>CM029550.1:50049514-50394514 GCA_017141385.1 Sogatella furcifera | reverse complement strand
GGAGCCTTTATAGCATGAGGTGAGATGTAAGTTAGAGCCACGAGCAAAGCGAGTGCTCTATGCCCGTAGATAAAATAAATAAAAGTTTTGTAAAAAAATTCTGGAGATGGAAAAATATTGGTTTACAAACGAAATGATGGATTCAACGATAGAGATTGAGTCAAACATTTCAAAATGAATGAAAAAAAGGAAGAACATGTTGAGATTAAAAACGTGAAAGACTAAAATGAATGAAAAGTTCATAAGTAAAGAAAAATGAAAATAGGAGAAACTTAACAAATATCAAGGAATAAGAAGAATTGTTAATGTGGGAGACCAAATGAAATAGATGTTATTATTTTCAAAAATAATCGATTAAACTATGATCGTTCATGTAGAAAATGTAAAATAGGCACAAATATAATTATATGAACATGATCAGCGGAATACATGCAAAGGGTACTATGATGATCAAGAATGTGGAAGATATAAGGAGAATAACACCCCAAAGAAGAGGATACTATGATGAAGAACCAAGAATAGGAGGAATATCTAGAAAAGCATCAAGTAGAGCAATAAAGGGGACGGCACCTTCCGGAATGGCTTGAAAGACATATGTATGTAGTCTATTGCCTCCCCCCACCACTCTATTCCTTCTCAAACATTCTCCATTCCTCATCAACTTTTTCTCCTGTTCCTCCTCCTCCCTCTTCGCCCACGATTCCATCTTGCTCGTTTCCTTACGAAAATTATTATTCACCGAAAGTTCGTTGGGAATCTGACGGAATGAAATGTTGGCGGTTGAATGCTGACTGAAACTGAAGTAGGAGATGTAGGAAAAGGAGGAGAAGAAGAAGTATAAGGAGAAGAAGAAGGGGAAGAAGAAAAAGAAGAAGAGGAAGAAGAAGAAGAAGAAGAAGAAGAAGAAGAAGAAGAAGAAGAAGAAGAAGAAGAAGAAGAAGAAGAGGAAGAAGAAGGAGAAGAAGGAGAAGAAGGAGAGGAGAAAGCAGAAGAAGGAGAAGAAGAAGAAGAAGGAGGAGGAGAAGAAAAAAAGAAGAAGAAAAGAAAGAAGGAGGAGAAGTAGTGAGGAAAATTATTAAAGAAGTGACGAAGAAGAAGAGGGAAGAAAAAAGTAAGAAGTAAATAGAAAGAGGATGAAATAAAGGAAGAAGAAGAAGAAGAAGAAGGGTATGAAGGAGGAGGAGGAAGAGAAGGAGAAGTATAAGAACAAGGAGAAGATGATGATTATGATGAAGGATGAGATTAAGGAGAAAGAGGAGGAGGGGGAGAAGAAAGAAATGAGAAGGAGGTAGAGGAAGGTGGAGGAGGAGTAGGGGGAGGAGGAGAACAACAAGACATTGAAGGGTATAGAGGTGGAGGAAGAGGAAGAGGAAGAGGAGGAGGAAAGGAGGAGGAGGAGGAGGAGGAGGAGAAGGAGGAGGAGAAGAAGATGACGACGAAGAAGGAAGATGATAAGGAGGATGAGGAGGAGGAGGAGAAGAAGATGACGACGAAGAAGGAAGAGGATAAAAAGGAGAAGGAGGAGGAGAAGTTGAAGAAGAAAAAGGATGAGGAGGAGGAGTAGGAATTTGACTGCCGACGAATGGCGTAGGGAGTATACTACAGTCTGTCCAAGCAAATAAGACCCTTTGTCAAGATAGGAAAATGACACCAGCTTAGTCAATATTGCTTCAACAATTATCAATTTGATCTCAAATTGTAGTAAACTATTTGATCTACTTCCAAGACCACATTCATAATTCTTGAATAAATGATGACCGAGCTGGAGTCATTTCCATCTTGCCAGAGGGTCTCCTTTGCTTCGTCAGACTATATGAATTAATGCATATGGTTTCCACAGCGCAGAATAACACATAAATCAGGTTTTATATATATATCCAAGTGGAATGGAATGATCTTATTCTGCCACTATCATAAATAGCAGGCGAACATTGCACTTTTATTATGTCTTACTTCTTCAACTCTAGAATCAACTACTATGGTCTGTCCAAGGAAAGAAGGGCCTCTGGTAAATGAGAAAATGACTCCAGCTCGGTGAATATTGGTCAAAAACTAATAAATTTGAACTTAAATTGCAGATGATAATGTTCCTACAACTTGAGACCAAATTTATTATTTTTGAGCCGATATTGAACGAGCTTAAGTCATTTTTTCAACTTGCCAGAGGCTCTTCTTTAGCTTGGTCAGACTATAGAACTCCGTATATTCGGCCTGAATAAAAGGATCCTTATTGAATAAATCTGTCGCGTGTCAAATAAATCCGGGGCTAGCGATTCTAGAATAAATTGATAATGTTTTATGATGTACTTGTATAGTCTGTCCAAGCAAAGAAGATCCTCTGGCAAGATGGAAAAATTACTCAAGCTCGTTCAATATCGGCTCAAAAATAATAAATTTGGTCTCAAGTTGTAGGAAACATTATCATTTGCAATATTCATCAAATTTATTAGTTTTGGACCAATATTCACCGAGCTGGAGTCATTTTCTAATTCCACCAGAGGCCCTTCTTTGCTTGGACAGACTACTTGGTTTGGGAATTTTCTAATAAAATATTGTTTATGTGGCACTTAACTACGTTCAATAATAGATTTTGAAAAAATCTGGTTTTCATATTTAATGTCCAATTATATGAGTGAATAAACTACATATAAATAAACTAAACTAATTAACTACACTGAAAATAAATGAACACAGATGCCCGGTTTTTCCAAGCACACTCAAATTTGAGGGACCCTCAAGTTTACTACACTTAACTACATTTCCTATACTTATCATAGGAAATGTCAGCTGTTCATCAAAATTTGAGGGTCCCTCAACTTTGAGTGTGCTTGGAAAAACCAGGCAAGAGTCAACAAAAATAAATTCTAGTGGAAGATGAATATTTATAAAATTGGTAGAATTGATGATGGTATTGTGAAATCTCTCCATAATAAAAAAACTTAGATTTTGTTGAATTTCAATTGAATTAGTAAAATCTGAATTTTTTTCAAGATGAATATTAGTTTATACATTTATTCATTCATTTATTTGAGATAACCAATTATAGGGGTGGAACACACACAATACAGTCCAAATTTTCCCAAATTTAGATGAATAAAATTAAAAATATAGGTTTTAATCACTTGTTTCTTGATCACTATCACTATCCACAAATTTTATACTCAAAAATGAAAACTATGATTTTGAATTTTGAATGTTCATTTAAAAATCAGAATAACACCAAAAATACATAGAATGATTTTAAAACATCAATTGAATAATAATCATCAATATCATTATTTGATTTAATACATATTGTATATTTCATTATTATTCACCTCATCAATCACCTGAGCACTCAAGATTCATTACCCACGCACAAGCTAAAATGCTTATGTGGGCATCATCCGCAATAAAAAAAAAAATTATTATTATTTTATTTTTATTATTACTTCTCTTGTATTGATTGTCTTCATGATTTCTACATTATTCTTATTTTTAGTTTTACTTTAGATGTAAATATTCTTTTGTACTTGCTCTGCTCTTATTATTTAATTATTTCTGTTGTTTCAATGGGCTTAAGCCTGGAAACAGTTGTCTTTGTAAATAAATAAATAAATTATAGTCAGTCCAAGCAAAGAAGACCCTCTGGCAAGATAGGAAAATGACTCCAGCTTGGACAATATTAGTTCAACAATTATCAATTTGATCTCAAATTGTAGGAAACTATTTGATCTACTATTAAAACCACATTTATAATTCTTGAACAAATATTGATCAAGCTTGAATCTTTTTCCCATCTTGCCAGAGGGTCTTCTTTGCTTGGACAGACTATACCTAGTTGCTTTCAGCCAAACAGAGCGTTCCCCCCCCCCCTAGTCACTTGTATTCCAGTATGATTTTTAAAATGGTTATTCTCTTACTTCTCAATCTCGAAATGAGAATTTACCGTACAAAAATATGATTAGATTGTACGTATATAGAATATTATTAATCATATAGAATTCTTCAAAGCTAGAGATGTCCTGAACTAGAAGATAATTATACAAGAAATTATGTGCACTAATAGAGTTACAGAGCAGAGGAATACAACCACTGTACCTGCATTTTATAAAATAATAAACGAAAATATGTCTGTTCACGAAAAACGACTTGAATACTGTAAGTTTTAGTCATTATTAAATTCACAGCCCTGCATTACCCCTGACACTTGCACAGTACTGTACAATATACTTATACTGTATAGCTATAGATTGCATTTGCAGCTTATATTGTATTTTTCCATTTTTGCTTTTACAATATACCTTTTACAATCACCCTTTATTATTGTTCAACAATTTTTGAAATTGAATAATCTCATAGAACCCATCTCATACTTTTCGTTATTTTTTATATTTCTTCTATAGTCTATCCTTTCCCAAGAATGGACATATATATGTCTAAACTTCGCCTTTTCACTTAAATAACTTACACTCCTTATTCATTTTGCAGAACCTCGAATTAAATTTGTATAAATTTTGCATTCATTACTTCACCGTTTTATCGTATTTTCACTAGAAGTTTATATTTTGTGAAATTTATAGGATAATTTTGTTTTACTCATTTATTATATTACAATGTAGAATCTAAGCCAAATTTTGTTATCTATTTGAATAAAGTAATCTAATCTAATCTAATCTTCTAATTCACTCAGTATTGTTCAAACAATTTTCAAGATTGCATAATCCCCTTTATTCCATACATATTTATGTATAATATAAAATAGCTACCCATCAATTTCACTTTTCATAAAGAAAAGAGCTACTAGTAAATATTCGACTTTTCAAAAAGAAACAGATTTGTATATTTTTTGTCTTCTACTTTTCTTCGTCACATTCAAAAGATGATATTAAATCTTCTTATTTCTATTCCACTGGCGGCTCGTGCCAACGAAACAGGTGAAGTGCTATACAGTAAAAGGTACGGGCACTTCACCTGTTTTGTCGGTACGAAATTTATTCCTAATTCAGTCGCATTCTCACTCTCTTCTAAAAAAATCACTTTCAAGTACGAAGTTTATAGAACCCTGCTTCTGAATAAAATTCAGTTTTGTATGGTGAATTTTCCAGTCTTCTCTATTCAAACTCTCATAAACGTTGAAACACTTTCCCGCGTTTGAAAATTCATATTTATCTCTTTCAGAATTTAATAAGAACTGTGAGACGCAAGGTCTTTGTGATACAACAATTTTCAGCTTTCTCAAGCGTGTAGCCTGTCCAAACAAAGAAGACATTCTGGCAAGATTGGTAAATGACTTCAGCTCGGTCAATATTAATTCAAAAATTATTAATTTGGTTCTAAATTGTAGAGCAAACTTCTACAATTTGAGAACAAATCGAAAATTTTTGAACCAATATTGACCGAGTTGGAGTCATTTTCCCTTCTTGCTAGAATGTCTTCTTCTCTTGTACCGACTACCGGTGAGAAAGTATATTGGGTGAGACTTTCCGCCAGATAAGATTCTAAAGTATGTGTATTGTACTGAACAAAGGCAAGTTTATTGTGTTTTCGTGTAATTTTTCCTGTTCAGGGAGTTGACTTTTTAATTGGAAAGAATGTATCAGTGGAAGTTTCCCATTTTTTAAGCTACACTTGATATTCAGAAAATAATAAGAAAAAATAAATAAAAAAATAATAAATATTATTTATTATTCAGAAAATTATTGCTCCTCAGTGATATTTCGTCCCAACGTACCTGAACTATGTTTTCAGCTAGTGACGTTTATATAAAAGTAATAGCTACTGTATTATTTCTGTATAATAGAGGTTCACTTACTCCTTTATATTATTACATGCTGTATTTAAGCAGTCTAGAATTGAAGCGTGAATGTATTGTTATTGTCTATATGAATAAAGAAATCTAATCTAATCTTATCTAACTAATTACAGAGGAATTATAATGTTGTTATCAGTGGGGATCCATGAGATGAAATTTCGATAAACATCAGGCCTATATTATTATGTAATTTGACAAAAATTTTAGAAACAGCTTGATATTTTTGTTCATTTAACCAATAATTATTGAGGTTATCCATCTTAAAGAAGGTATAGATAATACCTGACGGCATAAATAAAATCATAGTTGATTAATTAGTATCAATATTTTATTGATATGCAATGTTGCCATTTCATTGAAGGTGGCTTGAATACATGAAGGAAGTAAATTGGCGTAAGTGAATAGTATAATCAGCTTCATGTTTTGTGAATGATACACCATCCATCATTCTCTCGCTAGCAGCCATTTTCTAAGGCAGAACTCACAAAACACTGTCAACCAATCAGAAAAGAGCAGGCGGGGAATGAAGGCGTGTCCAAGTCGAATCACCTGACAACTGCTGCCACCTACTAGTTGATTTTGGAAACTTTTAGAACCGTTGTCGTCAGCCAACCGTAGCGTGGGCGGAGCTTGGAGGCGTGTCCAATATGAGCAACTAACCCTATTGCTACTGCCATCTGCTGGCTGAGTTCTGAACTATTTCAAATGTTTCTTCAAGGAATTAGAATTAGGGAAGAATTAGTTAGAATAGAATAGGCTTTGAAATTTAAATTTAAATGAGCTTGTTTATTTGAAATATTCGTGTATTATGTTTGCATGCATTATTTAAGCATGTTATGTATATTTTTAGTAAAATGCGGAATCCATGATGATTCCCAATATCTTCCTGCCAAGAATTCAAAATTTAGAATTTATAAAATTAAAATGAAGAAAAATGGAAGAATATGATTGAAATATCCGTGTAACATGGCTGGCTAAGAACTGGTGTCAGAGTTCTCACAGGGAAGAGGAGGAGGAGGAAGAAGAAGAAGAAGAAGAAGAAGAAGAAGAAGAAGAAGAAGAAGAAGAAGAAGAAGAAGAAGAAGAAGAAGAAGAAGAAGAAGAAGAAGAAGAAGAAGAAGAAGAAGAAGAAGAAGAAGAAGAAGAAGAAGAAGAAGAAGAAGAAGAAGAAGAAGAAGAAGAAGAAGAAGAAGAAGAAGAAGAAGAAGAAGAAGGAAGAAGAAGAAGAAGAAGAAGAAGAAGAAGAAGAAAGAAGAAGAAGAAGAAGAAGAAGAAGAAGAAGAAGAAGAAGAAGAAGAAGAAGAAGAAGAAGAAGAAGAAGAAGAAGAAGAAGAAGAAGAAGAAGAAGAAGAAGAAGGAAAAGAAGAAGAAGAAGAAGAAGAAGAAGAAGAAGAAGAAGAAGAAGAAGAAGAAGAAGAAGAAGAAGAAGAAGAAGAAGAAGAAGAAGAAGAAGAAGAAGAAGAAGAAGAAGAAGAAGAAGAAGAAGAAGAAGAAGAAGAAGAAGAAGAAGGTAACTCACGTGTTACGTCATTCCCAGCAATTAACTAAAAAGCTAGTCCAATTCAAAAAACGCAAAAAACTTAATGAATGCCGTGAAGCGTGATGAAAATGATACGGTTTTCAACATAATGTCTGATTGTTGGAGAAAGAATGTCTTTCCAACAGATTCATTACCAAAATGTCCACTTTGATCATTGATATAGTCTGTCCAAGCAATGAAGACATTCTGACAAACAGGAAAAACGACTCCAGCACGGTTAATATTCGTTTAAATATTATAAATTCGGTGTCAATTTTTAGATCAGTATGTTCCCTACAATTTAAGACCAAATCAATAATTTTGAACCAGTATTGTTTGAGCTGGAGTCATTTTTCCATCTTACCAGAATGTCTTCTTTGCTTGGAAAGACTTTAGTCATGAGTGAAGAGCTGAAAGGTAACGTTTTTGGTGATATGAGTCTTGAATTACTTCAAAGCACACAAATTTACGTTGGCACGTTCAAAAAAAGTCTAGAGAGAATCACTTTGTGAAAAGAATAACATGATCAGTTTGAGCAAGCTGAGAAGACCTCCACTTGCAATATAAAGTGTATTGTGACTGCGTGTCACCTCAGCTTGCGCGAATTTTGATTTAGGGTGTAGAAAAGTGAGCTGTGAAAATTAATGACTCAACACTGGCGGCTCGTGCCCACGTAACAGGTGAAGTGCTGTACAGTAAACGATACGGACACTTCACCTGTTTCGTGGGTATGAGCCGCCAGTGTGACTCAACTGATAACGGGTTTGAAGTTTGTAACTGCACTGATTGGGCCGGATCACACAATAATATTTCTATCATCATAACTACTTGATCACTAGCCGGCAGGCTCGCTTCGCTCGCCTTCTCCGCCTAGCCAGGGGGCTCCGCCCCCTGGACCTCCGACAGTATCAGCAGTTTCAGTGAGTCAAACAGGCTCGCTTCGCTCGCCTGCATAACCTCTGTCAGTGTAAGCTGAGAAAAACAGGCTCGCTTCGCTCGCCTGCAAATTCCGTTCAGAAGGGATTCAAAATTCATTGAACACAGCATTTCTAGACCTAATCTGGACCTGTTCACCAAATTTCGACATTTTCTACCAATTTATTCTCGAAAAATCCAAGAAAAACTCTGAAAATTCCGAAAAAAAGTAAAACGCTAATATTGAGCGTAACCTTGGGAACTATATCGGACATAGTTTGAAACTTGATTCAATATCTTCCAAATAAGTTTACCTATAATGTCACTTAACCATTGAATTTATAGTAAGGATTGGTCGTATCAAGGCGAAAGATATGCAACCCGCAATACATCTACAATTTTGAAAAACCTGATTACTGGCGTAATCTTGAACGGAATTCAAAAATATTTCAACACAACATTTCTAGTCCTTATCTGAACCTGCCCACCAAATATCAACATTCTACACCGATTGGTTCTTGAAAAATTAGGAAAAGGCCGAAAAACTAAAATATTTGGCGTATCCTTGAAAAGTTTTTAAAATCCTTTCTTAGCGCGCGTCTAAACGTCCAACTGAACATGCCTGCCAAATTTGAACGCATTCGTTCCAGTGGATTCTTAGTTCTGGTGATGAATGAATGAATCAGTCAGTCAGTCAGTCAGTGCCTTTTCGCTTATATAGATATAGATAGGTAAATCAATCTAAACTAAGAAGACCCTCTTCCAAGATGCCGGAGGGAAGTGAAAGTGTAACTACGCATGAACCACGTGAAAATTTAAACCATTTAAGCCAAAAGTCCGGAGCTGTCAAATCAGGAGAACTTCACGGTCATTCAAAATCGGATTTTAAGATAGATTATGTGATCCTGAAACATTGTGCAGCTGCTTCATCTTATTGCCACCAATACCCTTACATGTTTACCAACTGAGGTTGAACAAACTTCGCTAGCATGTCTCCATATTTCTCAGCAGTTACAATTACAGCATTTTCATTTTCATCTTCAAACAAAAAGTGCCCAATAACCCTCTCTAATGTTACTCCACACAATGTTGTGACCGGGTGTAATGGACTTGCATGAGCTTGGCGTGCATTTTCTAAGCTCCAGAATATGATATTTTGCTTATTCACATGTCCATTCAAATTGAAATTAGCTACATCTCCCCTAAACATCTTGTGAATAAACTCATTGTCATTTCTTGTAGTTATTTGAAACCTGACAGCATGATTCACTCGTTGCTGAAAGTCTGCTGGTTTTGAAAATTGTAGCAATTGAAACCACATGGAAAACAATTTCAGGCATTATATTTTTTAATTCTAAAAAGAGAAGAAGAAAAAGAAGAAGAAGAAGAAGAAGAAGAAGAAGAAGAAGAAAAAGAAGAAGAAGAAGAAGAAGAAGAAGAAGAAGAAGAAGAAGAAGAAGAAGAGAAGAAGAAGAAGAGAAAGAAGAAGAAGAAGAAGAAGAAGAAGAAGAAGAAGAAGAAGAAGAAGAAGAAGAAGAAGAAGAAGAAGAAGAAGAAGGAGAAGAAGAAGAAGCAGAAGAAGAAGAAGAGAAGAAAAGAAGAAGAAGGAGAAGAAGAGGAGAGGAGAAGAAGAAGAAGAAGAAGAAGAAGAAGAAGAAGAAGAAGAAGAAGAAGAAGAAGAAGAAGAAGAAGGAGAAGGAGAAGAAGAAGAAGAAGAAGAAGGAGAAGAAGGAGAAGAAGAAGAAGAAGGAGGAGGAGAAAAGAAAAAGAAGAAGAAGAAAACAAGGAGAAGAAAAGAAGAAGAAGAAGAAGAAGAAGAGGAAGAAGAAGAAGAAGAAAAAGAAGAAGAAGGAGGAGAAAAAGAAAAAATAAAGAAGAAAACAAGAAGAAGAAGGAGGAGGAGGAAAAGGAAAAGAAGAAGAAGAAATCAAGGAGAAGAAAACAAGAAGAAGAAGAAGAAGAAGAAGAAGAAGAAGAAGAAGAAGAAGAAGAAGAAGAAGAAGAAGAAGAAGAAGAAGAAGAAGAAGAAGAAGAAGAAGAAGAAGAAGAAGAAGAAGAAGAAGAAGAAGAAGAAGAAGAAGAAGAAGAAGAAGAAGAAGAAGAAGAAGAAGAAGAAGAGGAAAAAGAAGAAGAGGAAAGAAGAAGAAGAAGAAGAGAAGAAGAAGGAGGAGGAGAAAATAAAAAGAAAAAGAAAACAAGGAGAAGAAAACAAGAAGAAGAAGAAGAAGAGAAGAAGAAGGAGGAGGAGAAGAAGAAAATAAGAAAATAAAACAAGGAGAAGAAAACAAGAAGAAGAAGAAGAAGAAGAAGAAGAAGAAGAAGAAGAAGAGGAAGAAGGAAAGAAGAAGAAAGAAGAAGAAGGATGAGAAAAGAAAAAAAGAAGAAAACAAGAAGAAGAAGGAGGAGGAGGAGAAAAAGAAAAAAGAAGAAGAAGAAATCAAGGAGAAGAAAACAAGGAGAAGAAAACAAGAAGAAGAAGAAGAAGAAGAAGAAGAAGAAGAAGAAGAAGAAGAAGAAGAGGAAGAAGAGGAATAAGAAGAATAAAAGAAGAAGAAGAAGAAGAAGAAGAAGAAGAAGAAGAAGAAGAAGAAGAAGAGGAAGAAGAGGAATGAGAAGAATAAAAGAAGAAGAAGAAGAAGAGGAAGAGGAGAAGGAAGAGGAAGAAGAGAAAAAGGAAATTATTGAATTCGATAGCCTAATTCTAACTAGCACCTTTATAAGGTTCAAGTTGTGAAGATTGCAAAGTGTTTCAGGAGGAATCTGCTTGAACTGCAGAAATTTTTAGTTGAGATAGGTTTACATTTAACTACCACAAAACATTGACACAAGATGCAAGAGAAACTCAGAGTTGTATAGAGCAACTTGCACTGGTCAGCTAATAATTAATTTGAGTTGCTCCTTAC
Source organism: Sogatella furcifera (assembly GCA_017141385.1). Taxonomy (NCBI): domain Eukaryota; kingdom Metazoa; phylum Arthropoda; class Insecta; order Hemiptera; family Delphacidae; genus Sogatella; species Sogatella furcifera. The sequence goes on along the minus strand of CM029550.1, from coordinate 50,383,383 downwards.
AAAAACGCGTCTTCCTATTCTATCCTGTGTTCGACATGTGGCCGTGTTTTATATTAATCAAAAAAAGTATTTTATATTTATCGTGTTTTATCTTAATTCATTCTAAAGATTTCATTATTTGGGCAGTTATTCTGTTATACAGTAGGTTATTGCTTTGGTGATAGCCAACAAGTCATATTATTATTATTATTACTCAAATTAAACCGAACACCAAGTATTATACTACAATCATAAAGGATTCTATTATGCTAAAGTAATGTCTCTCATATCCAAGCAAAGAAGACATTTTGGCAAGATGGGAAAAGAAAATAGAATAGAATGACTACTTTTTTTAATGAAGTGGCAAAGTTTGGACAGTAATGTCCACTCTACCACCTAATCACAATGACTGCATCTCGGTCAATATTGATTATCAAATGATAAATTTGGTCCCGAATTACAGATCAGAATGTTTCCTACAATTCGAGATCAGAATTATTATTTTTGAAGCAATACTGACCAAGCTGGAGTCATTTTCACATCTCGCCAGAATGTCTTCTTTGCTTGCACAGTCCATACATGGATAACTCACAGTTTCTTCAACAAAGGTAACTTATTACAAATTTTATAATCAATATTTACCATATCATATCATATATATCATATATATAATATGATATGATATGATAAATATCGATTATCAAATGATAAATTTGGTCCCGAATTACAGATCAGAATGTTTCCTACAAATCGAGATCAGAATTATTATTTTTGAAGCAATACTGACCAAGCTGGAGTAATTTTCAAATCTCCCAGAATATCTTCTTTGCTTGGAAAGACTATACATGAATAACTCACAGTTTCTTCAACAATGGTAACTTATTACAAAATGTTTCATACTATCGAGTTAAAGGCTTGTCTTTTATGTGTAAAGATTGAGCACTACAATCCTAGCGCTGTTTTGTGAAACATTTTATTACAAATTAAAAAGCTGTAGCATACAAAGGGTGTATTATTCCTTTTCAAAAATGCAGTTGTTCAGTGGTTGTTAACTAAAGCAATACGAAGGTTACATTCATTTTCTCTCATAAAATATGTATAAAAAACACAATGAACAACCATGAAATGCTCACAAAAGTTGTATAGGTATAGTATGTCCAAGCAGAGAAGACATTCTGGCAAGATGGGAAATAACTCCACTTCGGTGAATATTTGTTGAAAAATTATAAATTTCGTTCTAAAGTATAGAAAAGATTCTGATTCGCAATTGGAGACTGAATTTATATCTTTTGAATCAATACTGACCGAACTGGAGTAATTTCCCATCTTGCCAGAATGTCTTCTTTGCTTGGACAGACTATAATTCTTTGTTGTTACAACTACATTTTTCTCACTTCAACATCTCAGTGCTCTCTTTTTTATATCATTGTTGTTGTGAGTTTTACTTGTTTTAAGAACAATGATAATCCTTTTCTTTATAATTATTTATTCCTTAATTTGTTTGGAATTGGAAATTTATCTATTTATATATGAAGCCAGAAATTGGTCTTTCATTCACCAAATTTGTTTGTCTTCCAATATTAATACGATGTATGTATGTATATATATATATATATATATATATATATATATATATGTATATATATATACTCGTATGTCCCTAAATGTATACAAAAGCCTCCAAAGTCGGATAGTTTTGACTCATTGTTATGCAATGTTGAGTTAGACATATTGATGAATGTATTATCATTTTTCTACTTGGTAGGCTATATTTGAATAGTATTATGGGTGATTGTTTAGTATCACCTGATTGAATCTCAAAGTGTTTCAATAAATTCTCAAGTCACTTCAAGAATTGATAATAGTATTCGAAAAAAAATAACTCCATCAAAATGAACTCATGTGTTCAAGCAAATAAAACCCTCTGCAAGATGAGAAAATTACTCCAGCTTAGTCAATATTAGTTGAAAAAATTTTTGATTTGGTCTCAAATTGTGGATCAGAAATTTTCCTAATCAATAATTTCTCTGAAATATTGACCGAGCTGGAGGCATTCTCCCATCTTGCCAGAGGGTCTTCTTTTCTTGAACAATATAGTATTCAAGCGTCAGAGATGTCAAAGCTTTCAAATTCAATTTGATCGTCAATTTAAAGTCAATATCACAGCTCGTTCATGATTTGATTCGAAAATTTGTAGAAAATATAAAAAAAGTAAGAAATTACTGAATACTGTAATATTCAATCATCACTCAACTCATGTCAGGCATGCATTTGACGTGCTATAAAGACGGGTTTCACTCTGTGGTCTGTCCAAGCAAAGAAGACATTATTCTGGCAAGATGGGAAACTGACTACAGCTTATATTTATATAATTATATGATTATATTTATTATAATATTGATTTGAAAATCATAAATTTGGTCCCAAATTGTAGATCATAATGTTTTCTACAATTTGAAGCCATATTTATAATTTTGGAACCAATATTGACCGAGCTGGAGTCATTTCCCCATTTTGCCAGAATGTCTTCTTTGCTTGGACTGACTATCAACACTCAGTCGACTGAACATGTATAGTCTGTCCAAGCAAAAAAGACCCTCTGGCAAGATGGGAAACTGACTACAGCTCAGTCAATATTGATTTAGAAATCATGTATTTGGTCAGTCAATATTGATTTCAAAATCATAAATTTGATCCCAAATTGTAGATCATAATTTTTCCTACAATTTTGAACGAAATTTGTAATTTTTGAACCAATATTGACTGAGCTGGAGTAAATTTCTCATTTTGCTAGAATGTCTTCTTTGCTTGGACAGACTATCAGTCGACAGAACATGTATCTCGAAACGCTTTTCGCTCCAGTACTTAATGAAATTTCGGTCAAGTGAATATCATCATGTCGTTAATAAATTGAAGTGGAAAAAGTGGTCCATCATCATTTTTATCAACGCTCACTTGTTGGCAAGAATGTCGCCATCCACTGGCGATTCTATGACAGCTGCTGTTGGAAAGACACAACAACTGAAGTTTGTTGGCTGCTGCGGTTTTATTGTTGCAAAATAATTGAAATAAAATGAATAATTTCAATTTTTAGGGTGAATTTCAGTGGTGCGTTGTGGCCAGCAGATGTGACGCAACGGGATCGGATGACGACAAAGTGGGAGAGAGGGGAAACAACGGAGAGAGAGTGATGGAACAACGGAGAGAGGAAACAACGGATGACAGCAAAGTGAGAGAGAAGGAGGAAACAACGGAGACAGGAAACAAGAGATGTGAAGGTGAGAGAAAAAGGAAACGAGAATAACGTCAGAATGGAAGAGTAGGAGGAAAAAACATATAATAATAAGGAGAGTGAGAAGTTGAACAAAGAGATGAAGAAGAAGGAGAGATTGTTAATTTTTCACGCCACGAAAGAACAAAAAAGAAGAAGAAGAAGAAGAAGAAGGAGGAGGAGAGCAGGGGAAAAAAAGAAGAAGAGGAGAGAGAGAGGGAGAAGAAGAAGAAGAAGAGAAGAAGAAGAAGAAGAAGAAGAAGAGGGAGAGGAGGGAGAAGAAGCAGGATAAGAAGAAGAACAATAACAAGATGATGATGATGATAATGGAAGAGAGGATTAAGGAGAAGGAGGAGAAAAGGAAGAAGAAGAAGAAGAAGAGGAGAAGAAGAAGAACAGAAAAACAACAATAAAAACAAGATGATGATGATGATGATGATGATGAGAAGAAGGAGGAAGAGGAGGAGGAAGGAGGAGGAGGAGGAGAAGAAGAAGAAGAAGAAGAAGAAGAAGAAGAAGAAGAAGAAGAAGAAGAAGAAGAAGAAGAAGAAGAAGAAAATGAAGAGCAAAATAAAGAGATGGAATTAAGCAAAGTAAAGAGATGGATGAAGAAGATAGAGAAGGAGAAAAAGAAGGAAGAGAAGGAGAAAAAGAAGGAGTGAGAGAAGAAGAAGAGGTGGGAATAGGGTTATGAGTGGGATAAAGATGAAATGAGAACAAAAGAGGAATAATAAATGAATGTGGTAAGGGATTGTTGAAACAGAGAAGAGGAAAGAAAGAAATGAAATTAGAATGGATAAAAGCATGAAGGAGGGAGGAGAAATTATTAATTTTTTCACATAATGACAGAGAAGGAGAAAATAAGTGAAGAAGTGGGAAAATATGTATGATAAAAGGGAGAAGAGGACGAAGAAGAAGAAGAAGAAGAAGAAGAAGAAGAAGAAGAAGAAGAAGAAGAAGAAGAAGAAGAAGAAGAAGAAGAAGAAGAAGAAGAAGAAGAAGAAGAAGAAGAAGAAGAAGAAGAAGAAGACGAAGAAGAAGAAGAAGAAGAAGAAGAAGAAGAAGGAGAAGAAGAAGAAGAAGAAGAAGAAGAAGAAGAAGAAGGAGAAGAAGAGGAAGAAGAAGAAGAAGAAGAAGGAAGGAATTGTTAATTTTTCCTCGCCACATTTTCGGAGCGGAATTTAGCGGTGAGTGAAAAATTTGAAGTGATAAAGCGCTACTGGCTAATGCCACAATAGAATGTTATTGAGATGAATGTTCGACCATTTATCAAAATATTTTCATTTGCAAAATAATGAGTTTTGAGGTCGATTGTTGTCTTGAATAGAAATAATACTGAAAATCTCAAATGAGATGATTCGTTATCTCATTGTTGAATTGTTTTTCTTGCATGGTTCAAGGTTATCTGTTGTTTTTTTATATTTTTCCGTATACAATATATGCTCTGGAAAAATCAGTTATGAATGGAATACAGGCAGATGAAGTGAGAGGGGAATTGACGATGGATGAAGGAAGTGAGAAGAAGAAGAAACCAAAGAATAGTGATAAATGTCAACACTAAGAGAAGAAAATGTCACTATGAGAAGAAGAAGAAGAAGAAGAAGAAGAAGAAGAAGAAGAAGAAGAAGAAGAAGAAGAAGAAGAAGAAGAAGAAGAAGAAGAAGAAGAAGAAGAAGAAGAAGAAGAAGAAAAAAAAAATTAACAAGAAAAAGAAGAAGAAGAAGAAGAAGAAGAAGAAGAAGAAGAAGAAAGAAGAAGAAGAAGAAGAAGAAGAAGAAGAAGAAATGAAGAAGAAAAGAAGAGAAGAAGAAGAAGAAGAAGAAGAAGAAGAAGAAGAAGAAGAAGAAGAAGAAGAAGAAGAAGAAGAAGAAGAAGAAGAAGAAGAAGAAGAAGAAGAAGAAGAAGAAGAAGAAGAAGAAGAAGAGGTAGAAGGAGAAGAGAAGAAGAAGAAGAAGAAGAAGGAAGAAGAAGAAGAAGAAGAAGAAGAAGAAGAAGAAGAAGAAGAAGAAGAAGAAGAAGAAGAAGAAGAAGAAGAAGAAGAAAAAATGAACAAGAAAAAGAAGAAGAAGAAGAAGAAGAAGAAGAAGAAGAAGAAGAAGAAGAAGAAGAAGAAGAAGAAGAAGAAGAAGAAGAAGAAGAAGAAGAAGAAGAAGAAGAAGAAGAAGAAGAAGAAGAAGAAGAAGAAGAAGAAGAAGAAGAAGAAGAAGAAGAAGAAGAAGAAGAAGAAGAAGAAGAAGAAGAAGAAGAAGAAGAAGAAGAGAAGAAGAAGGAGAAGAAGAAAAGAAGAGAAGAGAAGAAGAAGAAGAAGAAGAAGAAGAAGAAGAAGAAGAAGAAGGAGAAGAAGAAGAAGAAGGAGAAGAAGAAGGAGAAGAAGAAAAGAAGGAGAAGAGGAAGAAGAAGAAGAAGAAGAAGAAGAAGAAGAAGAAGAAGAAGAAGAAGAAGAAGAAGAACAAGAAGAAGAAGAAGAAGAAGAAGAAGAAGAAGAAGAAGAAGAAGAAGAAGAAGAAGAAGAAGAAGAAGAAGAAGAAGAAGAAGAAGAAGAAGAAGAAGAAGAAGAAGAAGAAGAAGAAGAAGAAGAAGAAGAAGAAGAAGAAGAAGAAGTATGAGAAAGAGAGAGAAGAGAACCAAATATAATTACGACTTGGAACTACTGTACTTAGTTCATAATAATAATAATAATAATTAACAACACACCAGTAGAACGGTGGACGATATTAATATTTGTACAATATTATTCGACATTTTCTAGCCATTTTCAACTAATTTTTACGATTAGTAATATTTATCAATCACACATTTGTAGCCCTCATAACATAGTGAACATTTCTAATATAGTTACGTGAATAGAGGTGTGATGGCTAGAGCAGCGCAGCTAGAGCCGGACAGCTCAAGCCGCTTGGGAATGATACCTTTCAGTCTTCGAAATCAATTGAATGAATGTGTTGAGCGCAATGGACAACACTCAACTGATTTGAAAATTGTTTTTTTCTCCAAATCCACTCTTGACTAATAATACAGTTACAGCATTGAGATTGTTTTGTAGAATATTCTTCAATTTATGTTTAAATTATGTTTATTCCAAAATTTCCTGTTTCTCTGCACCACAAATCGTTTTAAACGATGAATTCAATTGAAATTGAAACGATTATTTAATTAAAAAACAAATAAACACCAAATCCAATAAAAACGTCAAAAATCGCAGAATACGACAAAACATAGCACGTGATAAATTTGTATTTAGTAGCGATTTTTGATCGCTATTTCTGAGATTTGGGTAAGATTTACACAATCGCTGCCATCTCACTTTTTTTTAGAATCATACTCTCTTCAACTTCCATGAATAAAAAATACAAATACATGATTTTTTCCAGTTATAACCCTTATTGTTGAAAAATTGCGTTTTTCAAGCATGTTATTTCAATTATCTCAATAACCGTTAAAGTTACATACTTGGAACTGGTTTCATTGAATTCCTCAGTTAATTTTACATGAGAATTGATTATTTTAGAACCTCACTAAAGCCTCTAAAAAATTAGAAAAATTAATATATTTTGAAAAATCTCAATTTTCCGCCATTGTTATCTCGGTAACAAAGCGTTTTTGGGGGATGGTCCCATGGAACTTTTTTGTCTACTTGGTGTAAGGAATCAGCCTGAGAAGTATTGCACATTCCTCCTGAAACACTCTGTATAATATGGCGTGTTAGAGATTTCTCCCTAGACAGAGTAACTAGATAAAAAGTGTATGAAGACGTGTTTAGGCATACCTATATCAAGCACTATGAACAAGTTTTTCCGAACCCTTTCCAGAATAGTAATAACAGGAAAATATTGCTTGATCAATCGTTTATGAAACTTATGCCCGGTTTTTCCAAGCACACTCAAAGTTGAGGGACCCTCAAATTTTTATGAACAGCTGACATTTCCTATGATAAGTATAGGGAATGTAGTAAAGTGTAGTAAACTTGAGGGTCCCTCAAATTTGAGTGTGCTTGGAAAAACCGGGCATGAGGGTTTTGGTTTTGCCACCGAAATGGCACCCAATTTTTAGGGAAAGATTTACACTACCGTGAATTTGCATGTTGCGTGCATAAAACTTGAAATTGTCCACTTTTTACCTCAAAGTCATCACTTTAAACCAAACCTCGAAAATATTGCTCACAAAATATCGTCTATAAAACTGAGATGAAAACCATTTTTCACCTCAAGGCTTATGAAGCTTGTTTTCGATGGTGGCTTTTTCATAGTAAATTGTAGGGAGGATATTCATACCCTCATCCACCCATGTTGAAAAGGGTGTTATATATATTTATTCATACCCTTTTTAACGAAGTTTAAAAGTGTAGTTTTCAAATCCTATTTTATGAAGCAGCTACCGTTCAGCGATCATTAAAAAGATTTGGGTTGATGGAGGCAGTATATATAACTATACACTGTTAACACTTGAAATATATATATATATTCTGTAGAATGTGGTTCAGTGTATATTCGTTTCAATCGGAACAGATAAAAAATGGGAAGTGGAAGGTGGGAGCTGTGTCAGAAAAGAAAGAAACCATAAATTTGAGAGAAGTAGAAGAAGTGATAAAAATGGGTATGAAGTGACAAAGAGGTTACAAAAATGTGTAAGGAATAAAAGAAGGGGAAAGAGAGAAGGAAAAATTCAAAAGGGGGGAAAAACGGATGAAGGAGAAAATGATGAAAATACTATATTGAGAAAGAGAATGTAAGGATAATGGAGGAATGGGAAGGATAGAATCGAGAAAAAGGACTGGAGGGTAGAGAAGATTGGACAATAGGTACTTCATATCTGCTAGTAAAATCAGTCCAAACAAAGAAGACCCTCTGGCAAGATAAGAAAATGACTCCAGCTCGGTCAATATTGGTTCAGAAATTATTGATTTGGTCTCAATTGTAGGAAACATTCTGAACTACAATTTTAGACCAAATCAATATTTTTTAACCAATATTGACCGAGTTGGAGTCATTTTTTTATCTTGCTAGAGGATCTTCTTTGCTTCGACAGACTAGTAGGTTACATCAGACATTCGCAATGCTCATTGATCACCTCCATATTGGAAATAAAATGGTTCAATTTATCAAAGATTGAGCATTTAAATTTCGTTTAGGAGTTTTTTTTCTAAGTTGAATTCATAAAAAATGAAATGTTTCAGACAGCTGATAGTGCCATTTTTACCCAGTTTTCGACAAATTCAAAGTCAAATCAGTTCTCAAATGTCAAATGAGCTATAGTCTGTCCAAGCAAAGAAGAGCCTTTAGCAAAGATGAGAAAATTACTCTAGCTCGGTCAATATTTGTCCATTATCCAAAAATATTAATATGTTCTCAATTTGTAGATCAGAATGTTTCCTACGATTGAGACCAAATCAATAATCTTTGAACTAATATTGACCGAGCTGGAGTGGTTTTCCCATCTTGCCAGAGGCTCTTCTTTGCTTGGCCGGACTATAACCTCACTTTGAAACACCACGTTGCAAATATTTTGTGTCAATGAGCTTCCTTCCCGTACGATTGCGTATCAATTTTAAACCTTTGTATCACACTGGCGGCTTGTACCCACAAAACAGGTGAAGTGTCCGTATCTTTTACTGTATAGCTATCACTATACAGTATATTTACTATTACCGTATTTTTTACAATGTACTTCGTAGGAAAACTCCATGAGAAGAAGCTTTCAGTACTTCTATAGATGAATCGTATGAAAAAATCCCCTCCCATGAAATCTTGTAAATTTTCATGTAACCTAAAATCAGGGCCGTCGCGTGGATTATAGCGCCCCGAGGCAAGAACCAACGCGGCGCCCCCCCCCAAACTATCACTAAGTTTGAATGTCCTCCACCATTTTGTCTACTACAGTTCACATACCGGTACTATGTTCATGTTCGAATGTAAGTAGTGGCGGATCCAGGATTGGCAAAGAGGATTATGTGGGAACCTTCCGGGTGGTTAGGGGAAGATTTTGGAAAAATGTAACTAAAAAGTCGTGTTTTTAGAAAATCTAGGGTTTAAAACCTTATAATTTTTTGTAATTGAAATCTATAGTTTTAAATTGAATTAATTCATTAAATATACAGAATGTCTCAGGAGAAATGAGCAATACTTCTCAGGCAGATTCCTTACACCAATTAGAGAAAAAAGTTCCATGAGACTCACCCCCAAAAACGCTTAGTTATCGAAATAACAATGGCGGAGAATTGACATTTGGAAAAATATATCAATTTTTCTAATTTTTTAGAGGCTTTACTTGGGTCCTACGGTGATTAAATCCTATGTAAAATTAGCTGCGGAATCCGATAGAAGTTTGTAACTTTTATTTTTGTAACAGTTATTGAAATAATTGGGAAATATGTTAAAAAGACACAATATCCCAACAATTGAGGGTATAACTGGATATGAAATCATAAATTTGTAATTTTAATAGATGGAGGTGGTTTCTCCAAATAAAAATTTTTTTTATATAATTAATCACAGAACGAGACATCAGAATTGTGCAAAACAATTCAACACCTATAGGAGAGGCAGGAAGATGATGCGACGATTGCTTATTCGTCAAGTTGTTCGTTACAAGTTGTTCAAATCTAAAAATGGAGAGAAAAATTTACAATGCCGAGGCGCCCCCCAGGCCACGGCGCCCAAGGCGATCGCCTCTGTCGCCTCGCCCACGCGACGGCCCTGCCTAAAATGAAAAGTTGGTTTACATTGATTCCTTTTATATTACATCTTGTTGTAAACTGTCAATATAGCCTTGGACCAAATCCCCACCCCACACTAACTAAAGCTATGTTCCATATTTCCCGCGTTTTCGTACAGAATTTGGCGCGCAAACACGGTTTATTCGCGTGGGGAGGTTTAGTCACAGCAACAGTTTATTATCAGGATGCAAGGGAGGTAGCTTAGTGCTTTTAAAAGGCGTCTCGACGACAAGGCCATTAAAAACGCTCACGCTTTTAAAGTGTCATCACGTCAACCCAACAGCTGAGTCCCGGTTTGCAGTGCAGCAAGTCCCGGGGACATGTTGCGGGTTGCAGGACTCATGAAATAAAGGTGTTTCAGTGTATGGAAACGGAAGAATGAGAACATTTGCCGAGAGATGTTGTCTTTTTCAAATTCAAATTTATTCCCAGCAATAAAATATACAACAATATCATCAAATAAAAGAAATTAGATGTAAGAACGGAAATTTCCAATGTCAAATATAGCACTAAAATAATATATTAAAAGTGGAATGTTACTGGCCGAAGTAAACTTGACGGCTTAAGGAGTGAGTAGCAATGATAATTATAACAAACACAACAATAATTTATAACATCATCATCATCATCTCCTTCTTCTTCTTCATCATCATCATCATCATCATCATCATCATCATCATCATCATCATCATCATCTTCTTCTTCTTCTTCTTCTTCTTCTTCTTCTTCTTCTTCTTCTTCTTCTTTCTTCTTCTTTTCCTTCTTTTCTTTTTCCTCTTCTTCTTCTTCTTCTTCTTCTTCTTCTTCTTCTTTTTCTTCTTTTCTTCTTCTTTTCTTCTTCTTTTCTTCTTCCTCTTTTTATTCTTGTTGTTGTTGTTGTTGTTGTTGTTGTTGTTGTTGTTGTTGTTGTTGTTCTTGTTCTTGTTCTTGTTCTTGTTCTTGTTCTTGTTCTTGTTCTTGTTCTTGTTCTTGTTCTTGTTCTTGTTCTTGTTCTTGTTCTTGTTCTTGTTCTTGTTCTTGTTCTTGTTCTTGTTCTTGTTCTTGTTCTTGTTCTTGTTCTTGTTCTTGTTCTTGTTCTTGTTCTTGTTCTTGTTCTTGTTCTTGTTCTTGTTCTTGTTCTTGTTCTTGTTCTTGTTCTTGTTCTTGTTCTTGTTCTTGTTCTTGTTCTTGTTCTTGTTCTTGTTCTTGTTCTTGTTCTTGTTCTTGTTCTTCTATCTCTTCTCCTTCTTCTTTCTCTCCTCCTTCTTCTTTCTCTAATTACCCTTCCTCTTCTTCTTATCCTTCCTCTTCTTCTTACCCTTCCTATTCTCCTTACACTTTCTCTTCATCTTACCCTTCCTCTTCTCCTCACCCTTTCTCTTCTTATATTTGTTCTCCTCCTCCTCCTCCTACTCCTCCACCCTCTCCTCCTCATCCTCGTCCTTCTTCTTCTTTTTATTCTTCCACTTCATCTCTCTCTATTATTTCAGGGTTGTGTGGTAGAGAGGACCAAGAGTCCTAACTCTGCCCTTAATAAAGGCACTTTATCTATCTATCTATTCAAGTTTATAGCGACAAATTCTTAGCAGTAGGCTTTTCTAAGCTCTTGCAACAAGCTGCAGAATAATTCATTTGCAACCAATAAATCCGTTTCAAAGTAGCCTATAAGAACAGCCTAAGCGGGAATAGATCTTCGGCAGCATGTGCCTGCGACTTGTTGTAATAGGTATAGTCTGTCCAGGCAAAGAAGGCATTCTGGCAGAATGGGAAAATGACTACAACTCGGTTAATATTGTTTCAAAAATCATAAATTTGGTCTCAAATCGTAGATTAGGACTAAATCCACAATTCGAGATAAAATTGATAATTGTTGAACCAATATTGGTCGAGCTGGAGTCATTTTTCCATCTTGCCAGAATGTCTTCTTTGCTTGGACTATAGTAACGCGTTACCCTTGCGCATCGATCGCTCTCAGCGTCTCGGCGACTTTATTCTGCATGAAGCGACGTTTTAATGAAGATTTAGCGACTCGCTTATACCAAAGGCTTGCACCTGTTTCATCCCTACCTTGCCTACAACTACCCCTAGTTGACTCATTTTTCGGATTTGTAATGATGATGATGATGATGATGATGATGATGATGATGATGATGATGATGATGATGATGATGATGATGATGATGATGATGATGATGATGATGATGATGATGATGATGATGATGATGATGATGATGATGATGATGATGATGATGATGATGATGATGATGATGATGATGATGATGATGATGATGATGATGATGATGATGACGATGATGATGTGTGGGTGGCGTAACAGTGATGATATAAGGGTATTTTCCTCTTATTTTCTATCTTTCATTGAGATTGATATGGATTTAACATTTTTGGTGGAGCTTGGAATGTTTATTGTTTCATTCATGTGTGTATTTTAGGCCTATTCTGTAAAATCACTGTTATTCGTCATTGAAGAGCAAAAATAAATCAATAATTTGAAATAAAATTGAATTTTATCGGGTCAATTTCAAGGAGAATTTATTTATTTATTTATTTATTCATTTATTTATTTATCTATTTATTTATTTATTTATTTATTTATTTATTTATTTATTTATTTATTTATTTATTTATTTATTTATTTATTTATTTATTTATTTATTTATTTATTTATTTATTTATTTATTTATTTATTTATTTATTTATCTATTCATTTATTTATTTATTTATTCATTTATTTATTTATTTTTTTTTATTTATTTATTCATTTATTTATTCATTTATTTATTTATTTATTTATTAAGATCAGGATGAGTGAGGAGTACAATGGGAATGGCAATATTTATAAGGGGTATAATTATACTAATAGGCGAGAATTAATTAATTAGGAGAATACACTCAACCATCCACCTTGGAATCTCACTTCCACAATCATAATATGAATTTGAATATGAATAATTATAAACAAATAAAATTTATTAGCTGAAGATTAGGATCGAAACAAAACCTGTTCCTATTCTTATTCGATCTTGTAGAAGGTTTATCAGTGACTGTACAATTATGATTCTAATAAAAAATATAAAAAACATTCTTATGGCTGTTAATAGTGGGGAGACCCTTACGGGTAGTTCCACCTCGCCAATGTATAAACAAATGACGTTGACTATAATGTGTAGAAACATCCTATGGCATCAAATAATATTTATTTAATGTGTACTTGACCAAATACTGGCCAATAAGTCTAATAATATTATGTGTTTTAATCTAATGCCAAATCTCCAGTTTTGAATAACCTGAATGAGGGCGGACAAGTTAATAGACTGCTCTATCGGATTTGGCACTATTGGCTGAAATTCCAGCCAATTAGAGAAGAGGTGGAAGTTGAGCAGCCATACTGCCTCGATGTTAGCCTTGCAATACGATTGGTCGTCTCCCACGAAGCCCGGCCCCCACTAAGCCACGCCTTCAGCCTATCACAAGCTAGCAATGACGAACGAGAATATAACTAGCTGGTACCCTAGTTTGCCGGTAGATGCCGCTGGTTGTAGCTTGTGCTAAGAATGAGAAAGAAGAAACAGAGGAAGAGGAAGAAGAAGAAGAAGGAGGAGAAGGAGAAAAAGAATAAGAAGAAGGAGGAGGAAAAAGAAGAAAAAGAAGAAGAAGAAGGAGGAGGAAAAAGAAGAAAAAGAAGAAGAAGAGGAGGTGGAAGAGGAAAAAGAAGAATTAGAATAAGAAGGAGAAGAAGAAGAAGAAAAAAAGAACAGGAAGAAAAAGAGGTGGTAAAAGATGAAGAAGAAGAAGAAGATAAAGAGAAAGGAAAAAGAGGAAGAAGGAAAAGAAGAAGAAGAAGAAGAAGAAGAAGAAGAAGAAGAAGAAGAAGAAGAAGAAGAAGAAGAGGAGGAGGAAGAAGAAGAAGAAGAGGGAGAAGATGAAGAAGAAGAAGAAGAAGAAGAAGAAGAAGAAGAAGAAGAAGAAGAATGAAGATGACCTCGTCTGATCCTTGTGCTGATAATATATGAATTTGAATTTGAAAAAAAAAATTGAATTTGATGGCTGAGAATAGGGAATAGAATACGTAAGGGAGTAAACCTTGGAGTAGTAGACCCAATCATAAAGGAGTAAGAATAAAGGAGTAGAGAACTGAAGGAGTAAGGAGTAACTGAAGAATAAAGGAGCACTGCTAAGAAAAGATTCATTTTAGAATCACGGGATCTTTCCAAAAATTAATGACAGTGACAGACTAGAGAAATCAGTTCAAACTCTTCATTTTTCTAAATAGCATTACGATAATATTATTTGATTTGATCCAAAATTTTTTCAAGGGTTTTCAAGCACACTCAAAGTAGAGGAGCCCTCAAATTTTTATGAACAGCTGACATTTTCTATGATGAGTATAGGAAATGTAGTGAACTTGAGGATACCTCAAATTTGAGTGTGCTTGGAAAAACCCGGTATAGGCCCTAATGCCCGGTTTTTCCAAGCACACTCAAATTTGAGGAACCCTCAAGTTTACTATACTTTACTACATTTCCTATACTTATCATAGAAAATGTCAGCTGTTCATCAAAATTTGAGGGTCCCTCAACTTTGAGTGTGCTTGGAAAAACCGGGCAGAAAAGTCTCAAAAGTGGAAAGAAAAGAAAGAATTCTAAGAAGACGTAGGAAAAGAATGAAAACATTCAAAAATAACGAAGAAGTAGGTATTTGAAGAGCAGAAAATGAAGAATTTGAAAGGAAAGAGTAAGAACAAAAAACTACATATGAGAAGCAATTGAAAAAATAACAGAAAACCATCAAGACAACGAACATACAATTCCCATTATATTGTTGGTGAGCAGTTCAAATTTGACCCTAAATTTCACCATAAATTTAGCCTACCCCTAAATTCCAAACACTAGTAAATCTTCTACAACCCTATCGCACCAATAACCCTTATCGTCAGCATAATGATGACGTCAGCGTCACGATAACGCCAACAATACGACCAGCAATTGCATTTACATGAATATTGCTCACTTGACATTCTGCTAGTACATCGTAAACCCACCAGGGACACTGGAAAGAGAGGGACAGAGGTCATAGGTAAGGTCAGGGAGGTGTCTCACAAGTGAGAGAGAGAGAGATTAGATTAGATTAGATTACTTTATTCAAATAGATGAAAAATTCGGCTTAGATTCTACATTGTGATAGAGAGATTGATTGAATGTTTTATTTTTCTCCTAGCAAGGTTGAAACCAAATGGTTCCCTCTTCCACCTAACCAGGCCAACATAATTACACAAAACAAATCATTAGTCTACTTCTAATACATAAAAAGTGTTTAAAAAATAATAAAGGATATTGCAATGTCAAATTATTTTAAATAATGATAAATTGTTCATATAATATGTTCCTATTGATCAAAATGTTCCACATCAAATAATATTAGTTCACTCAAAAAACGTAGAAATAACACATTGAGTTCACTTGGCTCTTTTTTATAATGATTGAAGTTGATATGTTGTTACAAGGTCCAAAAACATTGTCCGAAAACAGAGAGGGATTAATTAGATTAGATTAGATTGGATTTCTTTATTCATATAGACAATAACAAAACATTCACACTTAGATTCTAGATTGCAATTAGATATTGTGAGTAATAATGTACAAGAGTAAGTAACCTCTATACAGGAATACACGTAGTAACTATAACGTTTTCTATAATTGACACTAGCTTAAAAGATAGTAATTATTCAACAGACACGGGTATACATGAACGCGGAGTTATAGAAATTATATATTTAGGAAAACTATATAGGCTACTATAATTAATTGGCAATCTTATCCATTACGATTGAATTATCTAAATGAAAAGGCGAAGTTTGGACATGAAGATGTCCATTCTTGGGAAAGAATAACAAAGGTATCCTTTCCATTAACACTTGGCCTTGAAGAGAGAGAGATAAAGCCAGAAAGAGATTTAGATTTAGATTTAGATCTCTTTATTCATTCAGATAGCAACATCAAAAGTTACCATGAAAGGTAACAAAAGTTACCATGAAATTCAATAATTCTATCTTTTTCACAAAAATAACACGCTATTTTCTATAATTCACATCATTATTTTCACAGGTTATTCTATAAATCAATAATCTATTCAACGAGAGAGGTTACATTTGAATTCAAAAATCATAGAACAATTAACCAAATAATATGCTTACACTTGCTTGCAATCTTACTTGTTTTCTCATTGATATCCCAAATCTAAAAATTTGAATAAAAACAACTATGAACATAATTTATATAATTCAACAGACTGACGGTTAGCATAATATGCTATTATAATTAATTTCGATACTCAGCATCTTCGATACAAGAAGAAGAAGAAGAAAAAAGGAGAAGAAGAAGAAAAAAGAAGAAGAAGAAAAAGAAGAAAATAGTATAGAAGAAGAAGAAGAAGAAGAAGAAGAACATAATTTATATAATTCAACAGACTGACGGTTAGCATAATATGCTATTATAATTAATTTCGATACTCAGCATCTTCGATACAAGAAGAAGAAGAAGAAAAAAGGAGAAGAAGAAGAAGAAAAAAAGAAGAAGAAGAAAGAAGAAGAAGAAGAAGAAGAAGAAGAAGAAGAAGAAGAAGAAGAAGAAGAAGAAGAAGAAGAAGAAGAAGAAGAAGAAGAAGAAGAAGAAGAAGAAGAAGAAGAAGAAGAAGAAGAAGAAGAAGAAGAAGAAGAAGAAGAAGAAGAAGAAGAAGAAGAAGAAGAAGAAGAAGAAGAAGAAGAAGAAGAAGAAGAAGAAGAAGAAGAAGAAGAAGAAGAAGAAGAAGAAGAAGAAGAAGAAGAAGAAGAAGAAGAAGAAGAAGAAGAAGAAGAAGAAGAAGAAGAAGAAGAAGAAGAAGAAGAAGAAGAAGAAGAAGAAGAAGAAGAAGAAGAAGAAGAAGAAGAAAAGGAAAAAAGAAGAAAAAAAGAGGAAAAAAAGAAGAAAAAAAGAAGAAGAAGAAGAAGAAGAAGAAGAAGAAGAAGAAGAAGAAGAAGAAGAAGAAGAAGAAGAAGAAGGAGAAGAAGAACAAAATGAAGAAAAAAGAAAAAAAAGAAGAAGAAAATAAAAGAGGAACAAAAAGAAGAAAAAAGAAGAAGAAGAAGAAGAAGAAGAGGAAGGAGAAAAAGAAAAACCAATATTGACCGAGCTGGAGTCATTTTTCCATCTTACCAGAATGTCCTCTTTTTTCAACCAGACTATACCAACAAGTGTGCTAAAGTCTGTCCAAGCAAAGAAGACCCTCTGGCAACATAAGAAAATGACTCCAGCTCGGTCAATATTGGTTCGAAGAACATTGATTTGGTCTCAATCGCAGAAAACATTCTGATCTACAATTTGAGAACAAATCGATATTTTTTGAACCAATCTTGACCGAGCTTGAGTCATTCTCATATCTTGCTAGAGAGTCTTCTTTGCTTGAACAGAATATATCTTTGCTTGCTTTTTTACCGAAAGAAACTATGGAGATATTTTTGCACATCATCAAGTGATGCCCCTCCACCCCCCACCACCGGTGTTATCACAAAAAGTCAAGGCCGTAAGAATATTCTCAAGTGACCTTCACCTCAATAAAACAGCATTGACGGCCCTCCCTTATCAGGGAGGCAGTAAAGTTTTACGCTACTTTTACGTGTCCATCAAGGTGGTGCTTTGCGCTTATGGCGATGGAGTGCCTATTTTCGAATTCTTATCGCGATCGGCTGGGAAAATCTGAGATAACACACTACTTTACTGGAAGCTTCAGAGATGTTGTTCTGAAGAAACAAATTGTTGAGAAACAAATATGAATTTGTGCTAAATTTGTTCGAGAGATGGTTCTTGAAAACTCAAATTTGATGGTTTTTTAAACTGTAAAATAGTATAATCTGGCTGTAAAGAGGGAATCCTGGCAAGATGAAAAAATACTCCAACTCGATTAATATTGGTTCAAAATTTATAAATACTCAAATTGTTGGAAAAATTATACTATTATACTGAACTAGCCGGCAGTCTTCGCTCGCCTTCACCGCCTAACCAAGGGGCTCCACCAGGGGACAGGGGACAGTATAGGCAGTGTAAGTGAGTCAAACTGCAAAACCTCAGTCACTGTCAGTTGAGACAAACAGCCTCGCTTCGCTCGCCTGCAAATTCCGTTCAGTAGGGGTTTGAAATTTATTGTGCACAGCATTTCTACACCTAATCTGGTCCTGTTTACCTAATTGCAACATTTTCTGCCAATTTGTTCTAGAAAAATCTAAGTAAAACTCCGAAAATTCAAAAAAATAGTAAAACGCTAATATTAAGTGTAACCTTGGGAAGTATAACGGACATAGTTTGAAACTTGATTCAATATCTTCCAAATTAATTCATCTATAATCTCGCTGAACCATTCAATTTACAGTTCGGATTGGTCGTATCAAGGCGGAAGATGTGCAACCCGCAACACGCCTACAATTTTGAGAACCTGATTACTGGCGTAATCTTGAAAGGATTACAAAAATATTTTAACACAACATTCCTAGACCTTATCTGAACCCGCCCACCAAATATCAAAATTTTCTACCGATTGGCTCGAAAATGAGGAAAACACCGGAAAACTCTAGAAAAACTAAAATATTTGGCGTATCCTTGAAAAGTTTTTAAAATCCGTTCTCATCCGTGCCTACCAAATTTGAATTCATTCGGTTCAGTGGATTTTTAGTTCTGGTGATGAATGAATGAATGAATGAATGAATGAATGAATGAATGAATCAGTGCCATATCGCTTTTGATGCGTAAAGTACGAATAATATTGATGTTGAACAGCGTATATGGCAATTTGTTTTGGGTCCTCCCGTGGTTCAATATTGAATCTGTGTAATAATTCGTGAATGAATGAAATCAATGATAACATACATTGATTAATTTTATACAACACACTCTCTCAACAAATTGAACTACAATTATTATTATTTAGGGCATGGCTTTCAATTATGCGAAGACCCTACAATAAAGTGCATAGACCTAATAATATTCAAATGATTTATTTTTAGTGCTACTCTGACTACTTTATCAACCTTAAAAATACTAAATTGTAATTTTTCAATCTAAAATTGGCGAATTTACCATAGTGATACCAGTTTACGGTAGTGATACAGTCTGTCCAAGCAAAGAAGAGCCTCTGGCAAGATGGGAAAATGACTCCAGCTTGGTCAATATTTGTTCAAGAATTATAAATTTGGTCTTAATAGTAGATCAAATTGTTTCCTACGATTTGAAATCAAATTGATAATTTTTGAACCAATATTGACTGAGTTTGAGTCATTCTCCCATCTTGCCAGAGGGTCTTCTTTGCTTGGGCAGACTATATCGTAGTGAATCTGGGTGAAGTGAAGATAACCTCGATTTTAATATCTATGGAAAAT
The DNA here is from genome assembly GCA_017141385.1 of Sogatella furcifera. NCBI lineage: Eukaryota > Metazoa > Arthropoda > Insecta > Hemiptera > Delphacidae > Sogatella > Sogatella furcifera. Next base: position 50,364,021 of record CM029550.1, on the reverse strand, counting down.
TCGTTTTTTGTTAATCAAATAACTTTATTGTATTTTCTGGTATAAATAAATGAATAAACAAATAAACGACCCCTTGTTAGAAACTTTTATTATTCAGATCACTCTAAATTTGACACACAAACATCACTCATCTTCGCTCTCTGTCATTGTGTATCTAATCAAGTAAGTCTCACTTTCATCTAAGCTGAGATAATGGCTTTCACTCCAATTTCCGTCCAATGCATGTGTAATGCCATGAAAAGCCTACACTATAACACTATGTCGCATTATTTATACGCTTTAAATTTAAATAAACATTCGCTACGCAAGCCATTGTCTGTCCAAGGAAAGAAGACATTCTAGCAAGATGGGGAAATGACTCCAGCTCGATCAATATTGGTTCGAAAATGATAAATTCGGTCTCAAGTCGTAGTAAATATTCTCATCTACAATTTGAGATCAAATTGATAATTTTTGAACCGATATTGACCGAGCTAGAGTCATTTTCCGATCTTGCCAGAATGTCTTCTTTGCTTGGACAGATTACCTCTGAATAAACTATCTCTCTCGTATCCTCATTGGTTCTTCATTTAATCCACTATATATTGTCTCTATTTCTCCACCTTCCACACTTTCTATTTTTCTAATTCCTCCACTTCCTATGCATCATTCTCCTTCTCTTCATATTCCTCTCTCCCTCACTTCACTTTTCATTTCTCTGTCTCCTTCACTTCAAATTTTTCTCTCTCCCTTCCTTTTCATTCATTTTTATTCCTCTATCACTCCCTCTCTTTCAATTTCTCCTTTCCTCACTTTCTTATTTCTTTCTCCTTTCATCTATTTCTCTCTCTCTCTTTTTTTCTCTCACTCTCTCTTTTCTATCTTATTCATGTTCAGACTTGTGTTAAGTGAGTGTTTTGTAGTCGACAATAAACAAGTGATAACGGATCAGAACAGAGTCTGTCCAAGCAAAGAAGACACTCTGGCAAGATGGGAAAATGACTCCAGCTCGGTCAAAATTGCTTCAAAAATTATAAATTTGGTCTCAAATTGTGAAGAACATTCTGCTCTACAATCCAAGACCAAATTCATAATTTTTGAACCAATATTGACAGAGCTGGAGTTATTTTCCCATTTTACAAGAATGTCTTCTCTACTTGTACAGACTATACTACAGTATTCTAGCTATATTAAGAGGTAACAAGCAAAAAGGATTACCATACGAAAAGAGCTGCCTGCTTTTCTTATTTGCAGGGTATGTGATAATCCCCCCCAAAGCTGCATAAATGATCCATACCCTCATTCTTTCTCCTGGTATATATATATATATATATATATATATATATATATATATATATTTACATCCCACTATCATTTTGGCGTCCATACATTGTCAATTTACCATCATTTGGGCATCCGACAGTAATCGGGCATCCATATACGGATGCCCAATTACAATCCTTAATAAAATCTTCCAAGATAGTCAAAATCACCTAGTTCTGCCACTGGCCTCTGCAGACATGTCACCTCTAATAATAACTCTAATCTTGTGACGATTATTCAATTTACAAAAGAGGTATATGCATTTGAAAAAAAAGTGCTGGACGCCCAAATGTCGGCAATATGAAATTTAGTATACATGTTGAGCTTTCAAGATTTGCCACCACGTAGCGCTAGTCCGATTTGCTTCCTCTCCCGTGTATAAAGGCTTGCGTATATTTTTGTACATTCTACCGATTATTTGGCGTCCTTTACGTCACGGAAGCTTGGCAACAACGCCTACGAATTTCTGAGCTTGATTGTGGAAGGACTAAACAAATGAGCTCACTCGGCCAGTTGAGAACCGTACCGTCAAAAATTTAATGTCTCAAGGCAACGTTTTTTTCTTTACAAGCATACCTTCCTTCACTTGCTTACTTTGCAAAATCGATCCTGATAGAACCACTGAATCGATTTTCAAGCTGAGGTTTTCATTTTACTCACTCAAAGTCGAATTTAACTTCCACTAAATCAATAAGTGTCAATTGGCAGTTTGTGCGAACTGCCAAAGCATATAACTCATCACAATAATTATTTATTATTCCCTATCAGAATAGCTCAGCAATATCTAAAATTTCATACTTCCTGCCACGGTCATTAACAAAAATGACAGCTATCAATGATGGTTTTCTCCCGATTGTTTTTTAAAGGATTTCTCCCGCCAGGAAAAGATTTTTCAGAAAAAGTCCTCTAAAGCTATATTTTTTAAGAGTTTTAATCTTTATTGTTAGTTTCATTATTTGTATCCATACTTTATTAATTCCTCATTTATTAAGTATATGCTCAAGTATTTATTTATATGTGATCATTGTTAGCTTAAATCCGCATTTTAAACAAATAAAATTCATTCTTCAACCAGGCAGGTGAACAGCTCATCGCAGTTCTATTACCAAAGACACTAATTTTTTTCAAGAGGATTTTGATTTGGGTTTAAATTATGTTAGCATCAAACAGATACATTTCATTCAACAGATATAGACTATATAACACAGTTTGTGTGGCCATTTATTGATATTAGTTTGCCAAGTTCTGAAAAAAAAGATGAAAAATTTTTCTTGATATTTTTGTGGTGCGGGCCCCTAGGAGCGCGTCTAGTTGGCCTACCCTTAAATCCGGTACTAGAATCGAATTTAAGTTTCTTTAATATCTGTATGATACAGAGGTAATCAATTTCTGTAAAGGTTTTGATGATAAATCAGTTCTTTGAACCATTTCTTTGAAGCTCAACTTTACTTTGTTCTTCGTGTTTAGTATTGAAAATGGAAGTAAAATAAATGAAAAAATTGACAAGGGAAGGAAACAGGAATCACGAGGACAGATGACGTAAAAAGAAAAATGGAAGAATAAATAGAAAAAATAGGACAAGGAGGTGAAGAAGAATGGAAGATAGAAAGAAAAACTATGACTTGTCAAGTTCTTGTAGGGAAAATTCCTTTTTCTAGAACAAGAACAAATTCTTTCAATGAATGGTGACTGGGAAATTAGAAAAAAGGGTAGAATATTTAAAGTGAAGAACAGACAAAGGTATAGAGAGCGTTGGAGAAAAAAGAGCTAAAACGAAAATACATAGAAAAAAGAGATAGGAAATTCGGTAGAATAATGAGAAGAGAAAATAAAGGATGGAGAAAAAGAAGAAGAAGAAGGGATGTGAATAAAAACCATCTTTGGGTGAAAAACGCAAAAAAAAGATAGAATCGAGACACGATAATAACATGTAGGAAAAGCTATAAGATGACAGTGGTATTACTCACTTATTAGCTTAATTTATTACTTACAGCAGGGTTTCCCAACAAAATTTTCCTCGGATCCCCTCACCTATCAGCAGTGTTCTGTGAAATTTGCCTTGGCTAAAATCTGAGCACTAAACAGATTACGTGAAATCATCCAGATTATTGTGTCATAATAATTTTATCGTATTGTTAAATTCCAATTTGGTGTTATAGGCTACAGTTTTAAATGAAACATACTCAGTTCAGTTGATTGAAAATTACGAAGCACTATTATAATAAAAGCCAAGTTTTTCTTTTGGAAATTAATAAATAAATGAATAGTGTGTTCATTATCGGTTAACCTTTACAATTTAGGATGAGATGAGTGACTATGATACATGACTATTGAACTTGAGAAGATACGAAAAAATTTTCTTTTGAAGTCATACTGTAGATGTTTTTGTAAATTACAAGTGGATACATATCATTATGGAAAATAAATCTGAAAACAAGCTCATCATGACACGTATTTCAAGTCATTAATTTTTTCACACTACTGCAATGTGATCTTAGTCTATATCATTCATTTATATAAGTTATCCTGTTAAAGAATGAGGGGGCCGTGGGTCTCCCCCGTGATTTTTGATAAGATGTACCATTTACTACATTTTTCGAGTTGAATAGTGAACGCAGAGCAAGACAGTCTTTCTTGTTTGCTTCGTGTAGGTATCTGTTCAATGAAATCTGTTTTTGTGGAAGTTTAGTGGATTGAGCGTGAATTATTCATCTATGATATTCAGAGTATTTTAACTTTTCGGTCTTTGAAAACAGTATTTTAAATACTGTGCAAGCTGTGAGTGTTGAAGATGAAAGTGAAAAAGATACTAAAATGAAATAAGAGATAGAGATAGTAAAATTATAGAAGAAATAGGAAGATGAGGATGCAGGGAGTAAAAGAGAGAGTAGAATGAGAGAATAGATAAAGAGAAAAGAATAACAAGAGTGAGAAAGAGAGTGAAATGAGACAAGAAATAGAGAGATGTCAATGACAGTAAAAAAGAGAAGAGATCACGAAAAAAGGATGAAGAGAGTAAAATGGGATGATGGATAGAGAGAAGAGGATAAAAAGGATAGGACGAGTAAAATGAGAAAAAAGATAGGAAGAAAAAAGAGGATTGAAGAACGAATGGAGACGCACAGAAGCAGAGAAGACATTCTGGCAAGTTGGGAAAATGACTACAGCTCGGTTAAAATTGCTTCAGAAATTATAAATTTGGACTTAAATTGTAGATTAGAATGTTTTATACAATTTGAAATTGTACTTATAATTTTTGAACCAATATTGACCTAGCTGGAGTCATTTCCATCTTGCCATAATGTCTTCTTTGCTTGGAAAGACTATAGTACTATATTAGGCCTACGTCAGCCGAGACAATGTAAACAGACATGCGCGTGCGTGTGTAGGCTTCTCAGAACTTCAAAGGCTTTGATCTCTTGATCAAAACAATACAACTCACTGAGTAGAAGCGAAGAAAACATTCTGTCAAGATGGGAAAATGACTCCAGCTCGGTTAATATTGCTTCAAAAATTATAAGTCTAATTTCAAATTATAGAAAACATTCTAATCTACAATGTAAGACCAAATTTATGATTTTTTAGTTAATATTGACCAAGCTGGAGTCTTTTGCCCATCTTGCCAGAATGTCTTCTTTGCATCAGCGCGCAATCATCAACCAATCAAGTCCAACCGCGGCAAGTATTTTTTAGCCGGGAGATTCAAATGGAATGAAATCGCCCAAACGGTTTTTCAGAATTACAGGAGGAAATAGTTATGGAAAAATTCTACAAAAAAAAACAGAACATTCCTCTATATATTAGTGTCCTCCCATAAAAATTCAAGTCAATCTGACTACAAATAAAAAAGTTATTCATATTTTTCGGATTTTATATTTTCATACAGTGAAAGCCCAAGAAATTCCGTGTGACCTACCTAGGTAGTGAACTGAATTTGGACTGCTCATTTAATTTTTGTTAAAAGCTGATTATTTATTGATATTTTCGTATTTCTGAACGCAGGATTGTATTCATGAAGAGTTCCTTCAAACATGTATCATTACAGATAGGTTTTTAATCATACAGATCTTCACTAATTAACAATTTTATTTTACATACGCGTATATTCTTGACAATGATATACGCTTTCACGATGTATAATTCGAATTCACTAAATGAACAATCAATAATGTTTTAGAGGATTAGTAGATATTTTATTATTTCACGATGTATAATATTTGAATACTTCTCTTATTTAATTCACTAAATGAACAATCAATAATAGATTTATTGGTTACTTAAGATTTCTATACTTGTAAATATCGATAGATTTTGAGTGGATTCGTAAATATTTTATTGTTAGGGAATTTGCCTTACTCGAAGGCTATCATTTGTTTTTGTTGAACAGCCTATTGAACTTTGCCCTACGGTGGAACAAACCTTCAAATAAATAAATTACCGTTGAATAGCGTCAGGTAAATTCCAACTACCCCAGAAATTAAAAGCAGAAACTATTACAACAATTGACAGGAGATAAGGAGAAGCATCTTGTTATTGTTATTGGCAAAATCTTTGTGACCTTCTAACTCTTTCATCAATTAAGAAAAGAACTCCCCTCACTTAGTTTTGTGAGTATTATGCATGTATATATGTCTGGCTCAACAGCCCAGGAAGGGCCTAGGCCTACCAGCTGGTTGCCAGTTTTTGTATATTTATTTATTTACATTGCCGTCTTAACTTAGTAAAATTTATACCTTATATAAATTTCTTATCTCATTTTTTCAACTCTTCGTCGTTTGAATTATCTCTTCAGAATGAGTGTTATTTGATTGATATTTTAGACTGTTGATGATGGATTTTAATTTGTAGAGAGAAAGCAATTCAATTCAAACTTTGTGAATGAAATACTGAGAGCATAAGTTTTGTTTTTCTTTAAATTTGTGTGTTCATTGTTAAAAGAAAAATTAGAAATTTGGAATCAATACACTGTATGGAAGCAATATTTAAATAGATAAAATGAATGAATAGACAGTTGTTAAGAATAGCGTTTAGAGCAATATGACAATGATTCCATAGGTGTTCCAAATTAATTTTTCAAAGTAGAACAATTCTTCTTTCAGTTCCAATATTTCCACTTTATTCCTCATAATAAACTCTTAAAATCCTTATAATTTATCAGTTAGAATGATATCATCATTGATATCAATGAAGCATGTGTGTGCCAATAGCTATTACACAGTAACTACTCATTTTTGGGTTACTACTAAGTGTCACTGTCTTAACAAAAATAGGCCTACATTCAAACTCTAAAGATTAGAAGATTTTCAATTATTCTACTGTATGTAGTTTTCCATTCAAATTACAAACATTTTTTGCTGACTCCTCCGGCTTGGTCCACCAGTTAAGAACCGCTGTTTAATACAGCGTTCTTTCCAAAGTATCAATCGCATTTGAGTTGGATTGAAATTTCTTTAGTTTCTGTACAAAATACAGAGGTTTCAATGTTAAGAAATTTCTGCCATGACTTTTTTATGGTAAAGCAGTTCATTGGATGTAATCTATCTTTTTTGCGAAGATAGATTCCAAAACAACAACTGACTACACTATTCTGTTCAGTCAATGAATCCACCCCCACCTCTTCCTCGCAGACGACCTTGATCTGTGGTGCACACGCCGACTTCTAGGCCGGATTTGCGCGCCAACTATCCCTAACTAATTTAATATATACTATACTCTGTCCAAGCAAGGAAGACATTCTGGCCAAATGGGATAATAACTCCTGCTTGGTCAATATTTGTTAAAAAATGTACAAATTTGATCTTAAATTGTAGATCAGAATGTTTCCTACAATTTGAGACCACATTTATTACTTTTGAACCAATATTGACCAAGCTGATGTAATTTTCCCATTTTGCCAGAATGTCTCCTTAGCTTTGACAGACTATACATCTGCAATACATCTACTATATATAATGGAGTACTATATTTCGTGTCTGAGACAATGGAAACGAAAACATTCGCTTGCAGGTGTTGGTTTCTTGGAAGATCGAAAGGCTCTTTGATCTTTTGATCTAGCCCTACTCGCAGAGTAAAAGCAAAGAAGACATTCTAGCAAGATGGGAAAATGACTCAAACTCGGTCAATATTGCTTCAAAAATTATAAGTCCAATTTAAAATTGTAGAGAAAATTCTAATCTACAATTTCAGACCAAATTTATAATTCTTGAATTAATATTGACCGAGCTTTTAGCCCATCCCAAATGTCTTCTTCGCATCAGCGCGCAATTATCAGTCAACCGCGCCAAGTATTTTTTAGCCGGGATATTCAAAAGGAATCGAATCGCTCGAACGGTTTTTTGGACTTGGAGGGGGGGTGGAGCCGTGGAAAAATTTTACAAAAAAACAGGAACATTCCTCTCTATATTCCTTCCCATAAATTTTGAAGTCAATCTGACGACAAATAAAAGAGTTATTCATATTTTTCGGATTTTATATTTTCATACAGTCAAAGCCCAAGAAATTCCATGTGACCTACCTAGGTAGTAGTGAACTAAATTTGGACTGCTCATTTAATTTTTGTTAAAAATTGATTATTTATTGATATTTTCGCATTTCTGAACGCATGATTGGGTTCATGAAGAGTTCTTTCAAACATTTTATATCATTACAGATAGATTTTAAATCATACAGATCTTACCTAAATAACAATTTTATTTAATACAAGCGTATATTCTTGAGAACGATATACGCTTTCACGATGTATAATTCGAATTCACTAAATGAACAATCAATAATGTTTTAGAGGATTAGTAAATATTTTATAATTTAGGAATTCGCGTTACTAAGGCTTTCTTTGAAAGGCATTCATTTGATTATTTGAGTAGGCTATAGTAACAGTTTCTTACTTACATTTTACTGCATTCGACTTATTATTTTATTGTAAATAATAAGTTATTTTTTTGTGAAGTGAATCAATGCAATGGACTGAGTGGAGATACTTGGAATAATATTAATATTGTTTTGTAATCTATATCTCTAAAATCGAAATGGCACTGACTGACTGTTTCACTGATTATTCAGAACAGAATGTGTTCAAATTTGGCAGGCATGTTTACGTGGACTTTTAGACGCGCCCTAAGAACGTATTTTCGAAACTTCCCAAGGAAACGCGAATTTTTCTAATAGGCTTTTAGCTTTTTCTCAGATTTTTCGAGAGCCAATCGGCAGAAGATGTTGAAATTTGGTGGAGAGGTTCGTCTTATAGTTCTATAAAATGTTCTGATCAAGAAATGTTGATATCCTTTCGAGATTAAGCCAGTAATAAGGTTTCTCCAAAATTTTAGCTGTATTGCGTATTGCATATCTTCTGCCTTGATCCGACCAATCCTTATAATGTAAATTCAATAATAGCAAGGTAGGCTATTTTATTATGTAGTTCGGAAGATATGAATCAAGATTCAAACTGTTTTCAATATAGGCCTAGATGTTTCCTCAGTTACTTTTGCGTTCTGATATGAGTTATTTTAGATTTTTCTAGAACCAATAATGAACTCGAATCGTTCAAACTTTATTCACTGGTTCAGATCACGTATATTAGAAATTATTCTCATGTTCATCCAAAGTTTTATAGTTCGAATCTCAACACTTGAAAATAACTGGCGAATGGGATTAGACCCTGTTTGAGTGTATGATGAACAAAACAAATCCGTTTAAACGAGATTTGCAGGCAAGAGAAGCGAGCCTGTTTGACACATTTAACACACTGCTGACACTGCCGGGGGTCCAGGGGGCGATCGGGCGGAGCTTGCCGAAGCGAGACTGCCGGCTAGTTATTAAGAAAATATTACTAGTAGGTGTTCATTTTTTTCTGACATTAGAAGAACTACTGCTATTACACCCAGCTTTTTAACTGTGGTGTAGAAATTAATATTTCAAGAATCTTACAGTCAAATCATTGCAAAGTATTCCAACTAAGTACCGTTTATTTGATTGTTTCTTCTCCATAACTATTGAGAAATATTTTCAATAATGTTGGGGAAAATTTTCCAAGAAAAAGTAGCTTATCCGATCCGAATTAATAATGATCTTAACAGTAGAGTTTGATATTCTTTCTTATTTTTATAAAATAAATCAACAATGAAGTTTTTGTTAATTCAATGTTTTCTAGTTGTTTGAACAGTTCCAAAAAAAATACTGATCCAGATCCAGCAAGGATTTCAAGTACACTGCCAACAAGGATTTCTTGTATATAACACTGCCAACTTGGATTCTTCAAATTGTACAAACAAGAAGAAACTTTGAAATAAAAATGTCCATCAGATTCTAGACTGTCTTGTACTATAATAAATAGAGTAAATGAGAATGTGTTGATGATGTAATAACTTTCCACAGTATTGTAGCATTGGAAACTTGTTTTTAAAAAGTCAGCAGTCTGCTCTTCTTGTCCAGTCTATAATTTCAACAAGCATCAGCATTATTCAATTAGTACTATGAAATAATGCTGGTCTGGTCTCTAGCCTAAAATATTCTACTTCCGTTCACAAATAATGCAGGCCTCCTGGAATAATGAAATAATGCTTGAACTTCCATTCACATAGCCTATTCATTTTCCTAAAAATACTACAGATCTGTTTCTTCTAGAAATGGTTTGTTTATAGGACTTTATTGAAAAAAACTCTATTAGAAAAATATTTGTAAAAACTTAAGTGTCTGAATTCATCTATATTATTTAAGATTGGGAGACTAACTCCTTATAGTCGATGGAGCATTTTCATTTACTATATCATATGGATAGGCATAGGGGGGTTTAAACCCCCAAAGGGGATTTTTTTCAGACGGAAGTATGTGGGGCATCCTCTTAACACCCTCGTGATTACACTGATGATTTTATAACCTGTACTGTTATTGCATGAATGCTACCGCTGTGATTGAGCTGCTCAGCAATCTGGCAACATCGCCGGATGCCGAAAGCGCCTTAAAGTGAAAATTTGAAGTAGTGTATATTCAACCGGACGTCAGATTGTCGTCAAAATGTATGAAAATATATACCGGACGCACCTTTGTCTTCAGAATGAAAGGAGCTCGAATTGTCGGCAGGGTGGATGAAAAAATCGATTTTTATTTTCAAGTTTTCAAAAAAACAAAGTAAAAAATCGAAGTGGAACACATACAAAACCTAATATACATGCTTGAAAAACCAATATACTCTTAGATTTCAAGGAGATGCCAAATTGTAGGCATTATGAAAGGATGCCAAAATGATAGTGGGATGTATATATATATATATATATATATATATATATATATATATATATATATATATATATATATTTATATTTATACAGGGTGTTTCAGGAGGAATGTGCCATACTTCTCAGGCTGATTCCTTACACCAAGTATAGACGAAAAAAATTCCATGAGATCAACCCCAAAAAAACGCGTTGTTACCGAGATAACAATGGCGGAAAATTGAGATTTTTCGAAAAATATTAATTTTTCTTATTTATTAGAGGTTTTAGTGAGGTTCTAAAATAACCTATTCCTACGTAAAATTAGCTGAGGAATTCAATGAAACCAGTTCCAAGTTTGTAACGTTAACGGTTATTGAGATAATTGGAAAAATACGTTGGAAAACGCCATTTTTTAACAATAAGGGTTATAACTGGATAAGGAATCATAAAATTGTATTTTTTATTACAGGAAGTTGAAGAGAGTCGGATTCTGAAGAAGAAGTTAAATGGCGGCGATTGTGTAAATCTTACCCAAATCTCAGAAATGGTGATCAAAAATCGCCATCAATAATACTCGTTTAACTGAGTGAAAAGCTACAGTAGTTATGAATAGAAGATGAACCACCTTCACTTTGAATCGATCTTCTTGTACAATCAAAGTAGATTCAAAAACTACATTTTTTGGTATATGATGGAAAAGTCAATATTCTCTCAGGAGTTATTTTCTACAACTTGGACCGAATTTTTTCATGATACGTGTATTTAGACCGCCTTGATCAGCTGAAAACAATGACATATGGTTTGTTGAGATCTGATGACTTTTACAATAGTTAGAGGTATCCTTAGATTGAGATCCTTGAAGGGTCCTTAATATTGAACATAACCTGAATTCAGGTCGGTGAGTAGCTTATCTGCTAGAAATTGATCTGAAAGTCATTATTACTAGAGAAAATATCAATACCAGCACGGTATAATTTTTTTTGGAGACCATTTCCCCCCAAAATAGGGGTTTTTCAAATACAAGGATATCTTTTAATTGCTCTAGTTCAAAAACTATACTAGGGAGAATGGTCTACTTGGTCTCAAATTGTAGAGGACAAAATTATCCCCAGAGGAATTTCGAATTGAACAACTTAAAGGAATATGTCAAAAGATCTGAGCGAACAAAAACTGAAAATACTCAATTATAGTTTTTCTTGAAAATTAACCTATTTTTGAAAAATCGTAACTCGGTTTCTAGTGAAGATAAAGAGATGCTTCTACCACCATTCTCTTGCAAATTCTATTTACTAAAAAAAAGGAGAAGTAAGTTTTTTGTCCGACGCTTCGTATTAACGTTATCCCAAGAAAACAAAAAACTAGCAAAATTTTCCAATATGGCGGCCAAAAAACAACTTTCCGACTCGAGTTGAGAGTCGGATTTTTCACACGTTGAATAGGAGGGTGTCAGCTATCTTTCTCACCATAAAACATCAATTGTTTTTGCAATTAGTTCCACCTCCAACCCTATAGTCGGCGCAATCTAAGTTGACGAAAACCCCCTCCACCCGAGAAATAGCTACGTTACCAGATTGTGTAAAATTGGAACATCTTCAAATTCGCGATTGAACCCCATATCTAGACGCAGAATTTTATCCTTGATATGCCAGTAGTATTAAAAAAGTTCCTGGGTAGAAGGATTCAAAGGAAATTTGATTTTTTTGAAAAAATTTAAAAATTACTATTAAAAAAGTTCCTGGGTAGAAAGATTCAAAGGAAATTTGATTTTTTGAAAAAATTTAAAAATCGCGAAAATATTACTTTCTTTTTGTATATCACTTCTCTCACAATCATGGGTTGTAATAAAAAATAGTTTTTTATATCAAAATGACAAGGAGCTTTCTAATGGTTTCTGAATTTTTTATATCCGACCAATAATTATGTTTCAATTAATGAATATGTTTGTCAATGTCGAGTCAACTCCATCAGAAAACATGAAATTTTCGATGATCTAGAAACTTTTTTGTTTGAGAAGATAAGTGGGTGGTGAAAGCGAGAAAGTTGTTCAAAAACAATTGAAATTATTTTTTCAAATGTCGAAAATAGTTGGAAAATCGTAATTTGGCCTCTCAAGAGTTTCAAAGTAAGGAGAGCGGTATATGCATGAATCATTGTATGTTGAAGATTGGAGTTATTGAAGCTAATCGACTTGGATATTTGAGCTGCGAACAGCTGGTTTATCATAAAAATTAGTGAGTTTTACAACACCACGTGATTTTTCCGAAGCTACGCTGTCACTTTTAACATTCAGTTGAATGTGTTTGCGTTAGGAGATGTTTCAATTTCACACAAAATGACAACGTAGCTATTTCTCGGGTGGAGGGGGTTTTCGTCAACTTAGATTGCGCCGACTATAGAATTACTCGACTAAATGGAGGTTATCGGCGATTATTATATTGCTGAGCCCTATAATGACCAGCTTTTATATGATAGCCTTAATCGGTCAACGAGAGAGATTAGGTTTAGCTATTCGTAGATTTAGTTCATTCGATATACTTTAGTAGCAGATCACTTACCGACTGTCTTTACAGAGCTGGAAAATGATGACAATACCAGTTATTCTCCAACCAGCAGAAGACTGCTGTATACTATGACGTCATTCTACGGAGATTTTTTGAATGTTTCTCGTTTTAGAGTATTGAAATCCATCAAAGTTTTCAATTAATGTATCTTATGTAATCTAAGTATCCTTGAATATTGAAATACATGTAGTCACATGTAGCCTACATGAAATATCACATATATTTTTCCAAAATTAATAATTAAAAATGTAAATATTATTCAATTTTAGAATGATATCGCTGTGTTCGATCCCATGCATGAATCTACATGTCATTTTCCCGTATAACTTTGAAAGAGTTCGAAAATTGGGAATTCAAAACCAGATTGAATTCTATAAACGCGAGAGTTCTGGGATTCCTGTGTCTCTATAGGATTTCATTTCGCGTCTTTTCAAATGCAAATGCTGCTGCTGTAGGTCTGTCCATGCAAAGAAGACATTCTGTCAGGATGGGAAAATGACTCCGGCTCGGTCAATATTCGTTCAAAGAACATGAATTTGGTTTTAAATTGTAGGAAAATTTCTGATCTAAAATTTGAGTAAGAATTAATTGTTCTTGAACAAATATTGATTGAGCTGGAGTCATTTTCCCATCATGCCAGAATGTCTTCTTTGCTTCACCATACTAATCTTGGGTTTCTGCATGCTAAATGGGAAACGAAGAGTGGAGGTTCAGAATATTTTGGGTGAGAGAGAAAAAGGAGAGAGAAGAAGATGAAGATGAAGATGAAGATGAAGATGAAGATGAAGATGAAGATGAAGATGAAGATGAAGATGAAGATGAAGAAGAAGAAGAAGAAGAAGAAGAAGAAGAAGAAGAAGAAGAAGAAGAAGAAGAAAAAAGAAGAAAAAAAAGAAAAAGAAAATTAAAAAAAGAAAAAGTAAAAAAGAAGAAGAAAAAGAAAAAGATTTCCGGGATTGCAGGTTTTGCAACAACGCCTGGAATTGAAGTGTTTGGAGAAAGTTGGATTTTCCAGCAATGCATTATTTTCATGTGCTAAACGAGTACTTGTTGACAACAGGTTAAAGAATGTACAGGACATGACACGACACACGACACACGACACACAACACAACACAACACAACACAACACAGCACAACACAACAGCGAGTTGTCTGCAGGAGTGAAAAGATTTTAAAAAGCTGTCTAAGTTCCGTTCCAGGCTGTCCTCACAGAGCCGAGCATTAATAACGGACTTATTATACGATACAGACTTGAATTAGTCTTGTTGTTATCTGCTATAAGAGACAACACACAACAGATTTGTAGATATGGTAGACCTAGTAGATAGCAGTAGTTGTGATTGTGATAGTAGTAGTGTACTATTACTATAGTAGTTGTAATTATTATCAACTATCCGGCAGGCTCGCTTCGCTCGCCTTACCCGCCTAGCCAGGGCTCCGCCCCTGGACCACCGACAGTATAGGCAGTGTAAGTGAGTCAAACAGGCTCGCTTCGCTCGCCAGCAAATTCCGTTCAGAAGGGATTCGAAATTTATTTCATCATTTCTACACCTGATCTGGACCTGTTCACCTAATTTCAACCTTTTCTGCCAATTTGTTCTAGAAAAATCTAAGAAAAACTCCAAAATTCAAAAATTAGTAAAACGCTAATATTAAGCGTAACCTTGGGTAGTATATTGGAAGTATATATAGTTTGAAACTTGATTCAATGATTCAAACTTGATCTTCCAAATTAGTTTATCTAAAATCTCGCTGAACCATTGAATTTACAGTTAGGATTGGTCGTATCAAGGCGGAAGATATGCAACCCGCAACACATCTACAATTTTGAAAACCTGTTTACTGGCGTAATCTTGAACGGATTACAAAAATATTTTAACACAACATTTCTAGACCTTATCTGAACCTGCCTACCAAATATCAACATTTTCTACCGATTGGTTCTCGAAAAAATGAAGAAAACGTTGAAAAACTATAGAAAAACTAAAATATTTGGCGTATCCTTGAAAAGTTTTTGAAATCCGTTCTTAGCGCGTGGATTTTTAGTTCAGGTAATGAATAAATGAATGAATGAATGAATGAATCAGTCAGTGCCATTTCGCTTTTATATATGTACATAGTATATAGTACATAGAGATGTATATAGTACAATTACTATGGTAGTAATATATTCTGTCCAAGCAGAGAAGACATTCTGGTCAATTCAGAAATGACTCCAGTTAGCTTAATATTGATTCAAAAATTATCAATTTGGTCTCAAGTAGTAGGAAACATTCTAATTTACACTTTTTGGTTACATTTATTATTTTCAAATCAATATAGACCAAGCTGGAGCCATTTTCTCATCTTGCCACAATGTCTTCTTTGCTTGGAAGTACTATTACTGAGTCTATGACAGAGCCAATTAGTGTGTTCAAAACATAGAGAAAATAAGTGTGAACTGTCTACTCGATGTGAGGAATCAGCCTGAGAAGTATTGCACATTCCTCCTGGAACACCCTGTATTCATGCGATGTCTTATTTTCGAGAGATACTTCACAGCAGAAAGTAATGCTTTCACTTGTTATGTTGAGTGCAAGTCTGACAGAATTATTGAGAAGGAAATTTCCAAGGAGTTTGACTAGAACATTATTTCTTTTCTTCTTCTTCTTCTTCTTCTTCTTCTTCTTCTTCTTCTTCTTCTTCTTCTTCTTCTTCTTCTTCTTCTTCTTCTTCTTCTTCTTCTTCTTCTTCTTCTTCTTCTTCTTCTTCTTCTTCTTCTTCTTCTTCTTCTTCTTCTTCTTCTTCTTCATCATCTTCTCCTTCTCCTCTCCTTATTCTTCTCCTTCTCCTCCTCCTCCTTCTTCTTCTTCTTTTTCTTCTTCTTCTTCTTCTTCTTCTTCTTCTTCTTCATCATCATCATCATCATCATCATCATCATCATCTTCTTCTTCTTCTTCTTCTTCTTCTTCTTCTTCTTCTTCTTCTTCTTCTTCTTCTTCTTCTTCTTCTTCTTCTTCTTCTTCTTCTTCTTCTTCTTCTTCTTCTTCTTCTTCTTCTTCTTCTTCGTCTTCTTCTTCTTCATCATCATCTTCTCCTTCTCCTCTCCTTATTCTTCTCCTTCTCCTCCTCCTCCTCCTCCTTCTTCTTCTTCTTCTTCTTCTCCTTCTACCTCTTCTTCTTCTTCTTCTTCTTCTTCTTCTCCTTCCTTCTACCTCTTCTTCTTCTTCTTCTTCTTCTTCTTCTTCTCCTTCCTCTCTAATTTTTTCCATCTTCTTCACTCATATTCACTCATATACTTCAAAACATTTCTCTGTAACAATCGTGCAGCAGACCGTTGGTCCACGCAAAAGTGGCGGCAAACTTTACATGTTGCCAACTTACCGGCCGGAAAAAAGTTAGTAGTTGTTTCCAGTCGAAGAAAAAAGCAACTACAGAAAACTTAGAGGACCGACAAAAGCCCTAACTGGAAAATATTGCCCGGCAGAGGAGAAAAGGTTGTATATCGAAATAGACGCGGCTTGAAATATTATTATGAGAAAAACACGCAGAAATGGGGTTTGTTGGGGTGAGAGGAGGGAGGGAGAGGGTGAGACGAGCCCCTACCTCCTCCCCTCTAACAAGTGGTAACACTTCTTCAAAGTTTGCGTTACTTTCTTGGCTAACAAGGGTATAGACTGTCAAGCAGAGAAGACCCTCTGGCAAGATGAGATATAAGTGACTCCAACTCGGTCAACATTGATTCAAAAATTATTGATTTGGTCTCAATCGTAGGAAACATTCTGATCTGCAATTTGAGACCAAATCTATATTTCTTGAAACAATATTGACCGAGCTGGAGTCATTTTCTCATCTTGCCAGAGGGTCTTCTTTGCTTGGACAGACTATAGCGAGAAAGGTCTACTGGGCTCTGAAAAGTTGAAAAATTTGTAAGTTGAACAAGGGCTGTTTTTGTACTTTTCTCTTAGAACAGAACAGCTATAATAGAACGTAACCAATTACTTAACGGAATGATTGCTCAAGTTGTAAGTTACAAGGGTATTAGTTTCAAGGTAGGCCTAAAGTCTGTCCAAGCAAAGAAGACCCTCTGGCAAGATGGGAAGTTGACTCCAGCTTGGTCAATATTTGTTCATGAATTATAAAAATGGTTCTAATAGTGAATCAAACTGTTTTTTACAGTTTAAGATCAAATTGATAAGTTTTGAACCAATATTGGTTATATATATAATATATAATAATAAATGAAAAGACAATATGTTGTCAAACCATTGATTTATTAGAAAATCGAGATACCGGTTTCGGTTGTTACACCATTATCAATTTCTGGTAAACAGTTTGTAGTTTACCAGAGATTGATAATGGTGTAACAACCAAAACCGGTATCTCGATTTTCTAATAAATCAGTGGTTTGACAACATCTTGTCTTTTCATTTATTATGGATAACTACCACAATATCAATGTCACAACTACTCAAAGAGTAATATATAATATATTAATATAATATAATTATATAATACTGTTTTCTACATTATTGAATTACTATAATTAGTACTACAATATCCATTCAAATTATTACACATAGGCCTATATTTCCCTGTGGATGTAAAATCAGTGTTGGTGTAAGCGCTCAGAATTTTTAGCATTAGAATTTCGTGGTTAAATGGCAGAGTGGACATTACTGTCCAAACTCCGCCTCGTCATTGAAATAACGAAGTAATTCTATCATAAAAATTATTCCATTCTAATGCATGTTTCATTCGTTTGCTAGTTTGTATTTGCTACATAAGTATGCTAATAAACTCAGTAGGCTGTGAGTTTATGTTTCTCTTCATTTTCAAGAAGATAAATGCATCAGGTAAAACTATCAAATTTAGAGGTCGTGTAGAATTATTGTGAAGTAAAGTTTTTTCGATCACGTTGATACATGTTACATGTTAATACACGTTACATGTTAATACATGTTACATGTATTAATTTCAAATGAGTTTGATAAATAATGCTTTGAAGTATTTCTCCCATATGACTCTTCGAAGAAATTGAAATAATGAAATATATTGTGATAAAAAAATTGTAATAATTTCAAACACTAAGACAATAGCTGCCTTTTTAAACGTGATGGGGGGATACTATAGTCTGTCCAAGCAAAGAAGACCCTCTGGCAAGATGGTAAAATGACTCCTGCTCGATCAATATTGGTTCGAAAATTATCAATTTGATCTCAAATTGTAGGAAACAATTTGATCTACGGTTAAGACCACATTCATAATTCTTGAATAAATATTGACCAAGCTGGAGTCATTTTACCATATTGCCAAAGGGTCTTCTTTGCTTGGACAGACTTTACTAGTTCCGCCATTCTGTAGGAGACTCCATTCTATTTCTACGATAACGATGAAGCTCTGTGATTGGCCGAGACCACTCACTCCCACTTTCAACACCGGAATAATAAGCCAATGGGAGTCGAGCATTAGTAGAGGCCAACGGAATGGGCGGTTAGCGAGTCAGCTCTGTCAGAACAATCGGTGAAAGCCTATCGAGTCGAGAACGTTCACTTTCGTAGACCGCTATCAGACTGTTCTGACCGAGCTGAGCTTCTATAAAAGACATTTGTTTACTGCCATTTTTGTTGGTAACTGCTTTAACATATTACTGTCTTGATAATTTTTCCTCCTATATTATGTAGCTTTTTTGCTACCGTACTCAGGTATATAGTACTAGCCGGCAGGCTCGCTTCGCTCGCCTTCTCCGCCTAGCCAGGGGGACCCCCGACAGTATCAGCAGTGTCAAAGAGTCAAACAGGCTCGCTTCGCTCGCCTGCATGACCTCTGTCAGTATAAGCTGAGACAAACAGGCTCGCTTCGCTCGCCTGCAAATTCCGTTTAGAAGGGATTCAAAACTTATTGAACACAGCATTTCTAGACCTAATCCGGACCTGTTCACCAAATTTCGACATTTTCTACCAATTTTTTCTCGAAAAATCCTTGAAAAACTCTGAATATCCCGAAAAATAGTAAATCGCTGATATTGAGCGTAACCTTGGGAACTATATGGGACATAGTTTGAAACTTGATTCAATATCTTCCAAATTAGTTTATCTATAATCTCGCTGAACCATTGAATTTACAGTAAGGATTGGTCGTATCAAGGCGGAAGATATGCAACCCGCAAAACGTCTACAATTTTGAAAACCCTGATTACTGGCGTAATCTCGAACGGAATTCAAAAATATCTTAACATAAAATTTCTGGACCTTATCTGAACCTACCTACCAAATATCAACATTTTATACCGATTGGTTCTCGAAAAAATTGAGAAAATGCCGAAAAACTATAGAAAAACTAAAATATTTGGCGTATCCTTGAAAAGTTCCTAAAATCCGTTCTTAGCGCGCGTCTTAACGTCCAACTGAACATGCATGCCAAATTTGAACGCATTCGGTTCAGTGGATTTTTAGTTCTGGTGATGAATGAATGAATGAATGAATCAGTCAGTGCCATTTCGCTTATATAGATATAGATATCCTCTACTCTGAACACTACACTATCAAGTACACAATCACTATATCTATACTATACAATAATAATTGAAAAATAAATGAAAATCAAACACCTTTTTAAAAAACTTTTAAATAATTATTATTAAAACACAAGCCTTTTTTGAAAGGGTGTTTGATTTTCATTCATTTTTCAATTATTTTAAACAGCCCAAAGTTTTAAGTTCAGTTTTCTATACTATACAGGTACACTATCATCTAAAAATTGTTCCCTTTACAAACATTTCAATCTACAAATAGTAGTGTTGTTATAGTCTTTCCAAGCAAAGAAGACCCTCTGGCAAGATTGGAAAATTACTCCAGCTTGGTCAATATTTGTTCACGAATTATAAATTCCTAGTAGTAGATCAAATTGTTTCCTACGATTTGAGATCGAATTTATGAATTTTTAACCAATATTGGCCGAGCTTAAGTCAGTCATTTTCTCATCTTGCCAAATGGTCTTCTTTGCTTGGGCAGACTCTAATAATTATTAATAATAGGCTCTTTGAGTAGTTGTGAAATTGATATTGTGGTAGTTATCCATAATAAATGAAAAAACAAGATGTTGTCAATCCACTGATTTATTAGAAAATCGAGTTACCGGTTTTGGTTGTTACACCATTATCAATCTCTGGTAAACTGATCAAGGTTTACCAGAGATTGATAATGATGTAACAACCGAAACCGGTAACTCGATTTTCTAATGAATCAGTGGTTTGACAACATCTTGTCTTTTCATTAATTAATAATAGGTATTGGCCAAGATTTATAGACATATGAATCAGTCCAAGAATTTCGGGTATTGGCCACATACCGCTAACCGTTAGAGTAAAATTCTCTTCCGAAAATACTGTATCTATAATTATTATTCTTATAACGTTCTGTTCCAAAACCAAAATTAACAAACGTTATCACGGATCGTTTACTTTAGTTAAAGGCGTGGTTGGAGCTCAATGGTGATTACTACAGCAAAACCTCCTCTCACTCTCTCTCTCTCTCCATCTTCCTTCTTTATCATTTTTCCTCTATCCCTCCTTCTTACCGTTCTTCCTTCAATCCAACATTCCTTCATTTTACTACTCTTCATCCCCCAATTCTCCCTTCCCTTATCCAATCTTATCGTTTCTCCAATAGATAATCCTCTTACCTGATTATCCTCATTCTTCTTACCTTCCTCATTGTTCTTATCTTCCTCCTCATATTCACCTTTCTCCTATCATCCTCTTCTCTGTCTTTACTTCCTCGTTCACTCTTACTTCCTCCTATCCCTCATTTTTCCCTATTCCTCTCAACCATTCTTCTTTTACTCCTTATGTTCACCTTCTTCCTATCGTAGACTTCTCATTTACTATATCCCACTCCTCTCTCTTTCTCTTCTCCCTCTTTCCTGTTTCTCTCTCTCTCTCTCTCTCCACCAAAATTTCAAGTCTTGGCAGAATAATTGAGAAGAAAATTTCCAAGACGTTCAACTAGTAAAATTATATTTTCTCTTCTTCTTCTTCTTCCTCTTATTCATCTCCTTCTTCCTCTACTCTTTCTTCTTGTTCCTGTTCTTGTTCTTCTTCTTCTTCCTCTTCTTCTTCTTCTTCTTCTTCTTCTTCTTCTTCTTCTTCTTCTTCTTCTTCTTCTTCTTCTTACTATTCCATTTCCATCATCTTCTTCTTGTTCTTCTTCTTCTTCTTCTTCTTCTTCTTCTTCTTCTTCTTCTACTACTACTTCTACTACTTCTTCTTCCTCTTCTCCTACTTCTTCTTCTTCTCCTCTTTCTTCTTCTTCTCCTTCTTCTACTTCTTCTTCTTCTTCTTCTTCTTCCTCTTCTTTATCTTCTTCTTCTACTGCTTCTTCTTCTTCTTCTTCTCTTCCTTCTTCTTCTTCTCTTCCTTCTTCTTCTCCTCTTCCTTCTTCTTCTTCTTATTTTCTTCTTCTTCTTCCTCTTCTTCTTCTTCTTCTTCTTCTTCTTCTACTTCTTCCTCTTCTCCTTCTTCTTCTTCTTCTTCTTCTTCTTCTTCTTCTTCTTCTTCTTCTTCTTCTTCTTCTTCTTCTACTACTACTACTACTTCTTCTTCTTCCTCTCTTTCTTCCTCTTCTTTTTCTTCCTCTTCTACTTCTTCTTCTCCTTCCTCATCATCTTTTCGTCCTTCGTCTTCTACTTCTTCTTCCCCTTCTCTATCTATCCATCTCTCTTGTTCTCTTTCTCCAGCAGACCTTCATCTATCTCCTTTCCCTAATCTATTCCCCATAATCCTCCCCATCAAGGGATTACAGCGCCGCTTACGAAAACAATATAAATCAAATGTCATACTATTGTTCTTGCTTGGTAAGGTACCTAGTCGCTTTAATCACTCGTGGAACACCATTCTAACCAAAGTATATCTGTATTTATAGGATAGATAGGCCTAAGGTATATCTCAATAGCATGAATATATTGTGGTTCAGGCCTCATAGTTCACATCAAACCTACAGAGGTATATTATCCATAATCATATTATAATTATTCAATATGCATTGAGGCTGTGGGCTTCAATATAATACAATGTATGCTGTGGGCTCACAATGATTCACATAGATAATGGGCTGAGTCCCGAAACATGTAATGTGGAATAATAATTTTAAAGTTTTTTTTATACAGAGTGTTTCAGGAGGAATGTGCAATACTTCTCAGGCTGATTCCTTACACCAAGTAGACAAAAAAGTTCCATGAGACCAACCCCCAAAAACGCTTTGTTACCGAGATAACAATGGCGGAAAATTGTGATTTTTCAAAAATATTAATTTTTCTAATTTTTTAAATGTTTTATTGAGGTTCTAAAATAATCAATTCCTATGTAAAACTAGCTGAGTAATTCAATGAAACCAGTTCCAAGTTTTTAACTTCAACGGTTATTGATATAATTGGAGAAATATGCTAGGAAACGCCATTTTTCAACAATAAGGGTTATAACAGGATAAGAAATTATAAAATTGTATTTTTTATTAATGGAAGTTGAAGAGAGTCGGATTCTGAAGAAAACGTTGAATGGCGGTGATTGTGTAAATCTTACCCAAATCCCAGAAATCGAAATTCCAAAAGATCTAAAATCGCAAAATCGCTACTAAACACAAATTTATCAGTTTTTCGATTTTCGATCGCTATTTCTGAGATTTGGGTAAGATTTACACAATCGCCGCCATTTAACATTTCCTTTAGAATCCGACTCTCTTCAACTTTCATTAATAAAAAATACAATCTTATGATTCCTCATCCAGTTATAACCCTTATTATTGAAAAATGGCTTTTTCTAGCAGATTTTTTCAATTATCTCAATAACCGTTGAAGTTACAAACTTGGAACTGGTTTCATTGAATTCCTCAGCTATCTTTACATAGGAATTGATTATTTATAACCTTTTTAAAGCCTATAAAAAATTAGAAAAAAATCATTTGTTTTGAAAAATCTCAATATTCCGCCATTGTTATCTCGATAACAAAGCGTTTTGGGGGTTGGTCCCATAGAACTTTTTTGTCTACTTGGTGTGAGGAATCAGCCTGAGAAGAATTGCACATTCCTCCTGAAACACTCTGTATAAAAAAATTAAAATTATTATTCTACATTACATGTTTCGGGACTCACAATGATGTGCACATTGATAATGGGCTGAGTCCCGAAACATGTAATGTGGAATAATAATTTTTATTTTATTTTATAAAGGGTATTTGATTTTCATTTATCAGTCTAGTAGTATAATGTTTACTTAATTAGTCTATGCTGTGGGTCTGAGAGTGTTCATGCAGATAATATTGATACTATAATGGTAATTGAATAGATTTTATATCACTTCACAGTCTTGAGTATGGTACAATTAAAAGATTCAGTCATGTTTATAAATGAAAAATGTAATGAATTGAATTGGAGTATATTGTATTCTAGGCCTTAGTTAGTATTTTTTTAGGATCAATAATTCAATTTGGGGTCCTGCTGAGACCGACCGTGTGTGTCAGGTGCCAACTTGAAACAAAACTATTATGAAATGTTAATAAGAATCAATTCAGCTTATTTGTTTTAAATTGTTGTCAATTTGTTGTTAATTGTAAGTTTTAAATTGTTGTCAACTAGTTGAAGAAATGTAAAAACTAATCAATATGAGCTTACATTGCCTTAAATGTTTACATCAACCGAACAAAACTAATAAACATACGGTATCGTCTAAAATGGTTATTTTGGGTTACCGTACATCTTATAGTTACAAACTGAGTCTCATCCAACCAAAGCAATTCAGATTAGTCAATATTGACGGTGATTTAATGTTCAAAGTTTTTGATAGTACATTACGCCACAAGCCTGGGAAGGAAAAGTTTACGGTATGAGGATAGTTTCAGGCGAGGCTTGCCGAGCCTGGGAATAATTCCGAATACCGTAAAAAACTTCCTGGGCGAGTTTAGTATAATTTTTTCGCTACACTTCAAATAAATATTATTAATCTAATCTCATAAATGAATAAAACAAATAGGATTAATGAGATCTAAGAACAGCTAGACCGGATAACTTACTATACTAGCTTCGGCTGAGCTGAATCTGGAGTAGGCTGAACTGCCAAGTATTGAAAGTTTGCATCACAAGTTTATTGATTTAATCAATTGGATATTACTTAAAAATTATCAGAATACTCGATTTTCTTAGTCCAGAAACGTTTAAGCTCATGAAAGTTTTTGTACGATCATCCTAAATTGTACAATAGCAATACAAAGTTTCTTGTTTTTGACCAATTTATATGCCAGCGTCACAGAAAGAGACGGCCATTGTAGTTGCATTTTCACTCGCTAGATGGCGCTAGCTGTCCACGCTTGGAAATAAAATGCTCCTCGCATGGTAAGAGGGTCTTACCGCTCAAGGACAACAGCTGATTGATTACGCGTGTAAACGACGACTTTCTAGTCTACATAGGGACCGGTAAGGAGCTTCTTTCCGTGAAGTGTAGCGAAAACATTTTTATACAAGTCGCAATTGTAACAATAATAAACAAATAATGAAATTTGATTCTCTTACAACTGAATAATTATGAGTCATGAATGGCGAAAAGCTACAAAATAACGATAAGCACGAATTTTATTCATTCGTATCCTTCTATTAACCGAATACTCCCATTCTTTTACTGCATTCCAGTGGATATTCAGCTTTTTCAAGTGTCAAGACTCTCATTTATTGAACAATGTCGGCTACTGCCCCAAATTTGCGACCTTTCACAATTTCAATGCTGATTATGAGCACTATTTAATTATTCTAGGAATGCAGCCAAGCCCACGTCACAAGGCAATAACTTATAGTCTGTACAAGCAAAGAAGACATTCTGGCAAGATGGGAAAATTACTCCAGGTCCTTCAATATTGGTTCGAAAATTATAAATATGTTCTAAAATTGTAGGAAACATTCTTATCTATAATTCAAAATCGAATTTATAGTATTTGAATCAATATTGACCAAGCTGGATTAATTTTCTCATCTTGCCAGAATGTCTTCTTTGCTTGGACAGACTATGGCTGAATGTATTATAGACGACTGGATTTGGCTCGGATTTACGTGTTGTTTCCGACAACGGTGTAGAATGGTAGTGGTGGGGGGTATGTTGTGAAGGCGGGAGAATTCAAATTTGGAGCCTGAAATGCGAAGCGCCAGCTAATGAATGTGTTGTTTGACAAACAATACTAATAAGTGATGGGGTTGTGGTGGAATGGGGCGGGGTTGAGGTTTTGAAAGAGGGGAGGGAATGGATGATGGAAGGGGTGTTGGTGTTTGGAAATGGAGGGGGTGTAAATGTGTCACTGACCTAGTTAAAAAGTCTGTCCAAGCAAAAAAGACGTTTTGGCAGGATGGGAAAATTACTCCAGCTCGGTCAATATTAGTTCAAAAATTTAAAAAATCTTTTCTAATAATTGTAGATTGGATTGTTTTCTACAATTTGAGATCAAATTAATGATTTTTGAACTGATATTGAATGACCTGGAGTCATTTTTCCATCTTGCTAGAATGTCTTCTTTGCTTGGACAGACTATAGCCTAACTAAATTATTTAAGACTCATTGATTGGGTCTAGTTGCATTAGTTCCAATATTTTATAAGAAATTGTGTGAAAATTTGGTGTAATGATTCATTTGAAATATCCTATTGCTCTAAATTCGAAATTTTCATGATAAGTTATTTAATTTGGACAATAAATTCTTAATTAAAGTGCTGTTAAAATATATAATCTAGTTTTGATCTTTATTATTCATCAAAATTTGGTACTTATATAAAGACGTTTTGGACATTAGCCTGTGTTTCTAACCAATAAGTTTAATAGTTCCTGTAAAATAAAAAGACATAGGCCTACCAGTACCCAGGCCCGGTCCTATAAATGAGCAGACTGGGCAAATGCCCAGGCACCAAATTTTGGGGCGCAAAATAAAATAGTAAATTATAGAAACAAATTAGCAACTAAAAAATATGTGACATAAATTTTTTAATAATAGGCTATATATACAGAGTGTTTCAGGAGGAATAAGCAATTCTGATTCTGACCCCGAGTGGAGCAAAAGTTCCATTGGAGATACCCCAAAAACGCTTTGTTGCTGAGATAACAATGGCAAAAATTGACATTTTTAAAAAGATTTCAATTTTCAATTTCATAGAGGCTTTATTCAGGTTTGAAAATTATCAATTCATATGTTAAATTAGCTGAGGAATTCAATGAAACCAGGTTGAAGTTTGTAGCTCCAACAGTTATTGATTTAATTGGGAAAATATGCTAAAAACACAATTTTTCAACAATTAAGCGTTATAAGTGAATATGATATCATAAATTTTTATTTTTAATAGATGCAAGTTTAAGAGAAACCAGTTCTAAAGTTGAAGTTTGATGGCGGCGATTGTATAAATCTTACCCAAATCTCAAAAATATTGATCAAAAATTGAAAAAAAAATTGGACAAGAGGAAAATCTGTGTTTGGTCACGATTTTGCTATTTTTGATTGCCATTTCTGATATTTGGATTCTCTCCAACTTCCATCTATTAGAAATACAAATTTATGATTTCATATTCAGTCATAACCTTCAATAATTGTTGAAAAGTGGCCGTTTCAGGATATTTTCCCTATTATCTCAATAACAGTTGAAGTTACAAACTTCTAACTAGTTTAATTGAATTCCTCAGCTAAATTTTACATAGGAATTGACAATTTTCAAACCTGAATAAAGCCTCTGAAAAATTTGAAAAATGTCAATTTTCTGCCATTGTTATCTCAGAAACAAAGTGTTCTTGTGCTATGTCCAATGGACTTTTTGCTCTACTTTGGGTAATCAGGAATCAGCCTGAGAAAGTACCTATTGCACTTTCCTCCTGAAACACTCTTCTGCATAACAGAACAAGTAGCCTAAATGAAATAAAAATAGTAAGAAACATAATAATGAAAAGTTAGTATGAGGCATTATTGTTCATATGTTAAATGATAATGATAATATCAGATCTGGCAACACCGCAATCAGTTAATACGCTTTTGGCGGTACTTGCGTAACTGATAATGCCTATTTGCTATGTGCAAGTGGGTGGAAAGGATATTTTTGGCAATTGAGGCGCTATTGGTGGGTCATTTCGGCAAAACATTGAGTGAATTAACATGGGAGGAGATAGGGCTAAACCTAAAATAATGTCCTGGAGAATTTGTTGTGTTCTGGATTGTAAAAATAAAACAAGCAATGGAAATTTCAAGTTCTACACTTTTCCAGTTGCCATACATAAGTTTCATCAATAAAAAGAATGGTTCACTGCATTGAATAAATATTGATGGTTGAAGCTAACCTAATTGTTTTGTTTACGTGCAAAAGAATTCATCAATCAAGTAGGACCATGGAGTGCTCCATTCTAACCTGTACATGGGGTAATGTACATGAATAGTTTTTATGTTAGTTAATCTAATAAGCTGTTACTATCAACGCAAAAACTCTATTAATTATGTTTTAATAAGGAATATTCATATCATTCAATTTTTCAAATAAATGTGAGCTTGCGCCAATTTTTCATTTTCATGTAAGATAACTTATCAGCTGTTATCTCAAAGTTTTTGTTGACTCTCAAATACATCTGTTTGCAGTTGTCTGCTCTCAAATACTTGAAAACTAGGATTTTTCTAATATAATTAGCTATAATACTATCAATAACTAACATTCATATCCTAAATATCATGTTCTAATTACTGAGAAATGCATGAAGCAACAAATAATGTCATTCTAATTATAAATGCGTTTTTCCCATTCAGCGCTATGCTTTGTATGCTAAAACGCGTAGAAAAGTACACACGATAATCCACCAGAGCGCAGCACGGAAGATGCTCATAGTGAATAGTCCATTCACGATGGCTTGAGACGAGATAAACAAATGCTCTGCATGTGTATGTGTGCGACTGGAGTGGCTTCGTTCTAGCCTTGACATAAACAAGACACAGCAATACAGAAATCCCGAATTTTGTTGTAGGCAATCCAGAATAAGTATCTCTAAGTAATCTTTAATATATAGATACACATTGGGAAATTGCTTGTTTCGGTTGTCTCTTGACTGCATGAACCTAAAATGAACAAACAATTATAGTGTAAGTTTTTGTGTCAATGCTTTGTTTACAGTCCCGACATCAAAATTCGGGATTTCGACATTGCTGTTACTTGTTTATTTTGTGGCTAAAACGAAGCCACTCCAGTCGCACACACACACACACACACAGATGCAGAGCTTTGTTTATCTCGTCTCAAGCCATCGTGAATGCTGGACTATAGGCATTACTATACTATTACTGTTGGTGCCAGCTGGTGCCAGTGCATCCGCGTAGCATCTTCTGCTGTCACATGGAATACAACCTAGTCAAAATAGCAACCATGCAAATCTAGGAAGGGGGCGCCAGTAGATCATTTGCCCAGGGCGCCAGCCACCCAAGGAACAGGCCTGCCGGTACCGTAATTATTTCAACTGCACGGTTATACTATAATGTAATTTCTGTATTTGGAATTCCTATACCAATGCTGATGAAGAGATAAAAATCTAAACTCTCATTATAATGAATTTATCTATTATAGTAGGCTTAGTTGGAACTCAATTCAGATAAAATGCGACTAAATTTGCGATTTAATTTGAAATAATTAAAAAAATTCTTTCATGCAAAAAATGTGGGATTCAGGAATAGGATGATAGTAAAGTATAGTCAATTACATTAAAAATAAAATTTTATTTTTTATTCAAAACAATTGAATTATCAACATTATTGCACGTAATATTTTTCAGACAAAATTGTACATTATTGTTTGGGATAAGCGTAAATGAGCGATGATCAGCGAGTTAATTATACAATAAAATATGCTAATTACAATAGTAATGTTTACTAAAATAGACAAAACCTATTATAATTATTAAAGATTATTGAGTCAATTCATTATAATAGCGTAATAGCTAAGAGTGTTGAAAATCTGTGAATTTCAATTTAATATTTTTCTTTTAGTATGCAATTTGCATAATTAAAATCATAGTTTAACAACATGGTAACATTGAATCAAATTTCATGGATGATCACCTATTTCACATAACATAAAAAATTCTAGAGCAATGATGCATCGCAATAATAATATACTAAAAATATTTCGAGGGAGTATTCATTTACGTAAAGGGAGTAAATATTATAAAGGAAGGGAGTAAATATTTACGTGGAGGTATTCATTAAAAGTATCTCAATAATAATCAGAGCTCTACAAATATTTACCTTATTCAAAATTCACCTTGTAAAAATGAATCAAAATCTGAGAAGATGTCTACATTTTACTTATTTGATGATCATGAACTTCTTTCTACATTTAAAGATTTGATGGTAGTATAGTCTGTCCAAGCAAAGAAGACCCTCTGGCAAGATGAGAAAATGACTCCAGCTCGGTCAATATTGTTTCAAAAATTATCAGTCTGATCTCAAATCGTAGGAAACAATTTGATCTACTATTAAGACCACATTTATAATTCTTGAACAGATATTGACCAAGCTGGAGTCATTTTCCCATCTTGACAGAGGGTCTTCTTTGCTTGGTCAGACTATAATTACATAATTATATTTTTTTCAATAGTCTAGTACGTTAATTTATGTTGTACATATACATCTATATATTCCAGTGATAGTCAGATCTGACAGAATAGTCTGAGAGAGCAAGAGGACGCTCTCGAAGACCGCTCGCCGACTGCTCAAACAGAGCTGAGCATCAATAACAGTTATTTATCAACCGTCAAGCTTTTGGCGCCTACTGTATCAAGCGCTGGAACTTCACATAAGATAAACTTTCATCTGAGGTTGACATTATTACTGTAACTCTAATTAGCTGTAATAATAGTCTAGCAACAACTTGATTATTGTTGTATCTGATAGGCTGAGGCCGCACTGCCGGTGGGTAGAGCCTGGAGGGTGGAGGGTAGTTGGTAAATCTATAGAACATACACACCATCCACAGTAATACATCGTATGAATGGTATGTGTTCAGCCGCCATCTTGAAATTCTTAAATATGGACAACATAACCTCAAAAAGCAGGATGACGTCATACCATTCATACGATGTATTACTGTGGATGGTGTGTATGTTCTATAGATTCACCAACTACCCTCCACCCTCCAGGCTCTACCCACCGGCAGTGTGGCCTCAGCCATAGGGATAACTTCTATCTAGTAGGATCTATCTACTAAGTCACGCCAAACAGTTATAACTTGTGCCAAAAAGTTAAGCGGTTTCATCAGCTCCTTGTGCGCTCCTACAGCTGATGTTGTCAATTCGAGTTGTCACGAAACCGCTTAATCTTTTGCACAAGCTATACAACGTCATAGGCTATAAACAAGTATACAACCTGTTCTCCTTTTTTGCTATAAGCTACTCTTCACACTGTCCGAGCAAAGAAGACATTCTGACATGATGGAAAATTGACATCAGATCGGTCAATATAATGATTCAACAATTGAAAACTTGGTCTCAAATTGTAAATCACAATGTTTCCTCAAACTTTAAACCGAATTCATATTTTTTGAACCAATATTGACCGAGCTGGAGTCATTTTCCCATCTTGCCAGGATTTCTTCTTTTCTTGGACAGACTACACATAGCCTTAATCTTTGGCATCAGCAACCAGCTATACAACGTCATATATACAGCTATACAACGTCATATATACAGCTATACAACGTCATATATACAGCTATACAACGTCATATATACAGCTATACAACGTCATATATACAGCTATACAACGTCATATATACAGCTATACAACGTCATATATACAGCTATACAACGTCATATATACAGCTACACAACGTCATATATACAGCTATACAACGTCATATATACAGCTATACAACGTCATATATACAGCTATACAACGTCATATATACAGCTATACAACGTCATATATACAGCTATACAACGTCATATATACAGCTATACAACGTCATATATACAGCTATACAACGTCATATATACAGCCATACAACGTCATATATAGCATATACAGCTATACAACGTCATATATACAGCTATACAGCTCAACGTCATATATACAGCTATACAACGTCATATATACAGCTATACAACGTCATATATTTATACAGCTATACAACGTCATATATACAGCTATACAACGTCATATATTTATACAGCTATACAACGTCATATATACAGCTATACAACGTCATATATTTATACAGCTATACAACGTCATATATACAGCTATACAACGTCATATATACAGCTATACAACGTCATATATACAGCTATACAACGCGGTTTTTTCGTTCTTCTCTAAGCTACTCTTTAGTCCTCGATACATAGTTGAGATAGAAATCAATGAACATTTCATAACCAAAGAAGGTAGCCGCATTCACTGGCATAGCGCGCAAAATAGTCATCCAAAATCCTCGGACAAAAACCCTGGCTCCATCTTCTTTATAGCTTTTAATGGCGCAGTCCAACATTCCCTTGTACTTGGGCGATTGTGCGTTGTCAGCTTGTATTCTCGATTTCACCACGTCCACAGGTACCACAACTGCCCACGACCAGATTCCTGCAAAATAAATACTAAAGATTGTAGGATAGTTATATCAGCGGACATATGGATTGATCATAGCATGTGGATTGACATATGGATTGATCATAGCATATGTGATAAACAACTTTTGGCTAATAAATAAATAACAAGTTTATTTTTTAAGATAAACTCAAAGTGTAAGGTTCAAATAAACACGAAGTTGCGATTTAAAATGTTATTTTATTTATAGCAAGATGAAAATCTCCTATAAGAATAATATAAAATGATGACACATTTTGAAAAGTATCTTATAGCACAGAGTGTTGAGTAAACCTTCAAGTAAATCTTGTAGCACTGAATGTAAGAAAGATTTAACTACCCGTAAGCGTCTTCCCACCATTGAAAGCCATAAGAATATTTTATTTTTATTCAACTTCTCTGTGCTTATAGTAATCATAAGGCTAATTAGAACCAGTTATTATTAATGTAATGAGAATAATAGTCTGAACCCAAAAATTTTTATGATATTTCTGAAACGTAATTATTATTTTTGTTTGAAAAGTGATGTGATATCCTTATTTTTTGTAACTTTTGTTGAACACTGGCCACACTTACTGGATATAGTGGCAAGTTAATTTTCTAGTTTTTGAAATTGAAAATATGTAATTTTTTACGATGAAAATAAAAACTCATTATTCATTATTCATCACAACCTCATACGGACTACATCAACTTGAACCAAATTTTTGGAGATGAATAGTAAAAGCAAAGCCTGTTTTTCATTCCCCCAATCAAATTTGATTGGTTTAAATTTGATTAACATATGTGAATGTATATTTGGATAGATGAATGAATGAATGGATATAAAATTGATAAAAAGATTGAAGATGATACTTTTATGCCCGGTTTTTCTAAGCACACTCAAATTTGAGGGACCCTCAAGTTTACTACACTTTACTACATTTCCTATACTTATCATAGAAAATGTCAGCTGTTCATCAAAATTTGAGGGTCCCTCAACTTTAAGTGAGCTTGGAAAACCCGGCATCAAGTTTGTACAAGATAATGGATTGTATAATGATAGATATAGGTATATGGCCTGACTTCATCCTTTTCTTCAAGATGATATACCGATTACGGTATTTCATATATCTATTGGACCCATATTATTTCTTTTTGTCATAAATTAATTAATTACGGTACGGTATTTCTTTTGTATAACACAGATTGAGATTAAACAAAATAAATACAATAAAATATTTCGACGTAACTCATAATATAACTAATACTCTAATTTTCATCACTTTTTCTACTACAAAGACTGTGTAATATATAAACACAGTATGACCAAATAGTGTAACATTTTTGATTGGTAAGCTTTGATTGCCTAAAATTCGCCCAATTTTGTGAAACTCAACTAGAAAATAAAGTCATCTATCTTTTATGGAGCTGCTCACACCAATGGCCACACTGTGATAAAACAGTCTCAGAACTTTCTTAGCTTTCTGATCTTTCTAATTATACTCTTTCACTCTATTTTACTCTCTTCTACTCTAATTGTACTCTACCTGCATTAGCTCCAGCTATCATGATACTCAACATGTTTTTCTCAGAAAAACATTCAAGCACTCGCACGTACAATAACATATACAAGCCGGATGCTAGTGGATCTCTAAAAAAGCAGTAGATTTAATAAAATTAGTAATCAAGCAAAAAGCAGCAACCAAACCAAAGTTACGATCTAGTTTAATAGGTGTCCATTACCAGAGACAATGTATATTATACATAATATGCATTGTCTCTGCCATTACTATAGTCTGTTCAAGCAAAGAAGACATTCTGGCAAGATGGGAAAATAACTTCAGCTCGGTCACTTATAAATGTTGTCTTAAATTTTAGATCAGAATGGTTTGTACAATTTGAGACCAAATTTATCATTTTTGAACCAATATTGACCGAGTTGTAGTAATTTTCCCATCTTGCCGGAATGTCTTCTTTGCTTGGACCGACTATACATACGTCACACGTGCACTTGTGCCTAAGATGAAATAGAACCACGGAGTTGTACAGAAGAACGCACACTGGTCAGCTGATTTTTATTTGCGTTGCTCCATACAAACTACGAGTTTCTATTGCAACTTGTCTCGACAAGTGCCCGCGACTTGTAAAACCTGCATTTACTAATAAAAAATGGAAAATGTTACATGAAAGAATACTCCCCAGTTGCTCAAAGGTCTGATAAGTAGATTATCCAATTAACACTGTTA
The DNA here is from genome assembly GCA_017141385.1 of Sogatella furcifera. Classification (NCBI taxonomy): domain Eukaryota; kingdom Metazoa; phylum Arthropoda; class Insecta; order Hemiptera; family Delphacidae; genus Sogatella; species Sogatella furcifera. The sequence continues at coordinate 50,330,123 of CM029550.1, read as the reverse complement.
ATCAAATAAACCTTTGTGCAAAGCTAGAACAAATATTAACAGTTAAATGGAAGAATACTAGATTGATATTGGTTTGAAATTAAAAATTAAATGAGATAATTTGTTATAAGGATAAATACAGGCAAAAACAAATCAGTTAATTCTAAATTACAAATAATATTCACTACTCAACATAGATTGGATGAATTGATCCAATTTTATAACAATGAGCATACAAATTAAAAATATTACATTAGAAAATCAAGGCTATTGAAACAATCTCATTCGTTGAACGGAAATACTCTACTTGAAATACAAATACTCAATACTTTCAATTAATGGAGATCTTAGTAGGCTACTCTTTCAAAATAATTTTCATTTTACATACCATGTTTCGGCGTTTTAGCCATTTTCAAATGCCATGCTACATTTATTTGCATTTTAAATTAGGTGAAACGCTGAAACACGTTATCTAAAATAGAAATTATTTTAAAAGGGTACTAAAATATTAATTAATTGAAAGATTTGATTAGTACAGTAGCCCTAAAAAAAGAAATATTGACAAATACTCAACTATATTTGGAAATCAAAAACTGTAATAATTATAATCAAGTAATTATTATCACAACATGCATTCTATCGTAAGTCGAGTGTAACATTAATTTTGTTGAAACTAATAATGATTCCACCAAATAATAAATCAAACTCCACCAAACCATTTTGATAAAACAAGAGGCAAAAATTTTAGATTTTACAAAAATTATTATGAAAAACTCAATGATTGTACATAATGCAATAGCAAACTAAGTTACTGTACGTGAGAGGAAAATGCTGAACACAGAATTACTATGCAAATAATATACCAATGCTAAAATAGTCCAACATTAACACCAAATGGAATATTAGTCTAATGATGAACATTTTCACAATTATTGCAAAAATATGTGTCCACGGTTCATTTCCCTTTTAAACAGGTTCATAAACAAAACAGGAGATGATTAATGTATCAAACAGAATGAAATTCAGATTGAGATGCTTTTTATAAAATATAATTCAACGATCATGCAAATTGTTTAAATTCAAGTTTATTTTCGATTATTGAATTTGATACTTTGTATCTTATGTCTTGTGTACCCTCTATAGTCTGACCAAGCAAAGAAGACCCTCTGGAGAGATGAGAAAATTACTCCAGCTCAGTCAATAATAATGGTTCAAAAGTTATTGTTTTGGTCTGAATCGTGGGAAACATTCTGACCTACAATTTGAGACCAAATTTTTCGACCCAATATTGAGTATTGACCAAGCTGAAGTCATTTTCTCATATTGTCAGAGGGTCTTTTTTGCTTGGACAGGCTATAGAACTTATCTTATCAAAAGAAAACTGAACCGTCAACACATAGCTTATTATATAAAGAATACTTCATCCTATAAAACGTTATTCCAAACAAAGGAGAATTTGTTACAGATAAGTAGGCTAATGTGATTTTTTGAAGAAACAAATCAATCTTTGTTACAGTCTGTCCAAGCAAAGAATACATTCTGGCAAGATGGAAAAATGACTCCAGCTCGGTCAATATTACTTCAAAAATTATAAATTTGATCTCAAATTGTAGATCAGAATGTAACCTATTGAACCTTTGAACCAATATTGACCGATCTGGAGTCATTTTCCCATGTTGCCAGAATGTCTTCTCTGCTTGGACAGACTATAACTTCCACTTCAAGTCGTATATTACCTGCACTGGTTATCAATAAGCAAGGTTAGTTTTTGAAAACACAAATCAATTTTTTTAAATTTTCATTTCAAGTTGTGAATTACCTGCACTTGTTCCTCCCAACAGTACACAGACAGTCGAGTGATGGTGTGTATTCAGTAATTCAGCACTTAGACATGCCGTATGTTCGTATGCTAAAGCATAGAGGCCGAAAGTTGGCACGTCTCTGCGGTCAACAGAGAAACATAGTACACATATTCAAGTCTAGTATATTCAAAATGCTATCTAAGAATTGGAAATGTTTTATTTGGAAAATATACAGGGTGTTTCAGGAGGAATGTGCAATACTTCTCAGGCTGATTCCTTACACCAAGTAGACAAAAAAGTTCCATGGGACTAACCCACAAAAACGCTTTGTTACCGAGATAACAATGGCGGAAAATTGAGATTTTTCAAAATATATTAATTTTTCTAATTTTCTAGAGGCTTAAGTGAGGTTCTAAAATGAGCAATTCCCATGTAAAATTAGCTAAGGAATTTAATGAAACCAGTTCCAAGTTTGTAACTTTAACGTTTATTGAGATAATTGGAAAAAATATGCTAGAAAACGCCCTTTTTCAACAATAAGGGTTATAACTGGATGAGGAATCATAAAATTGTATTTTTTTATTAATGGAAGTTGAAGAGAGTCGGATTCTAAAGAAAAGGTTAGATGGCGGCGATTGTGTAAATCTTACCGCAAATGGAAATCAAAAATCGCAAAATTGACAAAACATAGCACAAGTGATGAATTTGTGTTTAGTAGCGATTTTGCGATTATTGATAGCTATTTCTGTAATTTGGGTGAGATTTACACAATCGCCGCCATTTAACATATTCTTTAGAATCCGACTTTATTAATGAAAAATACAATTTTATGATTCCTTATCCAGTTAAAACCCTTATTGTTGAAAAATGGCGTTTTCTAGCATATTTTTTTCAATTATCTCAATAACCTTCAAAGTTACAAACTCGGAACTGGTTTCATTGAATTCCTCAGCTAATTTTACATGGGAATTGATTATTTTAGAACCTCACTGAAGCCTCTAAAAAATTAGAAAACTGAAAAGTATTGCACATTTCTCCTGAAACATCCTGTATATTATTTAATGCAATTTACTAATAATTGAGAAAGAAAAGCAAAATTCTCAATGTATTTCATTGCTATTATCAATATGACGTGAGCCATCCCAATTTAAAGTCCCAATGATTTGAATAACAAAGACTTTATACTCTATAGTGCCTAAACAGTCTCTATAGTCTTATAATGTATAATCAAAATTCTCAATTCATTACTTTAAATTGAAGATAAGTGATTTTTGATTGAGTAATTGAGAATTGAGGTGATTTTTAGAAATTTATCGCTAATTTTCTCCCCATTTCCCATCATGCATCGTGCATCGGCTCATTTACATTTTTATTATATATTATTTTAAAGCAGGCCAATAGAAATGTTTTTTATTCTTGTTTGATACAGTCGATTGTATTCATCCATTTATTCACCCCCCTATACACAAACTTATAGTGTAGGGAAATCCCATAACCATCTATCATTTCATTTCTATCATAGAATGATAGAAGGTTATGGGAAAACCTTATTATACTATTACATATAAATAGTATACATAGGCGGATCATGTTAATAATTAGGAATAACTTGATTTTGATTTTTTTTTCAAACTTGAATCCTTAAGTTGAAAGCTAACTAAAGAAAATCCAAGATGTAATTTCAATAATTAAAAAAATAATAATTTTAATATTTTGAAAACCTAATTCTAATTTTTTAAATAAAAAATGTTGTAATTCATTAATCGTTATCTTTATTAAGTCATATTTTACATGTAAGATTACAAAATACTTTCAAGCCCAAAACTGTTCCTCTCAAAATCGAGACAAACAAAAAACAGGTGATATCTTGAATTAAAAAGGAAAAGATCATTGCATTTATTTCAATGATTCCAGGATCAATAATAGTAACAGCCTTATGTTCATGCTTGTTGAGCATACTTGAGACTTCAACAATTAAAGTTCAAATCAACAAACATTCGATTCAACCCCCATTTATCAAATATCATTCCATTGCAACGATTAGAATTATTTCATCGTTTGCAACTATTATAAACTGATTCCAACAATAAAACATCCCAATAAGATGTTTCCATCTCTGACAAAGGTACAATTACTTTTTCAAGCTTTGTAACAAACACAATCAATTTCGAAACTATGCCACAATAATTTTTTTTAAACTTTGTAACAGACACAACAATTTTCCAGCTTTGTCACAATAATTTTTAAACTTTGTAACAAACACAATTAATTTTCTAACTTTGTCGCAAGCACAATCAGTTTTCCAGAAATAATTTCATTTCCAAACTATCAACTCACCTTACTAGCATTGGTACCAGGCCAACAAACAGATTTCTTACTCCTCCCGCTTTATATGTTTTCAATAGGAAATCCCATGTTCCCGAGTAGATCACGGGTCTACGATAGGGGTCGGTCTGGCTCACATTTCTTCCTGAAATAAGTTGAAACGGAATTTTAGTAATCGTCATCGATCATCCTTCTCCAAGAATGGACATCTTTGTCCAAACTCCGCCATTTCATGTAGCTATACACCACAATCATATTATAACAGTAAGAATATTAGATCCTATATATCTGTAATTTAGTAAGTTCCTTGCATATGTATTTCTTATTTGAACCAATCGTGTAATTAGATTTATGTTTAATTTTTAGAATCTAGGATTTAAGATCGTAAATGCTGTACCATACTTGAATAAAGTGAATAATCTAATCTGATCTAATCTCTCGATTGTAATTAGTGTAATTTTCATTTATTTTTATTCTCACAGCATGGGATTTGAATTACTGTATTATGTAATCTACATGAATAAAGTGATTGAATCTGAATCTGAATCCATCTCATTACTCACGCACAAGCCTATGAGCTCATGTGGGCTTCACCCTCATAATTTTTTTCAAAAATATAAAATAACGAAAATCAATTCTATCAAATGAATCCCATACACTTTCTCAATCAATCTTAGGTTTTTGGTCTTTATTGAGCTACCAGGCTACTTTAAAGCTGTTGGTAACTTACAGCTATTAAGTGACTTCCACTTTTATTGGTAATTGGTGTAAGGAGTGGATTGTCTTCGCTCCAGTCAATCAAAGAAGACATTCATACTACAATGCTGCCAGCAGTCAAAATTGAAATATTCCCAATTTCACCATATGCCTCTAATAACATCTCACCAACGGTATGTTGGCAGAAGTGCTTTTACACTAAAATTTTCGAATCTTCACACTCTCGCTTCAATTGGCCATTTGAAGGAATGTACATTTTCCTTCGCTTCTCTAACAGACCATATCAAATATCACCTTCACAGCTACTCAAACTCTGAGAACTGTTTACGAGAGTGTAATTTTTTAGCTGACAAGTGGTTTTTCATATTCAGATTCAATCACTTTATTAATATAGATCACATAATACAGTACATGGGTTTAAATCCTATTCTATGATAACGAAACATGAGACTATTTATTACACAGTTCACATGAGTTAACTGAGTAATAGACTATAAAAACTTGTAAAATGAATCGGATACGGGATTTAATAAGCTAACGATAATATAAATTTGTGCTGTATCTACATGAAATGGCGGAGTTAATACATTCTTGTATTAATTCAACATATATATTAACTTATTCTTGGATGTTCAAAAACATCCTTTCCATTAACAGTCAATCATGATTCAGATAAACTCACTCAACCATGGTTCAGGAAAGTAAAGAAAACAAATAAACAAATATTACACATTTTCCAGTTGAATGTCGACAAAAATTAAATGTCTGACAAAATTATGGTGGCTGGCGGGAGAAAATTATCTTGAAAAATTTTGATTCGATTAAATTTCAGCATACTATAATGAAGCATTACATATCAATTTTTTGATCTGAGTTACTTCGATTATTTTTTAACTATTTGAAGACTTTGATTATACAGTCTCTCTCTGAAGTATTATAGTCTGATCAAGCAAAGAAGAAATTACTTCAACAGGCCAATCGAAGCGAGATTGTAACTACGCATGCACAGATCTGAAAATTTTAGTGTAAAATCACTTTAGCCAACATACCGCTGAGATACGACAGATGGTAAGAGTGGAAATATTTTCATTTTGACTGCAGGCAATATTGAACAACTGTCATTTTGAAGCAATGTCTTCTTTGCTGGACCAGACTTGCATAATATATTTCAAGTGATTGTAACATGTTGCTTTTTTAAGAATAAAAACTTTTTCATTTCATTTTTTTTTTCATTTAAGACAATACTCACCACTCTGCGTCTGCAACTGTATCTTGGACAGTTCGACCGGACACAGTCCGACAGTTGTCACCAGTCCGGCCAGACAGCCGGACAAGAACACGTCCCAGTGATAGTGACGATAGGTGGGCCGGTCCGTGTCGCAGCAGTGCCGTTTCGGACGCTCGCCGTGGTAGTGCGCCAGCGCGCGTAGCGAGTTCCCGTAGCAGCCAAAGTACACCGAGTTCATGACGCCGGCTGACACCAGCGGCATCAGCATGCCTTTGTAGAAGCCTAGAACCTGTTGACAAGAATAAATTAGGCTACATCGACATATATACTTATACATACATATATATATATACTTCACTGTAAAAATTGTATCAAGGACAAGAGTACTTTGTAATTGGGGTATAGTCTGTCCAAGCAAAGAAGACTTTCTGGCAAGATGGGTAAATGACTCCAAGTCGGTAAATATTTTTTGAAAAATTACGAATTTGGTCTCAAATTGTAGGAAACATTCGGATCAATAGTTTGAAACAAAATTTGTGATTTTCGAACCAATATTGACCGAGCTGGAGTAATTTTCCCATCTTGTCAGAATGTCTTCTTTGCTTGGACAGACTATACCGTACCATATTCAACAATAATCTAGGGGTCTTCCCACTATTGAAAGCCATACTCTAAATGATAATAAATCTATTGATCTTCAAAAATTATGTTGATTAGAAGTAGTTTACCATTACTACAAAAAACGGACACAAGGAGCAATAACTTAGAAACTTAACTTAGAAGTAGTATGGAGCGACGCTCCAAATAAAAAATCAGCTGACCAGTGTGAGTTTCCCTATACAACTCCGTGTTTCTATAGTAATAGTTTCTATAGTTTCTTATAGTTTTATTTGGTTTCTATATTTGTGCGTGTGTTTTGCAGTTATGGAACCTACCTTGATCATCATCCGCAATCAGGAAATATTATGAATGGTCATATTATGAGAAATAACATCATATTTTTAATCAAATGAGTTACATAATAGGCCTAAATATTCACTTCTGCTGTGTAATGGAGTGAATATGAAACTGGCAACCACCTGGTTGTAGGCCTAGGCCCTTCATGGGCTGTTGAGCCATTGACAAACATGATAGGCCAAATAATTCAAGTTGATGGTTTGTCACAATATATTTTATACTCACACCATCTTTTTTGAGAATTGCTGCAAATACTTCGCCTGATCCTTTGCATTGTGCCTGTTGTCTCACTTTGATTGTATCAAGTGGGTGTCCGACTATTAATCCACAAAGGCCTGTAAAATAATAAGTCTACTTGAAATGAGATAAGCCTGGTAAGTTACCAAATATTTTTTTTAAATTAAACGTATTCAACGACTACAGCTGCAAGGCTTTTGATGGGAGTTTGCAAGTATACAAGACTATGTAAGTTTGCCTCTGTGAACATTGTCGAATAAATGTCTCTAAACGAATCTACTTAACTTAATAGATAATGAATAAATTCAATAAATTCACAACCATAATCTGATCTAGCCTTAAATTTACAGTTGCATAATCTAAACAAACTTTTTCGACTAGACAAAGAATAACAGTCTGGAATTTTGCTTCAATTTAAATAATATTGAAAAGAAATGGCAAGTCTGGTAGTAATCTTATCCAAAGCATCCTCTAATTCGTCTACATTAGAAATTCTAATAATAATTTGAGCAAATTATTTTACCTGAGAACCATCCTGCTCCGAAATCGTACCATCGAAAAGTATGATCACTCATTACTCAAGTCTCTTGAGCGACTGATAACAAACGAACTTTGACATTGTATTGTTTTTCTGAGGTTGGATTGTTGGAAATAGTTCAGTCCACGGTTCAGTCTATCATCAGATGATAAACTGCTGCATGTGTCGGGCCAAAAATAAAACCGATTGCTACATTCAAATGATCTCATTTTCACAAAATTTTGAGCAGGATTTACTTTAAAAGTTATTGGATTATGAGAAATTTACTTGTTAACAAAGAGATTATGAAGAGTTTAGCATTGAATTTACAATCTATAAATGGTTTACAATAATAATTATTGAAAAGATCTACATGGTTATGTTTTCTCGGATTTGGGAAAGATAGGTTATGTTTCTGATTTCGCTCAGCAAAACAAACGAACAGCTGACTTGCGAGCAGACGAAAACGAAAAAGTTGATCAACAAGTCAACATAACCTCGATTTTTGCGCTTACAAATTTACAGGTTCAAGTTTTTAACTCTCATAATATCATTTGAATTTCTAGGTCAAAAACAACCCGTACCCCGTTCTACTTATGGAATGTGAAATCAGTCACTGGAATTTATTAATGCAAAATGTTTTATTGAATTAATCATCTTGACACAGTTATGTTACAAAGCTGAAGTAGGCTATTAATTGTATTCTGTTTTCAGGTTTGGGTAGGCCTATATCTAGCAACGTTGTTTTCATTTCACTTGATGTTGGATCGGACTGTAAGAACCATCGACTACATCAAAATGAGTTCCTATCTTCTACCTATCATACTATTTTCTAACATTTTTCTATATTTTGAAGTTAATGCAGAAGGCGTACAGCAAGGAAGCGTTGATAATAAATATACATCCTGCTCCGGTAAGTGGAATATTTTCCGATAATCCTATTTTTCCAAAAACTACTCATGATTTATGGACTAAATCACTTGAATCATCTCTTATTAAACAAAGAAATAAGAATTAACTATAAGCTTACATGAAATATTTGATGCTACGTAGATTAAATTAATTGCATGTCGCTTGGAATACTAAGATTCAAATGGATAACAGTTGTGGCAGTGTAAATATTCCCATGAGGATGCTAATTTATTGAATTATTGACTATAATATTTTATCTATGAAAAGGCTCAATGATAAATAGACCTATGTTTCAATATTGAATAAATTAACCCATTTCAATCAACTTATTCCTATTTCATTTGAAAACTATTGCTCACCTCCCTACTACTATATTTTTCAAGATTAGCCTCTTCATTATAAATACGATAATAAATAGAGTGTCCCAAATATTCTCTCTGCAGGTGAAGATTTTTCCAACACTGGGGAAGGATGTGATCACTCAGATGTAGAAAAGAATCCAAATAAGCAATTGGCCGCAAGCTCATTACTGAAATACGTTAATGATGATGTATCTTTGCAAGAATCAAGCTGTGATGTGAAAAGCTCAAATCGACTACTAGTCTCGACCAACTACTTTTGTTAGTCCACTCTCTTTTCTAGTAAACTTGGCACTTTTTGAGTTGGAGCTTGCACATGTTGATTTCGATTCTCATAGCAAGGTTTTAGTGCTCGTCTAGTAATATCATAGAGATTTTTTGAGTGATTGATAGTGCATTGTATAATGTAAGCCAGCGGTTTCCAACTGATGGTCCGCGGACCACTGGGGGGTCCGCAGAGCATGTTGTGGGGGTCCGCGACATATGGACTGAAAATTTAGGGAAAGTACTGTATAATTTCAATTGAATATGCCTACTATTAATAAAAAATAAATTTTTTAACTTCAAAGTTCTCAAACCACAAAATTTCAATGTACCATTCTAGCTATTTCTATTGTATTTGAGTACCGTATGTATTATTACAGTGGACGAGTGAATAGGCCTACAGCATTATTTTGAAAAATTACTTCCCCATTGTCAACAAACCATAAAATTCCACGTTCAGTCTCCTTATCTGATAGTTTATCATTTTTAATCTCGATCTAGGCGCCTGGGCTCAGAGAGAATTGAATTTACTTGAATTGAGTTAGTATTCTATTCTCTCTGTCTGCGCTAAGATTATTATTGCCGGATATGAGTCGAAAGTCATCTAATTGCAACATTTAGCATTAAATTCTTTCATTAATTTTTCACTTTGTTTACTCTATATGTATAACTTTCCCTCTCTTTGAATATATAATATAAGTTAGTACCAAGTCTAGATGGATAAATAGGTTACACACAAAAAATTACAAATCTCAAGTTTTTTTAAGATTATTCTAATGTACATTTACCGTAATATAAATAATGATAATCTTTCCTAAATACTGATAAATATAAATACTGATAAATAATTTCTTAATAATAATTAAGAAACTACCTACATTTTTCTTGAAATGTCAACTTCTTCTCGTTATTGAATTGAGTTATGAACTTCTATGAATTTTCAACAGAGTCTGAAGCAATCTAAAATAATATTGAACTGGCTCTTCCTGATTTCACTATGAAGTTCAAATATTCTGACTATCTATTTGAAAAGATGATATATACGAGGAATGTGAAATATATTTTTTCATTCTATTATTTTATCAGATTATCTGTTATACTTATTATTATTAAGATTGCGGGGGGGGGGGGGCTGGCGGTAGATGAAAATATTTTTCAACTGTGCATTTAAGAGGTAGAGGAATATGAATATAATAAATGAATGAGGGGGTCCTTGAGAAAATTTTGTTGGGAACCCCTGATGTAAGCTATTAAATAGCTTACTATTCTGTATGCTGGAGCGATAAATTTTATCGCAGGGAGAAAAACTTTGCCATTATGTTGACTGCTCTATTTGAATGCAGCATTGAGTGGAGGTTACGGAGCTGGTGAAGTGGTTCAACACACCTTACACTCCTAACTCTCTGAAATTGATCACTCCATGCATTCAATTGAACTGTTGCTCTTCTCACTGCCATCCATGTTCAGTACTTGTACACCCATCCTAGAACGGGAATCTAGAGTTTTAATCCCTATCTTTAAAAAAAACTGTCTTTCCTTGTTTATTTTATCATGTAAGTTACTTGATAAAATACCGTAGCCTATTTTGAATTTCAGTTCTATGCTTTTTTTGTATGATTCTATGTTTTGCTTATTACTCCGTGCATGATTATAATGTTGTGTGGTTTTCAGCTTACATTACAGTGTTTTTGCTTGTATATCCATTAGCGTAAATTTTGTGGTAGATATTAGATAAAAAGTAATTTATTGTTATTGAGAATTCTGTTTCCCTTATATTGTCAACCAACATTGTATCAATAAGTGTACGAGATAAGTGTCTCAATTTGTTTGGTGATTATGTTGAAAAATAGTATTTTAGTTGTACTTTCAGACTGTAATTTTCCCTTGCACTTACTTTTTCTTTTACGTCAAAACGTGACAGACCTTCTGGACTGCCCTCGTAACTAGAAATTCATAACATGTTTCTTGCACCCATGCTTTCAATATGTATGTTTTTCTATCATCATTTTTATGTTTGAACTTTTGCATGTGAACCTGTCCTGCTTGTAATTTCAATGTAATACTTCTATCCTTCTAATGCTCAACCTTGAATCTACTGTTATTCAAGGTGTAGGGTGGACCAAATAAATTTTATCAATAATGATTGAGGAGCACAATATATACAATATATCACAGTGCTCTTTAATCATGTACAAGAATCACATCATATCACCTGACACTGTGTCTTTAATTCATCAATAATATTGAATTCCACAGCTTTATTGAATCAGTATAAAATAACTTGAAGTTTCTGTCATTTCTCAATTTCATTTTCGAATATCAGTCCGATTTATAAAAGTTTCAGGATCTTATCATATACACAGGCTAGTCTTCAATATTGTCCAAAATATAGAGATTGTATTCAGTCTCTAAAGTCTAAAATATTCATTAATATCTTTTCAAGAATAGTGATGACAGAAAAATTGGGCAGGCTATTCAAATTGTGTGAATTTATTCACAAAAATTGAGATCTTAGGCCTTCTTACAATGAGAGATCAACTCACAATGAGATCATTTACAATCGTAATTTCTTCTCGCAAAAAGACTTCTCTATGAGGCTGAGCAATACTACTGACTGATTTTTTTCTCTCAAAAAACGCAGTTTCTATTTTCTTCATTATTTTCCCCAGGTGAAAACAGCTTCGATCAGATTACTAACGATGATATTAAAAATTTCACCGAAGAACTTCTCAAAAGAGATAACAGCTCTTTGTTTCCATTCTTCAAGTACAACATTCAAGGAAAAGCCAACAAAAATCCTGACGTTGATGAAGCTTCAGAACCGTAAGTAGGCTACTGTAGGAGATAATTTTCATAAATTAGAAATGTTCTTGAGTTCCTTATTCCAGATTCGACTTGAATCCCTAGCACTTTCATAAACTCTCTCTAGTTATAGCTTTCATGAATATTCCTAACCATTAATACCACCTTTAGGCCGGACGTAAGCTGGGACGCACGTAACGCATTCCACGCGAACTAGCCAATCACACCTCTTTTCTTATCATCAATATGAGCTGTGATTGGCTACTTCGCGTGAAATGCGTCACGTGCGTCTCAGCATTCGCCAGGCCTTAGTATTCTCATGTCACATCCATGAAAATCAGTGTTAATCTGTAATGTTACTCCAGTAGAATTATCACATCATCCTAATTGTATTATCAGATTCATTTTTGTAAATACTAGAAGCAGTTGCATAGATTCTCATTTCACTTCTTAAATTACAAGAAATTCTATAAATTTGGGTGAATAATCTTGTTAATAATCACTTAATCAATTGATGACTCAAATACTCTGAAAGAAGTAGGCCTAGTCCTACATATTACATTACAACTCTTCTAATTTATTTAACTGCTTTTATTTAGAACTGATTGTCAGAGGGTACGTGGCTGATTGATTTCATTGTTGGCTCTAATATTATGAAAGAAATAGGCCTACACATTATATTCAACTCTTAAACAGAATGATATAAATTTCCATATTTTTCACTGAAAATAGTCTCAAAGAATACTCATTGAAATCTCATTCACTTCTTCATTCACGAGAAACTCTGAAACTTTGGAACAAATAAGTTGATCATGTAATTGATTTGATGACAATAGTCACTTTCGAACCAAGATATTGAAAATTTACTTATTACGCGGTCTTGACAAAGCTTGATATATTTAAAATTGAATGCATGAAAATAGTCCATCTGAAATTGGAACAGCAGAATCTCACCTCAATCTCCCCCACAACCATTATGTATGTTACAAAATCCACTTTAGTTTATAAATCAGCTGGATAGGCAACGTTGCATCAAGTCTCACTGGACTATTTTCATGCGTTCAAATCTAGGAGTGAGTCTTTCATCTAGACAAGTTTCATAGAATTATAATTGAACCCATCATTATTTCTCTATTTTTTACCGATGTAAATGTTGACCCATCCTCTGCCCACTGTATTTCGTGGTTAAGTGGTAGAGTGGACATTACTGTCCAAACTTCGCCACGTCATTAAAATAAAGAAGTCATTCTATTCTATTCTATTCTATTCTATTCTATTCTATTCTATTCTATTCTATTCTATTCTATTCTATTCTATTCTATTCTATTCTATTCTATTCTATTCTATTCTATTCTATTCTATTCTATTCTATTCTATTCTATTCTATTCTATTCTATTCTATTCTATTCTATTCTATTCTATTCTATTCTATTCTATTCTATTCTATTCTATTCTATTCTATTCTATTCTATTCTATTCTATTCTATTCTATTCTATTCTATTCTATTCTATTCTATTCTATTCTATTCTATTCTATTATTTGGATGTTTAGGACATGATCAAAATTAACAAACTAATTTATTAAACTCTGTTCTAGGTTATTGAAAGTAAATATCTCTATAAATTCTCAATTTAAAAAATTTGTTCTAAAAATTGAAAAATTTTGTTTCAGCTTATTGCAAGTGGACGACCAAGCTCTGCAGTATCCCACGGTTGCCAACGTGATAGCTCTACTGGACAACTACTATCCGGACGCAAGAGATGCCGAAAATGTAACCAAGGAAGAACGTCTAGAAGAGAACAAACTTCTGGACTCCATCATGGACACGGCTGTTATGAATTATACCATCGACTTTCTACGTGAGAAAGGTTTGTATTTCCCAAATTAAATGAGAAGACAAGATATTGTCAAACCTCAGATTTATTTGAAAATCAAGTAGCTTAGGTAGGCCTATTTCTTATTCATTATAATCATAATCATCTTTATTGAGTGATATTACATTGAAGAGTACAACAGGCAAAGTCCAAAACTGTTCCTTTTACAATTTATACAAATATTGTAAATATTTATACAAATATTTATACATAATGAAAATAGTATGTATGTATGTCTGGCTCAACAGTCCATGAAGGGCCTAGGCCTACCAGCTGCTTGCCAGTTTCAAATTCACTCTACTATACAGCCCGTCCAAGGCAAGAAGACACCCATTATTAAAGATAGGTTATATCATATTTTTCAATCATATTTCCACTAATTTTTACACTCAAATCCAAATTTTAAAATACATTCACAACAAAGTTAAAATTATACATATGCTTATCAGGAATAACTAATCCTATAACAAGCAGGTTGATATTCACAAAATCTGAATGAAATACAATATTACATGGAAAATCCTAAAGCAATGAAACATTTATTTGAAAATTGAGATACCTGTTCCGTTTGTTACACCATTATCAATCTCTGGTAAACCAGATATCACAAAAGTTTACTAGAGATTGATAATGGTTTAGCAACCGAAACGGGTATCTCAATTTCGTAATAAATCTGTGGTCTGACAATATCTTGTTTCTTCATTTAATATGCATAACTACACAATAACACAATATTATAACATGGATAACACAATATCACCTTCACAACTACTCAATAAGTTTGTATTTGTTGTTGATCGCCTTCAAAGTAGATTTATCCAAAGAATGACTCAAGAAGATAAATGAAACTATTCATTTATCAAATGGAACAATCTTATTGATAGGTCTTGTATCATTGCTGGATTGGGGTAGTTTTTTAGGTTTATTTGTGACTCATTAGGAAGATCTTATTTTTTGGCGATTGCCTTAAAATTCAATTTATTTAAGGAATGACTCAAGAAGATAAACAGGATGATAAATTTATTGAATGTAACAATTTTTCGTGGAAATACATCCTTGAGGCCTGCTTTCCTTCAATGAAGCTTAAGCAAAGCTACGATTCAAGTAACAGCTGATTGTATCTAATCAATATGGGATCAGATAATTATTCCGAATCAAATTAATTGTGAACATATTCAAGAAATTTGTTCCTACTAAACAAGGTTATGTCGGCGAGGTGGAACACCTTTGGGTCTCTCCACCAAATAAAGCCATAAGCTAATAATAATAATATGGGATCAGATTTTACTTGAGCCATAGCTTCGCTTAAGCTGCATTGGGAAAAGCAGATAAAATAGCATTTATCATATAAAAAGCATAAGATTATGAAATTCACCGTCCATTCTCTATTCAATTACCTATAATGTGAAAGAAGATTCTCAACTCAATTCCTCTGAATTAATTCCTTTCTTTTCTATTCAACCCACAGGTGTATTCAATGGCGATAGAGAAATGTTCAGGAACTGGCTGGACCTGATGTGGTTCTCGCTGTATACAAGAGGCTACAAGAAATTGAGTTCCAGCGGATTCGAACACGTTTTCAAGGGCGAATTCAGGAAGAACACCGTACTAGGCATGCATAACTGGATCTCCTACAGTTTGGAGGAGAAAAATGGACGTGCCAACTACTATGGATGGATGAAAAACAAAGAATTTGAGAAGGTGAGTCGAGATATAGCAAGGAGTAAGCTCCTTTTTTCCCAAAATTGATGTAAATCTAGTACGCATATGAATACATTATATTCAGATACTAGAGTTGATTACCTAATTAAAATTTTTAGGTATTTACTTATAGTGAAGAATCACCACTCAGGACTACCTTTACAGAATTCACCTTTGGGGTCTCCAATTTAGACAATGGGCATGAATTTCCTCTAGAAAGTATTTTTTTAAAAAAAGGTATATTGTGGAATTTATTGTTTATTCGTCAAATAAGTTAAGATATTAATTTATATTCTGTGTCTCACAAATGCTATATCAATGCTAGAGTTGAATAGCCTTCACAACTATTAAGAGAAGTTATTATATTCTACTTGTGTTCAAAATGCGTTTGAATATTTTCTTTTTAATCGTGACATTTGATACTTGTATCAGTAATGCATGTATACATGATTAGAATAGACATTACTTCATTCAAACTTCAATAGAACTTTTACTTAGTTCTTCTTTATTTTTATCATTCTGCTGGACATTGTAACTTACACACCACGTTTTGGAACGTTCGATTTTTTTTGCCGTCCTTATAAATTCAACTCGATTGAGAAGAACCTAGCGAACAAATTATGTTCATCTGCACACATCATGTGTTTGCCAAGTTCTGGTATTAGAATTTATAGGTTTGATGAAAAACAGAGAGTCCAAAAATTGTGACTTATAAAACGGGGGCTACATATATAGCCCAAGGTTATTACAAATGTATCTTTAATAACCTTGCATATAGCCTGGTCTGTCCAAGCAAAGAAGACCCTCTGGCAAGATGTGAGAATGACTCAAGCTCGGTCAATATTGGTTCAAAAAATGTTGATTTGATCTCAAATTGTAGGAAGCAATTTGATCTACTATTAAAACCATATTTATAATGTTTGAACAAATATCGATCAAGCTGGAGTCATTTTCCCATCTTGCCAGAGGGTCTTCTTTGCTTCGATAGACCCTACCTGATTAACAGTTTGTTCAATTGTTTGGTAAATCATAAAAAATTATTAGACTAATAAACAGAACCAACTCTTATTAATAACAAAGAGAAACTCACAGTTTTAAGTTTAAACCATTAAAACTGACTTTTGTCATGTGCTACATGACTGATCTAGTCGTGCACAATAGTATATTACATAATGAGTGTGGAAAGGGCGTTTTTACAAACGAATAATTATGTTCTCCAAACGAGCAGTACGCGAGTTTGGAAAATAATTATGAGTTTGAAAAATTTTCCACACGAATTATGTACATTTTTTTCGTCATACTAGCCTGAGAAGGATTTATTAAAACCTCAAACAACTGAAAACATTAACTGAAGCCAACATAACCTCAACACAACACTAGAACAAATGCACACACTGAACTGTCATGGCAGCTTGTTCGACTCGTTTATTCATAAGTCGGAGTTTGGAAAAAACAGCTGGGCTAGATTTTCAGTGCTGTAATTATGATCGTGATGGTGACAAGTGCTGTAATAATCATCAAAATGATTATTCCCACATTCAGAACAGCTGATCTTTGATTCTCCTGTAAATGGCAATTTTCCAAACGCAAATCTAGCTTGGAAAGTTGTGTATTACATACGAGTATGGCGAAAATAGTTTTACAATATTGGAATCTAATAGAATTGTTGCCAACCTCCAAATTTTCAACTCCTCATCTTCAAACATGATGATTCGGTGATTCCCTAAAGCATATATTTATTCATTTATCCTACAAACTAAATTGTTTACAGTGTATTGTTTCAAAATCTGGTGTAGTCAGTCGAAGCAAAGGAGACATTCTGGCAAGATGGAAAAATGACTCCAGTTCAGTAAATATTGGTTTAAAAATTGTCTTCTTTGCTTTGACAGACTATAAATAAATTCAATTTTCATTCGATTTACAACAAATTTTCTTCGGTTTCAGGGCTCAATACTCACTCTACGATTCAAATGGAATGACAAAATGAAAAAAGTCGGCTCCTTTTTCATTGGAACCAGTCCCGAATTCGAGATGGCCCTGTACAGTGTCTGTTTTATACTGAGAAACAACAAAAAATGTCACATTCGGTTGAACGGCTCGAAACTGTTTGTGAAAACTTACTCAATCTGCAATAAGGACTCAAAACGAGTTGTGGGTAGCGTTTATGCTGGAAATTAAATCAATTTCCCGAAAATATTTTTCACATTTGTTTAGAAACTATGTTTCCATGCTGTAAATTGAATTAGTTTTCTAAAAATATAGGCTACATTTATTTTCTTCTTCATAGATTTCGGTATAAGTCTGTCCAAGCAAAGGAGACATTCTGGCAAGATGGAAAAATGACTCCAGCTTGATTAGTATTAGTTTAGAAATTATAAATTTGATCACAAATTGTTGATTAGAATTCTCACTGAAATTTAAAATACTGAATTGATAATTTCTGAACCAATAGTCTGGCAAGATGGAAAAATGACTCCAGCTCGGTAAATATTGGTTAGAAAATTTTTAGAAATTTTTTCTAACAATATTGGTTAGAAAATTATAAATTTAGTCTTAAACTCGGTCAATATTGGTTAGAAAATTATAAATTTTATATAACAATTTTTAGAAATTTTTTCTAACAATATTGGTTAGAAAATTATAAATTTAGTCTTAAACTGTAGGAAACATTCTGATCTACAATTTAAGACCAAATTTATAATTTTTGAACCAATATTAACTGAGCTGTAGTCATTTTTTCATCTTGCAAGAATGTCTTCTTTGCTTGGACAGAATATATTTATATACCAGGTGGATGTGATAATCTTTTCCTTATTTATTTTACAATAGAATAGGATAGTGTTTATTGAAAAAAAAATCCGCTATGATTATTCAATCCTTGACTTGAGTAAAGACTGCTCACAAGAGTGAGATCTAATGCAATTATTTCAGTTAGCGCAAGCTAAGAAGACACCCGTTTCAATGTATAGTGTATTTAAACGGCGTGTCTTCTCAGCTTGCGCGAACTGTATGCAGTGTGATTTTCACATTGGTATCATGTTATGCGGCCAGTTGTACAGAAAATCCAGGTTAATTTAATTACCGTTGAATGACGTAATTACATTGACTATTGAATTTTTTTAGATGCCATCGTTTCACGGTGGTTAAATTGTACCATTATAATTTTTTTTTATTGTCTTTTCTCTTTAGTTCTATATCTTATAATATAAATCTATTAGTTTCATATCAACTTGTCATAACCTCCATCACACTAATGGATTGTGTATGATGTTATTCAATATTGTATGTTGATTATTCCTTTCATTTCTACCCTGAAATACATGTCACAAAAAATTTGGGAATAAGTCACTGGCGGCTCGTGCCCACGAAAAAGGTGAAGTGCTGTACAGTAAAAGATACGGAAACTTCACCTGTTTCGAGCCGCCAGTGGAATAAGTAGCTATAAATCAAGGTTTTTCTAATAACCTTGGCTATAAATGATGTACTTATAAATTATTGAGTTCTTTCTTCTATAGACTATTATCCAATTAGTGTGATTTTGTCAATTATCATCTTCAACTACATTTCATCATTTATATCATCTGTCTAAAAAAAATAAAATAATATTGTACAATTTTGTAATATTATTCGAGATGTTATGTTATAGAAGAATTTATATTATTTATAGTTTACACCAATGGAACTCAGCTCTGTTAGGACAGTCGACGAGCGATCTCAGCTGAATTGTATCGCTCTGATACACCGCCTTCCAACTGTTCTTATAGAACTCATAATATACAAATACAACATTCGTAACCGTGAAAGAACTTTCAGTTACATCACTGGCGGCTCGTACCCACTAAACAGGTGAAGTGCCCGTCTCTTTTAATGTACACCTGTTTCGTGGGCACGAGTCGCCAGTGAGTTACATTCAAAGCAATGACTGACGACGACTTAAAATATAATCTTATTATAGTGTTTTATGTAAGTTATGCTTTCAAGTCTCTTTAGCTCATTCATCATTCATATCTTGTGAAAAATTTACATGTGATCCTTGTATTTTTGTAATGTTACATTAAAAATTTCGTTTTTATTTGATCTTGATTTGATTTCATAGCCCAGACATCCATCATTCGAGTATTGAAGAATGTTGAACACTTTAAAAGTTCAGGAGTGATAATAATTGGATAATTCAACAATAAACTGGACATAATTCGAAAGGTTTGCGGTAGAAGAAAAACTCAAGAAAAAGTATTGGTAAGCAAACGTTTATTGTAACTCTCATTTCAACAAACTTGAAAATTAATGAAATAAATATTACTGTAATCTAGGCAAATCATGACAAAACGATAAAAGTTTGAAGCAAAATCATGAACTGAAGACAGTTCACTTCCAGAGCTAACAAACTTTAAAATTAAGGATGCATCAATAATTATGATCCAAAAAAGCAAACTATGACTCTTAAAACTCTAAAAAAATCATGACTTGGTGGTGATTAATTTTTGAAGAAAACTCATAAAACTATCAAATGAAGTGCAGCTACTTCTAAAACGAACAAACTTGAAAATTAAGTATATATCAATATAATTATTATGATCCAAGCAATCTATGACTCTTAAAACATAAAATCATGACTAGGCAATAAAGGTTTGAAGCAAAATAATTATGAAACTATTAACTGGAGTAACACTTCCGGAACAAACAAACTTATAAATTAAGGAAACTATGTTTGAAATCTCATAGAATCATGACTGAACGGTGAAAGTTTGAAGCAAAATAATAAATAATTAACTGAATATAGTGTAGGCCACTCTCAAAACGAACAATAAACTTGAAAAATTGAGGATATAAATTATGATCCAACAAATTATCTCTTATTGTAAAACTTTCATTAAATCTTGAAACCATCAAGAAGTTTACTTCCAGAATTAAAAATTGAAAAATTAAGGATTTCATCTGTCCAAGCAAAGAAGACCCTCTGGCAAGATGAGAATATGACTCCAGCTCGGTCAATATTGGTTCAGAAATTATTGATTCGATCTCAATCGTGGAAAACATTCTGATCTACAATTTGAGACCAAATCAATATTTTTTGAACCAAAAGGCCTATTGTACGAGTTTTAGTGATTTTCTCATCTTGCCAGAGGGCCTTCTTTGCTTGGACAGACTATACCAATTATTATCTAAACAAATCATGATTGTTAAAATCATGACTAGGTGATGGAATCTTGAAGCAAAATAGGATAACTATCAATTGAATGCATAGCCTATTTCCAGAAGAACAAATTAAAAATTGGAGATAGCAATTATGATCCAAGCAAACTATGATTTTGAGGTAACATAAAATCTATTGAAATCATGATTACGATAGACAATAAAAGTTTGAAGCAAAATCATTAACTGAAGTGTACTTCAAGAACGAACTAACTTTGAAATTGAGGATATCAATAAGGATCTAGGCAAACTATTTTTGACCAAGAAATTAATCTATATGAAATCTATCTATCTATGGAATTAAGGATATCAATATTATGGTCTAGGCAAACTATGACTTGAATATTTCATAAAATCATGACTAGGTGATAAAAGTTTGAAGCAAAATCATAAAATTATCAACTGAAGTGTACTTCAAAAATGAACAAGCTTAAAAACTAAAGCCACGTTTACACCGGAATGTTAATAACATTAATTTGTTAATAACTTTTTAATAAGTTATATAATATAAAACGTTATTCAACAAAGTTATTAACGAATGTTATTAACATTCCGGTGTAAACGTGGGATAAGAATATAAATTATGATCCAAGCAAACTATCACTTGTAAAACTCTCAAAAAATTGGGAAACTATTAACTGAAATGTAGGTATGTTACTTCCTGAACAAAAAAACTTTAAAATTAAGGATATCAATAAAATCTAGGCAAACTATGACTCTTAAAGTTCAAACTCTCATAAAATCATGACTAGGTGATGAAAGTTGGAAGCAAAATTAAGAAACTATATCAATTAAAGTTTACTTCCAGAATGAATGTTCTGATTTCCATGGGGTATAGAATGATTTGCATGTTTTCGATTTCGGAATCTTCATGAGTGAATCTCTTTCGGTTTTGTGAGTTTTCTGACTTGACAGTATTCCAATGCAGTCTATGCACGTTTTTCAATTCGATGTTTCCTCCGAGCGCCATTTCTTTGAGAGATTTTATTGTAAACGTAGTGAAGAGATTCTGTAACGGGGATGAAAAGTGTTAAAAAGTAAATATGGTCCGTCCAAGCAAAGAAGACATATTAAATAAGAAGACAAGACGTTGTCAAACCACTGATTTATTAAAACATCGAGATACGGTTTCGGTTGTTACGTACCATTATCAATCTCTGTTAAACCGGAAACCGGTATCTCGGTTTTTTAATAAATCTGTGGTTTGATAACGTCTTGTCTTTTCATTTAATATGGATAACTACCACAATATCACCTTGACAACCAATAGAATGGAATTCTATTCTAATAACCTTGTTGACTACTCAAAAAGTGAAAAAGGCAAAGAAGACATTCTGGCAAGATGGGAAAATGACTCCAGCCCGGCCAATACCGGTCCATAAGCCATAAATTCTTGGAAGAACCCACAGCCCCCGAACCAACACCGACCGAGCCGAAGCCATCCCCATGCACCCTGCCAGAATGTCCAGCCCGGACAGAAAATACAGCAGGCTAATAATCATCAACCAGGATAGAGGTGACGTGTGGTTAGCACGTCGATCCTCTAAACCATAAGCCAGTCTTCACAACCAAGTGAAGATGCAGAACACCTCTGAATAACATGCAGTTAATCATTTAGAGTGTAATGCAACAATTACTATTCCTCCAGAAACGGAAAACGACTGACTGTCTTTACTAACGACAGCCAATCTCCCAAAGAAGGTAGAAATGATAATAATATCCATAATAAATGATAATAAATCCAAAAAATATTATAAGAAGTAAAGTCTGTAAGTTACATGAAGAAGACATTCTCGCAAGATGGGGAAATGACTCCAGCTCGGCCAACATTGGTTCAAAAATTATAAATTTGGTCTCAAATCGTAGGAAACATTCTGATCTCCAATTTGAGACCAAATCAACATTTTTTGAACCAATATTGACCGATCTGGAGTCATTTTCTCATCTTGCCAGAGGGTCTTCTTTGCTTGGACAGACTATATCTTGTAAGTATAGTGCAGATGCCAACGAAACTGCATGGCGACTGGCAAATGTCTGTTATAAAATCTCAGCTCTCTCAGGACAGTTTGAAAGCGGTCTAGGAAAGCGAATAGTTCAACTGAGGTCGCTCTCGACTCTATATGCTCTCGCAGACCGCTCACTGATTGTCCTGACAAAGCTGAGCATTAATAACAGTCATTTGCAAGTCGCCATTTTTTTTTTTTTTTAAACTGATATTTTTCTATTGATATCAATATTTTCAATCTCTTTTTTCAGTTGGTATTAATTAGATTGAAAAAATATAATCCTCAACAATAAAAGACTAAGAAAAATATTAGTTTAAATATATTTAGAAATATTTAGTCTAAAGACCAAAGAAATATCAATATTTTCAATCTCTTTTCTCAGTTGGTATTAATTAGATTGAAAAAATATAATCCTCAACAATAAAAGACTAAGAAAAATATTAGTCTGAGACTAGTTTAAATATATTTAGAAATATTTAGTCTAAAGACCAAAGAAATATCAATATTTTCAATCTCTTTTCTCAGTTGGTATTAATTAGATTGAAAAAGTATTATCCTCAACAATAAAAGACTAAGAATAGCTATTTATGTATTAAGAGCGTAATGGGCGACTTTATCGCTCGCGCAAAACTGTTATCACGCGACGCGAAGCGGAGCGTGATAATTTTGCAAGAGCGATAAAGAAGCATTACGCGCGAATTACATACAAAATTTTTTCTACAACTGCACAAACCTGTTAAATTTTAAATTACAGTATTTCAGTTCTCAAATACTGCAAACTAACTATTGAATTGTTCTTATGAATTGATTTAATAGTGAAATTGACCAATTTATTCAGTCAATCCAAATAATATTAATGAATTTTTCATTATATCTATATATTTTGAGAATTATATGAATGAAAAATCAGAACTATCAAATGTAAAAAAAAAGTGCCGAACATGGGATTCGAACCTTGGATTCGTTCCGTGCGTCCTGTTGACGACGCCTTAGCCAACATCGCCACGAGTGCTTTCGATATGAATGCGCCAATATTCACAAACAGATTCACATTTTTCATTTCTGACAGACTTGATTTCACTACTAAAGATAAGATTATTAATATTCCAACTCTGCATAGAATGCAATAAATAGGCTACAAATGGATATTTTCAATTCAAACACAATTTATTTTATATCAATTTGTCATAATAAACTTGATATTATTAGACTATTGTTGATGATTGTTGATTGTAATGTTGAATGTACAATTGTTACAGTTTTGAAATAAAAGTCCTGATCCTATTGATTCAGTATTCTTTTGAGCAAGGTTCTGATTTTGATGAATATTTTTTGGAATTTCAACAGATATCAATGACGGATTGTTATTTTCTTTTCGAGGACTTCGAAGAATTTTGTGACTCGTTGCATTTTTTGTTGTTAGGCTGTCATCGATGTAGCCTTCAGCTACAGAAGTGCTTTTCCAGCCGCCGTGACGTTTTAATTGAGTTATATTACCCCCTCCGTTCACCAACAATGTAGCCGACGTCCGACGAAAGCAATGCCCAGTATAACGGGCAGGTTCAGGCAAGCCTAGAAAATGTGCAATTTCAGAAGGGATCTTTGCAATTGTATTCATGCCGACTGGCTGATTCGTGCAAGCCCCGCTCCTGTAATTAATGAACAAACGATTCGTCGTTGGATTTTTGGGCCTCAAACTGAAATACTGCCTACATAACTTTAAATAATCCAAACTACTACTACCGGTACCATTGTTGGTTATCGTGAAAATTCTTGTCTTATGTGTCTTTGTATCCGAAATGGTAACAATGATTACTGAATCCTTCTCTTCAACATCGCTCACTTCCAATTTGACTAATTCGTCCCTTCGGCAAGCCCCTGCTATCCCAAAAATCAAAACCACTTTTTTCATCAAATAAATCTTGTTTGGAGCTTCTAGTAAAAATCGAGTCACGTCGTTGTCACTCAAAGTTTTTGACTTGGTTGCCTTATAGCCGACAGACTGTTGCTTAAGAAAAGAAATCAATTTATAAAATACACTTATATCAATGTCTTTTTTCACTTTCAACGTGGATTTTAACATTGAGTATGTACTCCACAAACTGGATGGCTTCAATAACTTGGATTTTTTAGAAAAGTACGCCAATAGCACATTCTCAGATATCTTCTTAATTTCCTTTTCGGTGCACCAATCGACGAACTCCTTGTATTTCTTTTCATAAATATTCTTCGATTTTCTTGGCAGCAAATCTAGAGATACTTCCTTTGCGATTTCACTTATATCTGGCGGAGTTAATAATTCGTCTTCACTGATATCCATGATTGCAGAACCGGTACTATAACAATAATTGTCGACTTTTTAGGTTATGACGTGACCTACTTTTGGCGAGCTGCTCTTCAGCTGATCGTCAGCTGATTAGCAAGCGTAAAGTGAATGTCCTGCTCATGTGCAGTTGCTTAGCGAGCGTAAAGTAATTCAACTGCGCATGCGCAGATGGTTAGCGAGCGAAAAAGGAGATTCTCCTCGGAAATGGGCGATTTTACGAGGAGAATTCAGTTTGTAAAATCTTGTTTTACGCGCAGTTGTAGAAAAAATATTATATTAAGACTAGTTTAAATATATTTAGAAATATTTAGTCTAAAGACCAAAGAAATATCAATATTTTCAATCTCTTTTTTCAGTTGGTATTAATTAGATTGAAAAAATATAATCCTCAACAATAAAAGACTAAGAAAAATATTAGTCTGAGACTAGTTTAAATATATTTAGAAATATTTAGTCTAAAGACCAAAGAAATATCAATATTTTCAATCTCTTTTCTCAGTTGGTATTAATTAGATTGAAAAAATATTATCCTCAACAATAAAAGACTAAGAAAAATATTAGTTTAAGACTAGTTTAAATATATTTAGAAATATTTAGTCTAAAGACCAAAGAAAATTCAATTCATTATTATAATAAATGGTTAGAAAATGAATAGATAGAGCATTCACAATACCTTCAAATCAACTGTAACTGGTTTTGATAATTCAATGTGATCTTGGTGTTCCATAATGTGCTCCACGCGTAAGAGTAAGGTTCCCAATTTCCAAGGCTCCAGTGTTAGAATATGTACATTTTCTGGCAACGGATATTTGAGGCCTGAATACTGAAAAAACAATAGAATATCCATTCATTTATTTATTAGTTTACAATGGAATAATTGCAATGCATTATTCGGAATGTGAATTTCTCAATAGTTTTATATTATTGTTACTTTAGAAGGATGTTAATATTCGTGGAATTTCCTTTATGATAATAACACTTCTAAAATTATTTATAAGTCCACGTCTAAAATTTATAAAATAGGTTATATCCTCTTACTGATTGATTACTTATAATAATAAACGAATTATAAATATAATACGAGAATGTATATCTTATAATTTATATGGAAGCACAGGAATAACGTATTACTTCCTTGATCATTCATCTATTTCTATCTTTGAGTAGTTGTGAAGGTGATATTGTGGTAGTTTGTGGTAGTTTGTGAAGGTAGTATTGTGGTTTGGGGAAGCGGTTTGTCCCAGTGGTAGAGAGCGTCTAATCGGTGAGATTAGATAAGCGACGTGCCTCTACCACCACTGTTGTAACGGTGACCGGTTCCTCTGAATTCAATTCATGAGCCTCAAAAATCGCTTCCCGGTGGTTCGGAACCCACCTAAAGCAGTAGGTCCATTCATCTCTCATCATCATCCTTCCCATTACCCACGCACAGGCCCAAGAGCCCATGTGGGCATCACCCTCAAAAGAAAGTTATCCATAATAAATGAAAAGACAAGATGTTGTAAAATATCTAAACTCTAAAGAATTTACTCGAGAGATTGATAAATGGTGTAACAACCGAAACTGGTATCTCAATTTTCTAATAAATCAGTGGTTTGACAACATCTTGTCTTTTCATTTATTCATCTATTTCTTAGTCACAATCTAATGCAACATTATAAATACAATTCCTAGAAGAGAAGAAAAATAACGTACAACAGCTAGTTGAAAAACAGTAGATATTCATTTAATCTATTAAAGGCGATATAACCTATTATTATAGGTAAGTTACTCAAAAGTAGATCTATTTGATAAATTGTTACGAATTGATTTCATTCTGAAATGGTATTCTTCCATGATACAAGATTGTGTTCATGTTTCATGGTGGGCTGATACTTTTTATGCCTTATCTCAACAATATTCATTCAATTTCAAATCGAATACAATAGATTTTATTCTACCCTGCTTTTTCAAATAAATCAGCTACAAAAGTATAGGTACCGTATTTAAATTCATTTTCTAGTCTCACATCTCTCTAGTCCAATAAGAACCTAACGCTAAAAATGGCAAATAATATCAGATAAACGGCACTTGAGCCACGTTTAAACCGGAATGTTAATAAAATTTGTTAATAACTTCTATATAATAAGTTATAATAACATATAAGTCTATATAATAATACGGTACGTTATTCGAAAAAGTTATTAACATTCCGGTGTAAACGTGGCATAAGTAATAAGCTTCTATTATAACTAGATGTACGGTAGGTATATAATAAAAGTATAAATTATTATAATTACATGGATCGATAAATTCATATAATAGATGTATCTATTTACCTCCATTTTATACTTCTCATTCCATTTTGAAAACTTTATATCTTGGGCAGGCGTGACATAAATTGTGACTAGATTGAATTTCTCTTTAGCTAAAATCCTTTCAGCAGCATTCTGTGTGGAGAGATTTCCCAAGGTAAGGAAATGCTTGCCGCGAACAACAATCTCTTTTCCAAATTCATTTTCAATCAGAGACTGTCCAACTCCCCTATTGTCGTCGTAGAGCAGGTTTCTGTGAATCTGAGAAAAAATTGATAATTAATTTCCAATATCAAAAAATGACGTTGTTATGATACAAATTGTATTTTTTGATAATAAATAATTTTATTAATTTTGATTCGATTTATTTTCATCGACAAAATACAGAACATAGTTTAACTATAATTAAATTAATATATTCATTTGGTCTATTGGTCCGTATGTGAAGGAAGAATTCTTATCTTAACAATAAAAATTAAACAATAAACATTTCAATTTAACAATGAAATTTCAAAATTTGTCTATTCATGCTGTGTTTATCCAATGTTTCTAAACTCTCTGCTCCATTATTGTTGTTGGATATATTTTATCAAGTTTGTGAGAATGAGAGGTTTGACGAAAATTATATTTATGACACATGCAATCTTGATCTTTGACGAGACCTTCAATGTACTGTTAATGTATTTATTGGTCAATAAAACATACCGTATTTATTTCTTTGAAAATTCAGACTTAATATTAAAATCTTACATACAGTTACAATTAAATAGGGGAAATGAAGCATAGTCTGTCTTTAATAAGCAAAGGAGACATTCTGACAAGATATAAAAATGACTCAAGCTCGGTCAATAATTTTTTCAAAAATTATCAATTTGGACTTAAATTGTAGGAAACATTCTGATCTACAATTTAACAACAAATTTATAATTTTTGAACGAATATTGATCGAGCTGGAGTCATTTTCTCATCTTGCCAGAGAGTCTTCTTTGCTTGGGCAGACTATATCTTATACTGTATAGAGCAGACGCCAAGATAGGAAAATGACTCAAGCTCGGTCAATATTGTTTCAAAAATTATCAATTTGGTCTTAAAATTGTAGGAAACATTCTGATCTACCATTTAACAACAAATTTTTAATTTTTGAACGAATATTGACCGAGCTGGAGTCATTTTATACCATCTTTCCAGATTTCTTTGCTTGGATAGACTTCGCTTATTTTCTCATTCAGTAGCCTATATTGAACCAAATATAGTCTGTCCAAGCTAAGAAGACCCTCTGGCAAGATGGGAAAATGACTCCAGCTCGGTCAATAATGCTCAAAAAATATTGATTTGGTCTCAAATTGTAGATCAGAATGTTTTCTTCGATTGAGACCAAATCAATAATAGTTTTTGAACCATTATTGACCGAGTTGAAGTCATTTTACCACCTTGATAAATTCTCTTTTTTGCTCGGTTCAAAGTTAAAGATTATAATTATACCGTACTAAATGAGAAAATAAGTGAAGGTCTGTCCAAGCAAAAAAGACAATTTGGCAAGATGGTAAATTGACTTCAACTCGGTCAGTAATGGTTCAGAAATTACTTGAATATTGGTGAGGTGGAACCTATCTGTGATAGTCTCTCCACAATTAAATGACATACCGGGTACGCTTTTCTTTATTCAATATATACAATCAACTACCGGTATACAAATTGGTGACGTGTAATCCATAGGTAACTTATCTGTATAAATAAGCCTTCACGGGGTTAGTAGTGGCTGCCAGTCGAATAGCTGTAGCCAATCGCAGCCTTTGTCTTGTTATTGTCATTGAGTATATTTATATTGTATTGAGTGTATATTGTGATTGAATATATCTTGTAAATGTCATTGAGTTAAACAACAAGAGCTGTGATTGGCTAAATGAAGCTATTCTACTGACCGCCACTACTAACCCGGTGTACAGGAGGCTTAATGTTGGTATGTAACACGCTACTATTTCTATGTTATATAATAATTATGTAAATCATATTAAATGAGATGGCAATACGAGATCATAATTATTTTCATCACTTTTTATATGTAATTGATTTTCTACCGCTTGTAAGCTAATACAGGCCTGAACTAAAGGTTTCCCCACCAATGAAAACCATTCGTATTCAATTATTTCTTTTATTTAATTTCCATGATCAATATTATCGAATGACGTCGCTCACCATCAGTTCAATCTCGCCGTCATGCAGACTAGATCCGCCCTGTGGTCGATCGGGCAGCACTGCCATCTGAATCTGGTCGTCGCGAACCATTATGCGACTGGTGACCGGGTAGTAGTTGCCAGGGACGATTGCGCTGCCTTCAAATTGAAAGAAAATCAATTTTATTGCCTTAAAGAAACATATATTTAATACGGTATATTATATAATTCAATTGAGAAAAAAAATAAATCAAATCATAAGTACAGGAACAAGGAACGAAAAAAGAATAACATATTTATCAATGCACAGCTCTTTTCAGTGCTGTCTGAAACCGGTCAGCGAACAAGAAGAAGAAGAAGAAGAAGAAGAAGAAGAAGAAGAAGAAGAAGAAGAAGAAGAAGAAGAATAATATTTATCAATGCACAGCTCTTTTAATGCTGTCTGAAACCGGTCAGTGATAGCTTCAAAAAGAAGAAGAAGAAGAAGAAGAAGAAAAAGAAGAAGAAGAAGAAGAAGAAAACAAAAGGAGGAGAAGAAAAAGAAGAAGAAGAAGACAAAAGAAAAAGAAAAGAACAGCTTGGCGGTGATGACTCTTGACCATTCTCCTACTGTTTAGACAGAGCTAATCGTTGATAACTGACATTAATGTTAACCGACAATTTTGCTGCTGTCTACTAGAAAAATAATGAAGGGCAAAATATCTTGTGATTGTTGTTTGAGCTTTTAGTATCAATATACAAGAAGTAAGGCTGAGGCCGCACTGCCGGTGGATAGAGCGTGGAGGGTGGAGGGTAGTTGGTAAATCTATAGAACATACACACCATCCACAGTAATACATTGTATGAATGGTGTGACGTCATACTGTTTTTTGAGGTTATGTTGTCCATATTTAAGAATTTCAAGATGGCGGCTGAACACATACCATTCATACGATGTATTATTGTGGATGGTGTGTATGTTTTATAGATTTACCAACTACCCTCCACCCTCCACGCTCTACCCACCGGCAGTGCGTCCTCAGCCTAAGTGTATGGGCAACTAGGAGGACGGGGTTGATGGTGAACGGTGAGCACGGCTTACTCAAGATCACTAGTCTAATTTTAATATTCATTTCAATTTCATACACAAAATAGCCTACTTCAAAACACAAAAACATCACTGACCTTGCAGATCAATGGCCCAGACGGGGCGTCGGTTTTTGACGCGACGCATCATCTCGCGTCCGTTGGAGTCGGTGTAGAAAGTTCGATCCGAGTTCATGTTGCGCAGCTTGTACACACTGATCACCTCCTTGCCTTCGTGGTTCCTTCCACACAAAAATAAAATCAATTACATGAATTAAAAGTACCAACTCATGATTTCATATATCCAGTTATAACACTTGACGGTTGAAAAATTGTGTTTTAGTGCATTTCATTCAAATAAATGCACTATATTGGTCTTGCCCTGACAATCGAAAATTTATGATGTGATATATTTTTTACACGTTTCCGAGCCCCTAGAACACGAATCTGATGTCCGTTCAAATTCATATATCTCTCTCTCTCTCTAGAAGTCTCTATTTTATGAAATTTATAGGATAATTTTGTTTTACTCATTTATATTACAATGTAGGCTATAATCTAAGCCGAATTTTGTTATCTAATTGAATAAAGTAATCTAATCTAATCTAATCTCTCTATATATATATTTATATATGTACAGATTCTTGTTAACACGATAACTCCCGAAGGGCTTGTCGGAGAGCGACCAAATATTGCACAAAAATCATTAGTCTTAATATCTCGGTCAGGTTCGTTAACCAGCCAAATTGGTTCAAGGGAAGGGGGTGAAATTAGGGGATGAAATTTTAAAAAATCACTACAAATCGACCAATAACTTGATCGTTTCGAAAATTGGTGTGTATAATACCCTTATTATGCCCTACAATTTGAGCCATCAACGAGAAAATTCCAATAAAAAATGGCGGAGAAAATGGCGAATAATATGCCGAAAATTGTGTTTTTCGAAAACGGCACCTTTGAATTCATACCCTGAATAGCTCATTATAAGTCATATGATTTGAGCCATCATAGAATTGCATTTGAAATGCACTGTTTCCGACCGCCAGCTGCTGCCGGAGCGAATATTTTTCAACATATTTTTCTCTTATTATCTCAATAACCGTTAAAGTTATAAACTTGTTACTGGTTTGATGTAGTTTCTAAGATAATTTCAGAACCTGAATGAAGATATGTCTCTATCATTACAAAAAACGGGCACAAGATGTAATAGAAACACGAAGTTGTACAGAGCAATGCTGTGGTCAACAGATTTTCCATTTGCGTTGTTCGCCCATACATTTCATTATAATCATTGAGTATGAATTTAAGTTTTCTTAAATTCCAGATTTTCCAGTCTTGGATTAGTGTTTTGACCTGTGTTTTAGTGCTCTCGGACTTTCTAAATTGTGAAGGACTTCCCGAAATCTAAATTACAGTGGAAATAATCAATACTTTTATCATGTTTCCTATTGGCGAAACATGGTTATGTTGGCGAGGTGGAATTACCTTTTGGTCTCCCCACCAAATAAAGCCATACGCTAATAATAATAATTGAGTATGAATTATTATAAGACTCAATAATTGTTAACTCAATATTATTAGACTTATAATAGTTCACATTCAATGATAAATCTAATATACTTCACATACATTACATGTATTGTGCCTGTGACTTTTTGTAGTAATGGAAACTTTGCTGAAGGAACAAAACAAAAATTTATTCAATTTTGAATATTTTCTATAAATTATAACAAGTGAGTTGAGATTTTTTTGTGCAAGAGAATTTTTTATTTCATCACAGAACAATTTGTCAAGCATGTTAGATTAAAAATATTTTCTATGTCTAAGTTGTATTCTCTCACAATTGAAATAAGTGAAAAATAGTAAAAATTGATGGAAAATAGTAAAAATTGATGAAAAATAGTAAAAATTGATGAAAAATAGTAAAAATGGATGAAAAATAGTAAAAATGGATGAAAAATAGTAAAAATGGATGAAAATAGTAAAAATGGATGAAAAATAGTAAAAATGGATGAAAAATAGTAAAAATGGATGAAAAATAGTAAAAATGGATGAAAAATAGTAAAACTTGATGAAAAATAGTAAAAATGGATGAAAACAGTAAAAATGGATGAAAAATAGTAAAAATGGATGAAAAATAGTAAAAATGGATGAAAAATAGTAAAAATGGATGAAAATGGTAAAAATGTATGAAAAATAGTAAAATAAGATGTATGAAAAATAACATAATGTTGGCATGTTATGTTTATTGTAAAATTTCTTGAATAAATTGATAGATAAATAATATAATACCGTATATAAAAAGTAAGTTCAGGTAAGTGAAAACAAGGTTGTTAGTTCCACAACATGTCTGATAAAAGTGTAATTTTTTATATATTATCTTACTTTCTGACATCCAAAGGTCCAGCAAGCCATTCAAACTCAATGTGATCCTCATCTTTGTAAATGCGTATCACCTGAGTCATCCAGTCTTTCACTGTCTGGTGTACTTCTTCAACAAGTGAACCTGTCCACAGAAATATATCATTTGAATTTGATAACATAAACTTATATTATTAATAACGAAGAGCGTGATAATTTAACGCATAAAATAATATAGGCTACGTTAAGTTTACTAATGTTGAACGCATGAAAATGGTCCAGAGTGGAAACTGGAAACTCCTCCCCCCTCCCACGCAACCATGGACGTAGTTATTTCGTCATAAGTGTATTATGAAAATAAACTATTCATATATTATAATTAGGAATATAAATTATTATTTTCATTCATAATATAACCTAGTTTTGAACTTATTGAACAAAATTTGGTATAAAGACGTTTTGGACAATAGTCTGTGTTTTTAACCAATTAGTTTACTTGTTTCTGTAAAATGAATAAATAAATAATCAGCTGGATAAACAACGTTGCATCAAGTCATACTGGACTATTTTCATGTCTTCAACTACAGTACTGGAACACAGATTCATAGTTTTCTAAAGAAATGAGAATTATTTTAATGTACTTTAATAGAATTAAATATTGTTATACTATGTCCAAATTGAATTGTTATATACTTATAGTATGCTCAAGCAAAGAAGACATTCTGGCAAGATGGGAAAATGACTCCAGCTCGGTTAGTATTAGTTCAAAATTATAAATTTGATCACAAATTGTTGATTAGAATTCTCACTGAAATTTAAAATACTGAATTGATCATTTCTGAACCAATAGTCGGGCAAGATGGGTGAAAGATTCCACCTCAGTCAATATTGGTTCAAAAATTATAAATTTGATATTAAATTGTGGGAAACATTGTCATCTTCAATTTGAGACCAAATTATTGTGAAACAATATTGACAGAGCTGGTCAGCTGGAGTGATTTTCCGCCTTGCCAGAATGCCATCTTTAGTTGAACAGACTTTATCTATATAGAACTGATATATATTATCTATTACTGATTATATTATATATTACTGAGATATTATCTATATAGCATTTGGAGGAATTCCGAGTTTGTGAAATATTTGAATTCCTATTTGTGGAACATTTTATTCTCTTATTAATGTAAAATTAAAGTTACATAAACAAATTTCATGGGTAAAAAAAAGGCTTGAGCTCTTACTACTACAGCCTGTCCAAGCAAAGAAGACCCTCTAGCAACATGAGAAAGTGACTCCATCTTGGTCAATATTCGTTCAAAAAATATTGATTGGGCCTCAAATTATAGATTATAATGTTTCCTAAGATTGAGACCAAATTAATAATTTTTGAAACAATATTGACCGAGCTGGAGTCATTTTCTAATCTTGCCAGAAGGTCTTCTTTGCTTGGACAGATTATATTCCTTTATTAATTCGAGTCAGATCACGTGCACTGAAACACATTTATTTTTGATAGTTTTAAGAAGGAATAGGAATTATTTAGATGTGCTTCAATCTTCAATTGAATGGAATTTATAAATTTATCCATTTCTTTCGAAGTATACAAAGTATAGGCTACTAATTAGATGAAAATTTGTTTATTATTTGTTGTTACAATTGCGACTTATATAAAGCATTTTAAGCAAAGGTGATAAGTGGATGATGATGTTTAGGCTACATTGTGAATGAATGATGATGGTTGCTGAATGTTTACATTACAATTTTAACTTTGAAAAACACAAAAAAATCCTGAATTTTGATTGAGTTCACTGTTAACAATGAAGATCTGATCAGAAACACTAAATAAAAATGTTGAAAAACTTTGGGATTTTTGAATGAACTGGAAAAATTACAAACAATCAGGTTTAAAATTGTTACCTGAAAATCCTTGGACCTTAGCACTGCTACCGATATGTCTAGCTTCAGAACTTTCTGGATTGAAGATGTAGGCTCCTGAGGGACTACCACGTTGTGGCCTTTTACTGCTACTATAATAGAGAAACTCTTGGATCATAGGGTAATTTACTCCATTTCTAAAAATGCTTTTAACCAATCCGCTGCTGGAGTCAATTTCAACGGCGATTTTATTCTGAGGGAAAAAATTTAAATTAATTATTTTCAAGTTTTCAATTTAATCGTTAATAGAATCGAATCTAATTTGATTTACATTGCTATTTTGAACTCCATTATTAACTTTGTATAGAACATAAAATAAATAGCGTTAAATACCATCAATAAGTCAAATTATCTCTATCTCCATACATAGGCTATAGTCTGTCCAAGCAAAGAAGAGCCTCTGGCAAGATGGAAGAATGACTCAAGCTCGGTCAATATTGATTCAAAAATCATCAATTTGATCTCAAATTGTAGGAAACAATTTGATCTACTATAAATACCACATTTATAATTCTTGAACAAATATTGACCAAGATGAAGTCATCTCCCCATCTTGCCAGAGGGTCTTCTTTGCTTGGACAGACTATACATATCATACGTTTAAGACATGATGTGTTGTGTATATGGAAATTATTGTAGCACATATACATGTTCTTTGTTTTATCTATTTTATTTTGTTACAGTCTGTCATTTTTAATTGATTTATTCAACTGTTCTCATTGCAACACTCAAATAAGTTTATTTTGCTGTTGTTTAAATTTTTGTAAGTTCAAATTTATGTTGTTTCTTGACAAATGATATCTATAACAAATGTGTCTTAGCCAATATTATCAACATTTTTTCATTGTATATTATGTTTCACAATACTATTCACAGTAACCTGTATTTTGCAATAATTAGCAATCATATTTTGAGTATACTGCAACCTAGGGTTCTATAAATACTTAATAGTTTCTTGATCTTTTTAATTCCTTACTGCAACCTAATCTCCCCTTTTATTAAAAAAAAAAAAAATGATATCACATTACGTTACACATAACTATTATTACCAAACAAAATTAATTTTTCCAATTCTAAATACTTGGTAAGTAACAAAGTAGGTGCTCTAGAATGTATAAAATAGGCTACTTTATTCTAGTATAGCTGACGTCAGAGAGGTAGGCGGTTTCGTCTGCTCCTTGTGCGCTCCAACAGCTGATGTTGTCAGAATTGTAATTTTTATGAAATCAAAAAAGACAGTATAGATTCGACATTACATCAGCTGTTAGTGGATTACATCACGTACAAGAGACAGACGAAACCCTAAACTCCTGACATCAGTCATATCTGTATAATCTTTAGAAATAATAAGTAAAGTACGGTAACTTAACTATTTTTCAATTTACCAAGTAGGCTGGGCTTATCTCACTCTGTTTTCTAGAGCTATGTATTTTTTATATTTCTAGATTTTCCCAACACATAACAAACTCACCTGATCGCCAATCACCAAGGTTTTGCCTTCCATTTCTCTTGTGGTTTGCATAGCATCATTGCTCGGGGCAACATAGTAAGACTTGAAGCCTAGCGCTGGTATAGCCTCGGCTCTGAACAATAATTCCACTGTAGAATTACTGTTGCGTCCCGGTAATTCCAATACTTGCTTGGGCAGTGGTACCAGTTGAGCTGGGATTTTTTCTCCTGGAACATATAAATTATTCGAGTTGAATAGATAAAAATAAGAAACCAAAATACCCTTGAAAAAATCTTTAGAAATATATATATTTTTTAATTTTTATGATATTCATACATCCTGAACATCTGTTTATCAGACAGAGGATGAGTCATGTATTGTAGCACATATACTTGTTTTCAATTCTCAGATCATCTAGTTTTTCATTTTCATTTATTCATTATTTTTTAAGTAGCCCTAGTAATTGTGGATTTTGATTATTCAAGCAAGCTATTATGGGTGTCGCAAAAAATTATTAAGTTTTCTACCTTACAACAACTGATGTAAAGCATCTTTTGGTTACAAATCATTATATACTACTAAGCAAAACTAAATGATAACTCTGATAATATTGACAAAATAAGCTGCTGGAATGCACAAGGAGGAGACCAAACCGCCTAACTAAATTTTATTCAAGTTCATTTGCGATGAACCAAAAAACGATAAATTGTAAAATCATCATCTACGACTGAGCTACATAGCTGAATGACACAATTCTAACTGACAACATCAGCTGTTGGAGCGCACAAGGAGCAGACGAAACCGCCTAACTTTTTTTGTGTCAGCTATAGAATGCTTGAATGGCCCTTTTTACTTAACATTTCCAATTTAAAGAAAAAAACTGGGTGAAGCTTTTTCGTAATAAAGGTGGAAAAACTCAATCCTATATCATCAAGTAGGCTATTATACCACCTAAAATATTGAATTGCTTCTAAAAGACTGTGGCCTTCTTTAAACTTTAACAATCGGTAAACCGCTTCAGTATTCATCAATTTTATTAATTTATTATTATCAACATATTCACATAATTATCGTATAATGATCCATGAAATTAAAAACCGACTCGAACACTTTCCATTAGTTTATGTTTCTCTACCTTATACTGAATTAAAATATGCTCTAAAATAATAGGTCAAGTTTTTCACTTGAAAAGTTCAACACAGATTCTTTGGTCCCAAACCCAAATTGATTAATAATAAAACTAATATGTATATAGCTCGTATTAATAATAAAATTTGTATAAAAGTGATTTATTGGCAAAGTGAATAAAACCATTATTACTTACAATTGTTTAAATAGTATTTGGATTACCTTCAGGATTAAGTACACTGTAGAATAAGTCATTGAAAACCGGTACACGAACATAGTGATTTACTGGATGACTCAGAGGATTGTAAAGAGTCAACACAAAAGGAGATCCACTCTCACAAGTCGGACATTCAGACACGTTCAGATGTAGACAAGGCTCGAACTCTATATCCAACTCAGGTTTTCTGGTCTTTTTCAAAATTTTCCTAATGGAACAAAAATGTATTGTAATTGAAAAAACTCAATTCACCTGTGGTTACAATCAGAATCTCAATTACAATTTCTTGTAACGAACTCTATATCCAATTTCGGATTCTTGGTATTTTGTGAATATGATTCTGAATGGAACAGAGAGAATTTTTTTTTTAACTCAATTAACCCTCAATGGTTACAATCAATAGTGACCCGATTGGATATGGATATTCAAAACAATATCACATCCATAGATTTAGAACCATAAACTAACACAGTTTAAAGAGAGGAGGTCTTTTTCAAAAGATTCCCAAGTTAACAGAGAGAAATTTTAATAAAAAAACTTGATCAACCTGTTTTTACTATTGAAATTATCTAATCATGATTAACATTTATTGGAATATCACCTTTACAACCACATGGAATATTATTTTCGGAATAATTTAGTAATAATATCATAGAGAAAACTTACAAAACTCTTTCTCTCCATTTCGGAGGAACTGTTTCCTTCCGATAGCCAGACTACTCTAGCGCTATCTGTGAGCTATTTGGTGAACTATCTGCTCCATTCAAAATTACGGGAAGAGAGATAAAGATTCTGCAAATATTTTTAAATTAGCAGAGAATAAACACGATTAATGTCACCAGGTTAGAAACCGGTTCGATCAAATGCTTTTACAGCATATTGCAACTAAATTTAAGTTCAATAAATGGACGAATAAGCTGGGATCTACCTTTAACTTCATACCTCTCAAAACCATTATTGGTAGGTAAAATAGGCTACTCATGATGGATACAATTAAATTATGCCATCTTTGAAATTGAAATATGTTCCAATATACAGCAAGCATTTTGTTTTTTGGAGGACAAGTCTTGTATAGTCTGACCAAGCAAAGAAGAGCCTCTGGCAAGGTGGGAAAATGACTCCAGCTCGGCCAATATTAGTTAAAAAATTATTGATTTGGTCTTATATTGTAGATCAGAATGTTTCCTACAGTAGAGACCAAATCAATAATTTTTAACCAATATTGACCAAGCTGGAGTCATTTTCTCATCTTGCCAGAGGCTCTTCTTTGCTTGAACAGACTATATAGGCCTAGTTCAGTGCAAGACCTCTGTTCCATGAGGCTAAGAAAATAGAAAAAAATTCTAGTATAGTCTGTCCAAGTAAACAAGACCCTCCGGCAAGATGGGAAAATGACTCAGGCTCGGTCAATATTGGTTCAAAAATTATCATTTCGATCTCAAAACGTAGGAAACAATTTTAAATACTATTAAGATCACATTGATAATTCTTGAACAAATATTGATCCAAATATTTTGAAAATAAGGGCCGGTTTCTCCAAAAAAGTTAATCTGAATTTTGGATTAAACCATCAGCTGGCTCAATTGAAACACAAGTTAATAAAAGTGACCATACACTGACAACTGATAGCTTAAACTAAAATTTCAGTTAAACGTATTTGGAAGAGTCAATATTTTGGTTCAAAATTATAAATTTAAATTTAAATTGAAGGGAACATCCTAATCTACAATATAAGACCAAATTCATAATTTTTGGCCAAATATTGGCCGAGCTGGAGTCATTTCCCCATCTTGCCAGAATGTCTTCTTTGCTTGGACAGACTATATAATTTATTTGAGTTATTAACTTACTTGATAATACCGTCGGTCACCGGTTTAGTATTGTCTATGGCCAGTGTTAGACGTTTGACATTATCATCGACAACATGCTGCTGTGAGGTTCCCGTGATGGTATCGTGATGGTTTGTCATGCCGATTTCAGCTCGGAACAAATCCAGAGGTCCCTCATACTCCTCTGAATAATCACTTAGAGCGCATAGCTGCTTCATTGACTGCCGAAAATTACAGTGATTTTCAGTTTTAAGAGAAAAAACTTTATAATCATAGTGTGACCATTGGTGTGGAACGCTTCATGTCAGTGATAAAAAAGTTTCCCGCCAAAAGCTATACATTTGCCAAATTCTGTTTAAATTCAACAGTAAGATTTGAAATATTAGCTCATTTGTCAAACGACATTGAAAATCAATTCTCCGAAATTAAAATTTGTCTCCTTATTTGTATTACTTGGAATTCTTGATTCGATAGAAAATAAAACTGGCAAAGCAGTATAGGCGAATTTGAGGTTGGCTCCAGCTCGGACAATATTGTTCCAAAAAATTATAAATTTTGTTTCAAATTGTAGAGCAGAATGTTATTTACAATTAAAAGCCAAATTTCTTATTTTTGAACCAACATTGACCGAGCTGGAGTCATTTCTCCATTTTGCCAGAATGTCTTCTTTGCTTGGACAGACTTTTTCTATAGTAAGACAGTAATTCAATGTATAATAATTAATTTAACACATCACAATAAAAATTAAATACAATAACAATACAATACAATAACACAGACTAACTAATAGTATTAATTAATAATATTAAACCACAGACATTAAAGTCGAAATCATCTTTTTCCCAAATTTTGATTAAAATATATTTAAAATAGTAGAGGGTATGTTCAAAAGATTTCTAAACACTTATCACAATATTCACAAATAATAAATCAAATAAACTTTATAAAGAGTATTTGATTTATTTAATTCTTTTTATCAATTATATCAAATAGGCAAGCCCTAAGTTTGATGTTTAATTCACAAATAATACCTGTAATAGATTGTTGGCGAGCCGTATGTAATACTTGAAATTTGGCCTGGATGTGAAGTAGCCAGCCCAGACTGATTTCTCGTCGCTTCTGTACGGGAAAAAGTCGTCGCTTTTGGTGGTCAAATTCAAATTCGCCTCATTCACCGATTTAATGTAACAGGAAGGAGTTGAGTAGAATACGTGCATTTTCGATGATTCGCCAGAATTATTGAAGTATCTGCAAAATATGAATCAGAGATTTAATTTATTATAATGAAAAAATAATTCGATAATAGTTGGGTTGATAAAAATAAATTCAGTTGGTCTACTAGAATCTAGTATTTCGATGATAGACTCATATTCAAATTCCAATGCTTGGTATACAAGATACAAGATAAAAAAGATTTAATACAATACAAAAGATTTGTTGACATTGAAGATATATTCATATATTCATGTGGGCTATATTACAAGATATTGATAAATTGATGTCGTAGATTCGTGAATTCAATCATCGATTTCAATAATCAATTCAATCGAGTCGAGTGATCTATTCCTTGATGAATCTAGTCAAATTGCAATTTTATTTTAATTTTTTATTACTTTCGTTCAATGATGATCAATTGGTCATTGATCATTGATCGATTGATAATTGATTATCATTGAAGGGAAGTAATAAAAAATTAAAATAAAATTGCAATTTGACTAGATTCATCAAGAAATTGATCACTCGACTCAATTGAATTGATTGTTGAAATCGATGATTGAATTCACGAATCTAGGACACCAATTTATCAATATCTTGTAATGTAGACACGAGAATATATTTCATGATTATTTATTTATTTATCAACAAGATTGGAATACAGTAGGATTGAAACACAGACTAAGTCCAAAACGTGTCTTCTTCCTAATTTTGGTTAAAATATTCAAAATAGAGGTTGTGTACACACTTAAAACTTGAATTATACACAAATTTCAACAAATCTTGATCGTATTAGCTCGCATTAGCTTGGTAATTGAAATTATTTCAATTGCTAAGCTAATGCGATCTTTGAGCTATAGAACTGATGTGTATTTTCAAAGCGTGATAGAATTTACCCACTGATGATGCTACAAGACCGTGGTTTTGTGGAAACACAGGTCACACAGTCAGCTTGAAAAGGTGACCTATAAAACTATATTGTGTAATATTGTTATTTGATATTGACAATTTCAATTCTGTTCACTTTTTACAGGAGTTTCGTGGCCAAAGGTCACATTTTTGGCTGATTGTGTGGCCATGAAACCGTGGTCCTGAATAAAATAGAAACTGTATAATATTAACATTATCAGTTGTTTCATTGTTATTATTGAACAACTCTACAACATTGACAAAATATCTAATTTTCAAATAATTTGATTCATTTCCACATTCATGTGAATCCAATTAAATTTCAAGTTAGTCTTTTATTACCTTATTTTATTCATTGGTAACAACAGAATAGATTTCCTGAATAGTTATGTATATTTTTATTGAATATAATAAAGCCTTAAAATACAAGTTGCATGATGTGGCTATTTTTCACAAAAATGTCGAATATATTAAGACACTGAATGTTAGGCCTACAGCATTCAGTTATCAGCCAATCATAAGGTGGAGGTGGAAGTGAGCAATACGATTGGTCGTCTCCTACCAAGTCCAGCCCCCACCTGGCCACGCCTCCAGCCAATCACAACGCTAGCAATGGAGAATAACTCTGTCGACGTAGTTACCTAGGTTCTCGCTAGATGGCATTGGTTACTTTGGTATCTTGTACAGTGACTAGAGAAGGTTGTGTTATAATTATTATATTCGCTGTAGTTTCTTGATATTGCCTTGATATTTCTTAATAAAAGAACTCAATAGAAGAACTCTCTTAATACTAAGATTCTCTTCTATATTGCGGAATATACACCTCCATATATTGCGGAGGTTTGACCTCAGCTTTCGTTGATAACCACAGCTACAGTATAGTTATGTGATAAGGTTCAATTTCGTTCGCTCAAGGAGATACGGAAGTTCATCAAATTTTTCTATATACGATGGATATGAAACAAGCCGTTTGATAGGCCTACATCATTCAATTTGATTGTTCCATTAGATATATCTGAACTATCATATTATATCCTCTTTTGTTTCATTGCTCCATAACATTACAGTAGTTTGTCTGAGCACGATACAATTTCATTTCAAGGAGATACCGTAATAACATAAGATAAATGTATCAGGTGAAATAATCGAAAATAAACATACTTTCCAATAATAACAGATAAAACAAGACCTCATTTTACTCACAGTTCGATTGTAGAGTTAAATTGATACATTTATGATTTTGTGTATCAAGTTGAAAGGGAATTGATCCGTAAACTTGATACATAGCTAGTGTATAGACCTACATCGCACTGGCTCGTACCTACGAGACAGGTGAAGTGCCCATATCTTTTACTGTACAGCACTTCACGTGTACAGCACGAGCCACCAGTGCCTACATGCTTTTCCCACTCACATGAAATAAGGGAGAAAAAGGAAGGGATTTATTATTAGAAGGACAAAAATATTAATACAAAATTATCAATGGAATTATTGATAGTAAAATTAGTATAATTACTGGAAATCATCCAAACATAATAATTATTGTACCTACTTGACTAACTTGTCGATATTCTTGAACCAACTGATGGCATTGTTGTATGTAAAATCATCGCCAAAAGTCAGGTACACGTTGTTGCTTTGAAATAAATTTTTCCGCAGCTTGACTTCATTTATGATTCTCTCGGCCTGCAAATTGCAATAATTGAGTCCAGTATCATTATTATTGTCTTGAAGAAATTATTGCTTCAGCATGTATGAGTATTTCGCTATGTGAACAAATAGGCTATGCTTTGGATTTCAAAACATTTTAGATCTTTTAAATTAATGTTATATCTTGAATACTAGTCCGTAGATCTCACTAATAATTATAGATGAGGTATCGTATTATATTATAACTTGAACTTCAAAGTAATCTAAGGTTATCAATCTGGGAAATACCATTAATACAATAGTGAAAACTTTTTAATCTCATTAAATTCAATTGACTTTTCCAAATTTGAATTTGAAATAGATTCAGGGCCCTCGCGTGGGGTGTGCGGAGTGTGCGACCGCAGCACAGGGCGCCACGACCAAGGGGGCGCCGCAGTGGATGATGAAAAACGGAAGTTCTAAAAATTTAAACTGCCCTATTAGAATAATTTTCCACTATTTGATAAAAACCTTATTTCTCCAACAACTTAAATCCACAATAAATTATTTCCTCTGCATAAATTCATTCATCATAATGAATAATAATTGATCAATTGAAAAAACGAGCAATGTATGAAGCAAGCCAAGAAACGCCCCTCTTGACTTCAATTCTATGGTTGGCTGACCATGTATCTACATACATGGCTGACGTATGTATCTTACATACGACCAATCACAAGCCAGTTCTCGTTAAAACCTCTATATAATAATCCTATAATACTTATATTTTCACCGAATTGTTGTAGTTTTTCAAACTTTTTCTAGCAAGAGGTCGGTATTAGATCATAAATAGTTTGAGTTATTTCGTGGTATAAAAAATAAAATTAATGAGTTTAAGATGGGAGTGCAAAATCATATTTTCATCTCATTTCATACAGCATAAAACTATTGAAG
Source organism: Sogatella furcifera (assembly GCA_017141385.1). Taxonomy (NCBI): domain Eukaryota; kingdom Metazoa; phylum Arthropoda; class Insecta; order Hemiptera; family Delphacidae; genus Sogatella; species Sogatella furcifera. The sequence goes on along the minus strand of CM029550.1, from coordinate 50,285,763 downwards.
TCTAGTACTGGCCTAAGTTGCACAATAAAAGTAAAACTGAGTCTAAATTATATAAATAAATTCTTCAAATACTAACTTGATAGAATCTTACCAGCCTGAATACATAGATAAAAATTATATTAGCACAAGATCGTCAATAGTAGATCAGCGTAATTTTTTGTGTGTGATACACAATCCATCATTTTCTTGCTAGCAGCCATTTTCTAAGACAGAGCTCACAAAACACTGTCAACCAATAAGAAAAGAGCAGGCGGGGCATGAAGGCGTGTCCAAGTCAAATCTGAAACATCACCCATCAACTGCTGCCATCTACTGGTTGAATTTGGATACTTTTCCAACCGATGTTTTCGGCCATTTTGATTATAGGCGGAGCTTGGAGGCGTGTCCAATGGAAGTCGTAGCAAGTCACCCTGTTGCTACTACCATCTGCTGGCTGAATTAGGAACTATTTCGGATATTTTTCAAAAAAGTTGGGTAGAGCAGTGGAAATGGCTGAAATCTTCAATTCGCTTGTTATTGAGATTGGATTTTTTGTTAAAACATCTTTATTTCCAGTGAAATGAAATATTATTTTATGGTGATTCGCAATATTTTTCTGTGAAAAAATTATCGTTTTCTTCCTTATGTGCTTCCAACCAAACTAATAAAATAAATTAATCAATAATTCAAATTTTTATAATTTAATGATAAAGTACGGTACAATGTGACAGTTTTTCTCAACATAGATAGCCTTCAGCTATTTTGTATCAATTCCTGTAGGCTTTTGCTCATCACGTATCTAATAGGCTACATGAAAATACGAAACAATACGTTGGGATACAATAAGCAAGTCCCTATAATCCTTTTTGCCACGCCACATGCAACATTGGGATTGCTTCTGAGAAAAATGTGATCATGCAAGGTAGCTTGAATCATGTTTGGCTTTGAATTATATTTTAATATGTTGGATTGCATTCGTCTGGTAATGAGGGCCTGCCAAAATCTCGCACAGGGCTCCAAAAAACCACGCGTGTGCCCTTAATCCATTAGATAATATCTAATGAGACATGTAGTGTTTCCTTTTCTTCAAATATACGACTTCTCACATATAGTATAGTGTTTACATTATTTCGCGAAAATTTATCCATCCAGTTTGCACTCAAGTGAATCGTTACTAGAGATATTATTGAAAATCATTTTACCAGAATAAAATGATTAGAACTATTTGATAGATTCAATTAGGTAGTTAAGAAGTCTTAATAAAGTTCATTGGACGAAGTTTGAAATTGGACAATGTCTTTTAAGAAGTTATTGATATCAATCAGCAAATTTTAATTGAATAGGAAAAGGAATAAGCTGCAAACATCAATCTACCTACTAAAGCCTCGTTTCTAACACTACAAAAATCGCACATGTTTCTAAAATGTAATAGAAACCACTGGCGGCTCGTACCCACGAAACAGGTGGAGTGCCCTATCTTTTACTGTATAGCACTTCACCTGTTTCGTGGGCACGAGCCGCCAGTGATAGGAACACGAAGTTGTATAGAGCAGCGCACACTGGTCAGCTGAATTTTCATTTGCATTGCTCCATAAATATTGACCATATATTGCTCCATTGACCAATATTGACCGAGCTGGAGTCATTTTCTCATCTTGCAAGAATGTAATTATAATATGATAAATACGTCTTTCTATTGCGTCTTGTGACCGCGCTTGTAAAGTCTGTACAAGCAAAGAAGACATTCTTGCAAGATGAGAAGATGCCTCCAGCTCGGTCAATATTGGTTCAAAAATTATAAATTCAGTCTGAAATATTGTAGGACAACATTGTGATTGGACCAAATTTGGACCACAAATTTCACAAACAACATTGTGATTGGACCAAAAATTGCAACAAATTAGGACCAAAATTGTCCGAGCTGGAGTCATCATTTTCCATCTTGCCAGAATGTCTTCTTTGCTTGGACTGTCTTCAATAATAGAAACCTACCTTTACAACATAGTTACTCAGTAACTCTAATAAATGCAACTTCTCTCTTTTCGTTGCACGTATAAGATACAATAAATAAGTTACAATTCGTTCCAATTCGGAAGTTACATCCATTAAAGTATATAGAGCGGCTTGCTAAGATCTAAGAAATTAATTATGTTAATTTTCAATGGTTTCTGAAGACTGCTGTTGTTTCTGAAGACACTGGCGGCTCGTGCCCACGAAACAGGTGAAGTGCTCGTATATTTTACTGTATAGCACTTCACCTGCTTTGTGGACACGAGCCGCCAGTGCTGTTAGAATTAATATTCTAATATATATATATATATATATATATATATATATTTTAACTGAATATATATATATATATATATATATATTATATATATATATATATATATATATATATATATATATATATATATATATATATATATATATATATATATATATATATATATATATATATATATATATATATGCTATTGGATGGAAAATTGGATTGTATTGAAATGTCTTATAGGCTGTTGGTTATAAAAATAATAGACTTACCTTTTTATCAATATTGTATTCTGAACTATTTTTAACGTCGACTATCGCTTCGCCTCTACCTTCAAAGTTGAATCCGCTTATTGTACTATAATGGTTAAACATTACATTCGTGAAAATGTCTGATGTTTCACCTGAAAAAATCGAGGATTTAGTCTTTAGTTAAGTGTTCGAAATTTTAATTTCTAACAATAATTAAGAAAGACAAGATGATAATTGAAATGTATTTACTGAAGCCATCTGGTTGAAATATGTAACTTATTACTAATCAATAATCATATAATTAGATAGGCTTTATTTTTTCATTTTCTGAAAAATAATTTTTTTTTCTATTCAATCATAAATATTAATCATTATTGTAATATATCATGTTGTATTATCAAAAATTCAAGAAGAAGAAGAAGAAGAAGAAGAAGAAGAAGAAGAAGAAGAAGAAGAAGAAGGAGAAGAAGAAGGAGGAGAAGAAGAAGAAGAAGAAGAAGAAGAAGAAGAAGAAGAAGAAGAACAAGATTAGAAGAGGATATTAGAAGATTAGATTAGATTTCTTTATTCTAAGGAGAAGAAGAAGAAGAACAAGAAGAAGAAGAAGAAGAAAGAAGAAGAAGAGGAGGAGAAGAAGAAGAAGAAGAAGAAGAAGGAGAAGAAGAAAGGATAAGAAGAAGAAGAAGAGAGAAGAAGAAGAAGAAGAAGAAGAAGAAGAAGAAGAAGAAGAAGAAGAAAGAAGAAGAAGAGAAAGAAGGAAGAAGAAGAAGAAGAAGAAGAAGAAGAAGAAGAAGAAGAAGAAGAAGAAGAAGAAGAAGAAGAAGAAGAAGAAGAAGAAGAAGAAGAAGAAGAAGAAGAAGAAGAAGAAGAAGAAGAAGAAGAAGAAGAAGAAGAAGAAGGAGGAGGAGGAGGAGGAGAAGAAGAAGAAGAAGAAGAAGAAGAAGAAGAAGAAGAAGAAGAAGAAGGAGGAGGAGGAGGAGGAGAAGAAGAAGAAGAAGAAGAAGAAGAAGAAGAAGAAGAAGGAAGGAGAAGAAGAAGAAGAAGGAGAAGAAGAAGAAGAAGAAGAAGAAGAAGAAGAGGAAGGATAACAACAACAACAACAACAACAGCAACAACAAAAACAACAACAAAAGGAGGAGGAAGAAGAGGAAGAATAAGAAGAAGAAGGAGAAGGAGAAGAAGAAGCAGAAGAAGAAGAAGAAGAAGAAGTAGAATATTATCAACTTCCCTTTTGACAACAGTATAGTCTTGCCGAGCAAAGAGAACATTTATTCAAAATGGCAGCTGTTCAATAGAGGCCTATGCTGCAAACTGTCGAAATGAAAATACAGAAGAAAGGTACCGGTATAGTCTGTTCAAGCAAAGAAGATATTCTGGGAAGATGGAAAAATGACCCCAGCTTATCAGTCAATATTGGTTCAAAAATCAAAAAATCAGTCTCAAATTGTAGATCAGAATGTTTCCTACAATTTGAGACCACATTTAGTCAATAATATTACCATCTATCACATTTCATATTGGCAAAAGTAATTTTTCACACTGAAATTTTCAAATCTGCGCATGCGTATAGTTGCACTCTCGCTTTCATCGGCAATTTTAAAGGATTGAAGGATAAAGGATAAAGGATTGATTGCTCGACAAAACTATAGTATAGTCAAACAAAGAGGACATTCTGGCAAGATGGAAAATGACTCCAGCACAGTCAATATTGGTTAAAAAATTCAAAATTTAGTTCCAAATTGTAGATAAGAATGTTTCCTACAATTTGAGACTAATTTTATTTTTATTGAACCAATATTCACGGAGCAGGAGTAATTTTCCCATCTTGCCAGAATGTCTTCTTTGCTTGGACAGAATATACCTTTCTCCAGTACTCTCAAAAATGTACCCAATTTTATTCCCGTAATTCAATTCCATTCATTATTGTATATAATCAATAATTTTAGAATAAGTTATTCATTAATTAATTAATGATTCGAAACATATTATGCTCAAATAAAACTAGTTTAATATAAGGGTTGGCACCCTTATTATTTTTAACAGAAAACATTAATCATTTTTGTATAAATTATCAACAACTTAAAAATAAGGTATTCATTAAGTATTGTATATTATTAACTTTCAAAATAAGTAATTTATTTATTACGGTATATTATAGTCTGTCCAAGGAAAGAAGACCCTCTGGCAAGATGAAAGAATGACTCCAGCTTGGTCGATATTTGTTCAAGAATTATAAATGTGGTGTTAATAGTAGATCAAGTTCTTTCCTAAAATTTGAGATCAAATTGTTAATTTTTTAACCAAGATTGACCGAGCTTGAGTCATTTTCCTATCTTGCCAGATTGTCTTCTTTGCTTGAACAGTCTATACCTTTCTTCTGTACTATTCTCAAACATGTAGGCAATATTAGTAGATTACTAATCTATCATCCATATCATTACCCACGCACAAGCCTATGAGCTCATGTGGGCTTCACCCTCATAACAAACAAACAAACTCCTGTAATTTTAATCCATTCATCATTGTATATCATCAATAATAAAAAAATAAGTTAATTCAATCAATCTCACCCAGATTGGGACTGCCACGCCATATGAACTCGGCCGTTTTGTTTTTATGTCGAATGGCTTTCTCGTTGAAGTCTATGCGATTGACAAAAGTGCCGTCGAAACCAAACTGGGCAAAAAGTGACGCCTGTTCTCTGGAGGCGCCGAACGGATCAATTTGCCAGCCGACTTTGGGACGACCCGCGTCACCGAAAATGTCGCTCAATTTTCTGAAATTTTTAGCACAATTATAGCAATTATTCTACAATTATTATTATTTTCTTTCCTTCTACTATTGCAATCCAGTCTCATAAGAGGCTAATAAACAATTAATTTCTAACTCATATAATTGGAGTTTTGGACTAAGTTAGAAGTCTTCACTATAGGACTAGTCTGTCCAAGCAAAGAAGACCCTCTGGCAAGATGAGAGAATGACTCTAGCTCGGTCAATATTGGTTCAAACATTATGAATTTGATCTCAAATTGTAGAAAACAATTTGATCTACTATTTGATCTACCACAATTATGATTCTTGAACAATATTGACCAAGTTTTAGTTATTTTCTCATCTTGCCAGAGAGTCTTCTTTACTTGGACAGACTATACATACTTCTGCATTGAATTTCTATATATAATAATAATAAAATTATTGCAATATGTCATACGTAAAATTATCAGGATGAGGATATTACTATTTATAATGAATATCATTATCATTATACTGTATTAATAGTTAATATTATTGTTGATCACCTGATCAAATATTATTGAAATTATTCTGAAACAATGGATGAAAATGTAATAATAAATTTGTGTAACATTTTTCAAGTTTTCAAGATTGTTTCAATTTGTGCATAATTTATTTGCACTAAAGTATTCTGCAATGATTATTATCATAATGAAATGTTTATAATATACAGGTCACCCAAATTTTACAATAATTCATTAAAGCTATTTTATTTTGTGACAATAACAGTATTATTAACAATTTGAATGTTATCATCCAATACTTATTTTTTGAGAGAAATGGAAATTCTGCTTTTTTAAGTTTTTTATTTCTTATATCTTCTGTCCGGTGTGCAAAAAATGTGTATTTGGGGATAATTTTGTCTTCTACAATTTAAGACCAAGAAGGCTATCTATCTTGTATATTCTGTGTATTTGGGCTTGCTCAATTATAATTTTAGATCATTTTTGCAATGATTATTAGATACCGGTATCAGAAATTCAAATAGTCTCCCAATATTGCCGGCCGGGTTGGCCGAGTGGTCTGGGGCGTTACAACCTTCAGTCCGCTACCGCTACCCGGTCGTGGGTTCGAATCCCACCAGAGGCATGGTCGTTTATGCACCTCATAAATCACCCTCGCACACTCCATTACCCATGCACAAGTGAATTTAAATACTTATATGGGCATCATCCACAGCAAAAAAAAAAATATATATATAACGCCTGTTTCTATACAACCAATAACAATTTTCACATCGCAATAACAATATTGTTATCAATTTTATTGAAATAGATTAGTTCGTGATGTATCGTAGGTATGAGACAAAGTCTTAATCAAGTTTATTTATGTGGGTTCATGCCCACTTCCCATTTTAGCTCTGTGCGTTTGAATCACTTGTCGTAGGCTACTAAATTAGAACTATAAAGACACAGAAATAACATAATTTATGAATTGCAAATACCTGATGCCGGTCAAAGATAGAATTATATGACGTCCAGGAGAGATATGCTCAACATATATTGTATTAACTTTTACATTATGCAATCTTGTAATTTGTTGAACAGTTGAACTAATAATGAATTATTGAACTTTACTGAACTTTTTCTATTCTTCATTTTGACACAATATGCTTTGCACTCTTTAGAGGCCTTCTCAAGCTTGAAGCAACAAAATGTATAATATATATAGTTTTTGTTTTAGCTAGTTTATAAGTTAGTTAGTTTAATATTTTAAAATCCTAAAAGTTTTAGTTGAATTATCATAACTGATAGTAACCCTAGACAAAAAGGAGTCATTGTATTCTATTGTATATTACAAATATTTATTTCCCCCATTCTCAAATATATACAGGGTGATCATAAATTATTATTGAGCTAATTTCATTTAGGTGAATAGAAAAATAACAAACTGCAGTAGGGCGCCTATTTTTGTCACAAACATTAGCGTAGATACTACAGTCACTGGCGGCTTGTACCCAAGAAACAGGTGAAGTGTCCGTATCTTTTACTGTGCAGCACTTCACCTGTTTTGTGGCCGCCAGTGACTACAGTTTGTGTTGACCTTCAACGAACACGGTCGGCTCTATGGTGGGGGTTGACACGGTCGGCTTTGGCGACCACGGACGTTGGATTGGCCGCGATGGACCAATTCCCTGGCCACCTCGATCCCCTGATATTACACCACTTGACTTCTTTCTTTGGGAATTTGTCAAAGATAGAGTGTATGCAACCAAGTTACGTAATATCAATGAACTTAAAAGAAAAATCACAGCCGTAATTGATGAAATCACTCCAGATATGATCATCAATAATGTATGGCGTGAAATTGGATATAGTCTAGACATTTTACGTGCCACAAATGGTGCTCATGTGGAAACTTCTTGAACTTGTCAAGTGTTGTAAATAAAACTATTTGAAATTGCCTTTTCAATAAATCATCAATTCATCATACAAGTAAATAAATTGGATGGTTATTTTTCTATTCACCTATGGAATGCGCTCATTAATTTATGACTACTCTGTATATACAATTGAATAATACAAATACACACATATTATGCAATATTGTATACAAATAGACTTAATAGAACAAATACAGGGAAGAAACCTGTAAAGGCATTACCTGAGCGCAGGTAAGTTGCGAATAAACTATATATACCTATCTACATACTAGGTAGCCTGTTAAAAACCCTTTAGGTTTAGTGGGACCACTTTTGTTATGCACTTTCAAATGTATAAAATGAAAATTGGAATGAATTATGAGATTATAAATAATAATAAAATGGTACCTGAAACCCCATGTGAAACTGTCAATGATCTGCTGATAAGAGGGGGTTGCCTCGTCGTTCATAGCCCACCCCCCTCCAGCGAATTCCAGCTGGCCTCTCTCGACCAATCGCATCACCTGATCCCTGGTCTTGTTGTCCTGATCCTTCCACCAGCGCCAGAAAAATGCTGACTCCACATAAACGAATCTGAAAGTCACAATAATCAATTCAAAATGTTTCCTTTATCTTAGGGCTACTTTATCACTGTTTTTATATTTTGAATGTTAATCTCAGTACCCTAATACCGTAGTCGAAACATGTTATACATTAATAAAAATATTTAAAAAAGGGTAGGCCTACTGAGATTAACATTTAAAATAAAAAATATCAATTTAAAATACTTGAGAAATTGAACTTGATAAAGTGGAATTGATAATTTATTGGGTTTCTTCAATTATAGAGAGTTTCCACAACATCAATATCCAAACTGATATAATAAAACACTTTAAAGTAGAACTTTCTCAACTTATTTGACCCCAGTTTTGAAGATGAATTTGGTCACCTTCAGACTGAACAACAGTGGACTCTGATAAATAATAAATTAATTAGAGCATGATCTGAGCAGAAAAATGAATTAGCGAGAAATTCAACTTAATTGAAAATTGTAAGACTATTATTATTTGTTATTTGTTGTTACAATTGCGACTTATATTAAGTATTTTCAAAGGTGATAAGTGGATGATGATGTTTAGGCTACAAAAGCTATAAGATTAGGAATTAATGTGAATTGAAATTTAGAAATAATGAATCAATAAGAAATTTTATAAATATGCTGAATGAAAATGATAAATATTAGAGCTACCTTCTTTCCCCATTTTTCTTGAGCTCATCAACAACTGTTTCCAAAATGTGCTGTACAGCCACACTTTGATATCCAAAACTACCTGTAAATAAGACAATAATAACAGGTTTTCAATAGAATATGGAGTAAATTATAGTCTTCAACAAATATTAAAAATCTTTGTTGCTCAATTTCCCCCATGACATAGTGTTGTCAAGACAACAACAGTATTCCAGATTATTTCTAAAAAAAACATTCGTATTTAAAAAACATTATTCTAAAAATAAAAACATGATGTCCACTCGCTGGATTGAGAATTCAAAAAAAAAGTTAATAAGGCTCATTTTTTCATCGATTACAATTCCAATTATTATTCAGTTACAAAATGCTTCATTGAGAATGATTTTCAATTTTTGTTGGACACACAAACTTGTGTAATGTAAGAAATATACATAACTAGCCGGCAGGCTCGCTTCGCTCGCCTTCTCCGCCTAGCCAGGAGGCTCCGCCCCCTGGACCCCCGACAGTATCAGCAGTGTCAGTGAGTCAAACAGGCTCGCTTCGCTCGCCTGCATCACCTCTGTCAGTGTAAGCTGAGACAAAATGGCTCGCTTTGCTCGCCTGCAAATTCCGTTCAGAGGGGATTAAAAATTTATTGAACACAGCATTTCTAGACCTAATCTGGACCAGTTTACCAAATTTCAACATTCTCTACCAATTTATTCTCAAAAAATCCAAGATAAACTCCGAAAAATCCGAAAAATAGTAAACGCTAATATTGAGCATAACCTTGGGAACTATATCGGACATAGTTTGAAACTTGATTTAATATCTTCCAAATTAGTTCATCTATAATCTCGCTGAACCATTGAGTTTACAGTAAGGATTGGTCGTATCAAGGCAGAAGATATGCAACCCGCAATACACCTACAATTTAAAAAAACTGATAACTGGCGTAATCTTGAACGGAATTCAAATATATTTTAACACAACATTTCTAGACCTTATCTGAACCTGGCTACCAAATATATCAACATTTTCTACCGATTGGTTCTCGAAAAAATTGAGAAAACGCCGGAAAACTATAGAAAAACTTAAATATTTTGCGTATCCTTGGAAAGTTCCTGAAATCCTGAATAGCGCGCGTCTAAACATCCAACTGAACATGCCTGCCAAATTTGAACGCATTCGGTTCAGTGGATTTTTAGTTCTGGTGATGAATCAGTCAGTCAGTCAGTCAGTCATTCAGTGCCATTTCGCTTTTATAGATTTATTTATTTATTAATCTATTGGAAAAACAATATGAAAAAAACAAAAGATATAGATTAATTCAGATTCCCCCTATTATATAAAATCTTACTCCACAATCACCCACACCCACACTGTATATATCTGGTCCTACCTTGAGATAGTCACTTAATTCTCAACAATTCTGAAATTTCAGCAAAATAATGACAAAGAGGACAAGATATAAGAGTGTGCTGTCAAGAAAAAGAGAATAATTGTCCCGCTTTCAACCCATCATCCAGTGATTAATTGGAGCTTCCTGCTTATAAAAGAAAGTCTGAATTGTTCTTTTGTGTCTTTAATAAATTTGTGACCCTTCACAAAAGGTCAAAGTATTTTTCTTCGACAGGAATTTCGTTCATTTCTCATGTCTAAATCATAAGAGTTGATAAAAGCATCTAGCTGAAGAGTTTTTCAGGGTACACAAATTAATAACGAGATTAAGCATAACCGGTTCTGGTAATTTACACAAGGTTATTAAAATATTTGAAATACCTAGCCTTTTGTAATAATTACAAATTATTACATAGGTGAATTATTCACCTATCATTATCTAATGATCTTCAGTTGTATGGATAATCATAACCTCTGTACTATTTCTACTTATACAACTTTTGTAATTTGAAAATAAATATAGCTAAAAAAATATCTAAAAGTAAGTTTTTAGTCATCAGCAAGGTTCCTATAATTACTTCAGTACCGTAGTTATTGGTAATGGAATTGCAATAATTTTCTGAAATGAAATTGACTCAAAATTGTTGAAAGAGTAATCTATAAATACCAAACTCAGATGGATTTGTCATATAAATCAGCAAATATATGTTTTCCATTATACTTATAAATGAGTATATAGCTGACACCAAAAAATAAGGCGGTTTCGTCTGTCTATTGTAACTTACTTGTTACATGATTGTAACAAGTTGTGATGCAACTTGTAACTTGATTTGTGATGCAAATCTACTACTAACAGCTAACGTAAAGCATCTATCTGATAAAGTCTCTTCTGATTTAAAAAAAAATCATTGAAGCATAAAGCTTGACAATACAATTGACAACATCAGCTGTTGGAGCGCACAAGGATCAGACGAGACCGCCTAGTTTTTTGACGTCAGATATACCTAAATATGATCATATAAATTTTCGGCGTCATCACCGAATTTTCCCATTCATATTTGAAAGCAATACACAGTGTTCTAAACATCCACAAAAACACTATAGAGATGAATAAAGTACCATACGGTACCTATAGTCTGTCCAAGCAAAGAAGACATTCTGACAAGATGGGAAACCGACTCCAGCTTGTTCAATATTGGTTCAAAAATTATAAATTCAGTCTCATATTGTAGAACAGAATGTTTTCTACAATTTGAGACACAATTTATTGAATTTGAACCAATATTGACCAAGCTGTAGTCGTTTTACCATCTTTCCAAAATGTCTTTATCTTTGTTTGAAAATATTACATAACAATGCTTAGCCTATGCTTTAAACCGTTCAATAAGAAATATTCATTATTTGAAATAGTTCAATTGAACAAGTGTGCAATTTTCAACTTCTCAAACAACATGAGTATGCAGTTTTTTAATTATTATTCAAGTACCGTATTGCAGTGAACTGATAATATTTTATGAGATAAATTCTGTTCAAGAAAAGAATACATTTTGGCAATATGAAAAAATGACTCCAACTCGGTTAATATCTGTTCACAAAAATTCTATCTCAAGTTGTAGGAAACATTCTGCTCTACAATTTGAGATCAAGTTTGTGATTTTTGTGCTGATATTGACCGAGCTGGAGTCATTTTCCCATCTTGCCAGAATGTCTTCTTTACTTGGACAGACTACTTTTCAACTTACTTCCATAGTAATACTGGTCAAAAGTTTTCAGCCATGATAAATCGTCATGAGTATGACAGAGAATATGAACGTTCAAAAATCCTTCTTTTGTCTTAGGACAGTTCTGAAAAATTAAAAATCCTCTTTTTAGTTTTTCTTATTAATTATTGTTTATTTAATATTCACAAATGACAAATATGTTATAAAAATAAGTACAGGCTACCAGACAGAATGCATAATATGGACTAATTCTAATATGCCTATGTAATTTATATCCAAGTTACTCGTGAAATGCATGTACAGCATTAACAATACTTTTTTGTAAATGATTGAATAAATCGTTATTATGATCAAGTTATATACTGTATATGTTTAATATGAAATAACAAAATGTATCACTGTACAGTAAGTAGATGATATAGAATAGAATAAGAATAAGAATAAGAATAATTTTTATTGTCATAACTCATGTATAAAATAAACAATGTTCAAGTTACAAAATCAAAAATTACAGAATCAAAAATTATTACATCATTGTTAATCAAGAAACAGGATTATAAAGAAACGACCGAGTTATGTTGAGGCACTTCATTAGCTTCAGCTGAGTTGAAGTTACCTACACAAAAATTTCATCTAAAAAACGACACTTACAAGAGACAGCTGCATCAAAAACACATCTAAAGAAAACTTTGTCTATCAGCAACAAAAAATAATGTAATATAATGCTAATTTTTTTAAACTCACAAAAACAGTGACTTTACAATTTGACTCTACAATTGGAATAGTAGAGCTAATTTTTGTACTGGTAAAAAACAACAATATTCAAGTGTAATATTAAATTGATCTCTCTGTCATCAAGTGGAGGAATTTACTATGTGCTTTGGTTAGTAACAAACATTTATTGAAGTTGGAAACTAAATTTAAAAACAAAAACGCAGAAAAAATAAATAAAAAGATTTTTTTTAAATACTTTTGCTTATAATAATTATTCAAAAAAGAATTCTTCAATCTCTTCAAAGTTAAAATCGAACAGAAAACGTTTCAATTGATTTAAAAACACCATTAATGAGCCTGCAGAAGAAACATTGAGAGGAAGTTTGTTATAGAAACTTGGAGCACTATATACATAAAACCATTTATATGCTTCGCAAGAAGGATTTGTTAGTACAACAAAGTTTCTCTCTCTCAATCTATTGGAAAAAACTAAAGCATTTCCTGTCACTTGACCACTTTTTAAATAGAATATTCTCAATACCCTGAAAATATATAAATGCCTCAAAGGCAGTATATCCAAAGCCTGAAAGTATGGAAATGAGTATTCTCTTCCTGGAATTGAGGACATTATTCTTATCAATCTCTTCTGTGCAACACTAATTGAGTTTAAATTTGATTTATATGCACCCCCCCCAACAGCTTAATCCATATTGCAGCTTACTATTTGCAATAGCAAAGTAAACAGATCTAAGAATGTTACTAGGGCAGATAAATTTCAATAAATAAAATTTACGTAGCATCCTATTTATATGTATTTTGAGTGACTGTATATGAACCTTCCAGCTACAGTTTTCATCTAAATCTAAACCAAGATACTTAATACTATTTACCTGATCAATTTGCACACAAGCTGTACAAGACTCGTTATGATTTGATAGGCAGGCTTTACATTTGAACAGTAGAGGATACTCAAGGACAGGCCTTGATCTTAACGCAAAACGAACATAGTAATATAGTAAACATTTCTGTTCTAATCAACCTTTTTGTCTTACATAATTATTATTTTTAATTATAATTCTTAACTGGTGTAAGAAAAACGCCAATAGCCTACCTAATATTTCAACTAGATACCTAGGTACATTTGATTATAAATCTATTATACATAACCTACCAAATTGATATGAATATGATAGGAGGCGTTTGTATAAACAAGGCACCTCCCATAATTCATAATACTATAATAGTATTATTTAGTACCATCCATAAGATAATAAATTAGATTATAATGTTGGAAATGTTTTTGGAATGGAACAGATATAGCCTAAGTTTTTTTTAATTATTCAATAAATCATAATTAATTTATTATGACTATGATAAATTGCAAATTATATGATGAAATATTTTTCAATCTCATCATTTACCTATCTATAGAGTTCGCAACCTGTACTCAAACTATTTAAAATCAACATCAAAATACTTATCGGTAAATCTCACATCCCATATATAGGCCTACCTATTATGGTATTTTGAACCTATTAATGGTAAGTTATATGTATTAAGCACGGGGTGTATAGAATACTTATACATAATATAATGTATGTAGTACCCCACTTGAGAAATAAATGTCATAATAAAGTCACAAGCTCATGATTAGATGAAAGAATTTCATTTTTAAGTAAAATGAATTTTTTATACAATAATTGACTTTATCAAAGCATTGTCCAGGGAATCTGTTTCAAAAATGACAATTGAAAATACAGATTTGCAAAAAATTGAATTCTAGATAATAATATCCTCAAACAATATTAAACTACTTCAATTATTGTATGAAAAATGTTATTTCACCCAATAGAATAAAACTATTCTATTTAAATTCTAATTGCGGCGGTGAATATTTTTAAATTATACAAATTTTAATATAAAAATTGATAAATCATGTTAACATTGACAAAACTCACACGTTTTTTGCCGACGTGTGGCACAGAGATGTAAATTCGGTTGAAATTTATTAAATTCAATTATTAATACATATTTACAAAATACTGAAATCAGGAGAGAAAACTGGGCATATTCTGTACTATTTCTCCCCCAAACTTTTTTCAATACAATCAATTGTAAATATTATTGTTTCCGGGCAATGAACGATTTCATTTCACATTAAATCATAATTATTATTCTTTACTCTTTCTTTACAATTGCGACTTGGTTTCCAAGTATTTTAAGCAAAGGATGAATGAGTGATGATGAATGATGATGATGATGAAGGTTTAAAATATAGGTCTATTCACAATATCCACTTTCACTTAATATTATAATTTCTTACTTCCAAAAATATTTTATCACAAACAATTTTGAATTATAAATGATTGGATGAACCTTTTCAAGCAAGATGATAAATAATACAATCATCTCAAGTGTTCCCAAATTATTGATGCCATAACTTATGATTAGTCATCAGTCCCAGTGACCTTATACTTTTCAAGTGTTTGCAAAATGAAACAGAAATTAAAAACTTTTTAAATTCTATTGCAAATAAAAACAGAAATTATTAAATACTTTTTTAATGTTATTGCAAACAAAAACAGAAATTAGTAAATACTTTTTTAATGCTATTGCAAATAAAAACAGAAATTAAAGACTTTTTCAATGTTATTGCAAATGAAAACAGAAATTAAATACTTTTTAAAAGTTTGCAAATAATTGTTCATCATATTCATTCACACAATTCCATAATATTATCATTTTTCACATTATTTATGATTTATTTGAACCATTGATAATTTTCTCACATCATTCAACGTTTATTAGAATAATTTATCATCAATCCACATCATTTATCAAATAATCACAGATTGCCTAGATTGAGAGTTTTGGAAAACGATAAACTGTTTGACAGAAATACTAAGGAATTGAAAGAAATTACAGTACATATCTTACTCACCTTATAAGTATCCACCGGTTCAAACACATGCACAGCTGTTTCTCTGTTGGCAATATAGGCGAAAATAAGGAAGAAACTTATCACTAGTACAGTAGGAATCACTATGAGAGCATAGTGTACAAACTGCTTATTCAAAGAACGGGCCAGGGGGACTGAGTAGGTAGCCATCACAGTACTTAAGAGTACTTAGCCTAGAGACAGATCAAGTCTCGCTCAAAGAATACTTTTCAGATCAAAGATGCTCTGCGGCAGCATCACACTCACTCACGCACGCACGCTAGCGCGCAAGATTATTCACAACAATAGACTGAACAAACAACCTATATACATATATCGCACTACATCGTCACTACTACAGCACTTGTCCAAGCAAAGAAGACATTCTGGCAAGATGGGAAAATAACTTCCGCTCGATCAATACTGGTTCAAAAATTATCAATCTAATCTTAAATTGTAGAGCAGAGTGTTGTCTACAATTTGAGACCAAATTAATAATTTTTCAACCAATATCGACCGATCTGGAGTCATTTTCCCATCTTGCCAGAATGCCTTCTCTGCTTGGACAGACTATCTCACATCACAGAGCACTTGTTAAGAAGAGCTGGCGCTAAAAATTGAGTCAGTTGACGATCGAATAACTGTTTTTAATACTTAGCTCTGTTAGAGCAGTCGGGGAGCGGTCTGCGAGAGTTTATATCGCCTCGAGAGCACAGCCTCAGCGAACCGTTTCGCTATTGTAGACAGATTTCAGACTGTCCTGACAGAGCTGAGCATTGAGAACAGTGTTCATTCGCCAACCGTCTTTAATTTTGACGCCAACTGTACTATAAGTACCTGCTAGGAATTTACTGCACTCCTTATGCTTTATACAGAGTGTTTCAAGAGGAATGTGCAATACTTCTCAGGCTGATTCCTTACATCAAGTAGACAAAAAGTTCCATGGGACCAACCCCCAAAAACGCTTTGTTACCGAGATAACAATGGCGGAAAATTGAGAATTTTCAAAATATATTAATTTTTCGAATTTTTTAGAGGATTTAGTGAGGTTCTAAAATAATCAATTCCTATGTAAAATTAGCTGAGGAATTCAATAAAACCAGTTCCAAGTTTGTGACTTCAACGGTTATTGAGATAATTGGAAAAATATGCTAGAAAACGCCATTTTTTCAACAATAAGGGTTATAACTGGATAAGGAATCATAAAATTGTATTTTTTATCAATGGAAGTTGAAGAGAGTCGGATTCTAAAGAAAAAGTTGAATAGCGGCGATTGTGTAAATCTTACCCAAATCTCAGAAATAGCGATCAAAAATCTCAGAATCGCTACTAAACACAAATTTTCACTTGTGCTATTTTGTCAATTTTGCGATTTTTGATTTCTGAGATTTGGGTAAGATTTACACAATCGCCGCTATTCTACTTTTTCTTTGGAATCCGACTCCCTTCAACTTCCATTGATAAAAAATACAATTTTATGATTCCTTATGCAGTTATAACCACTATTGTTGAAAAATTGCGTTTTCTAGCATATTTTTCCAATTATACCAATAACCGTTGAAGTCACAAACTTGGAACTGGTTTTATTGAATTCCTCAGCTAATTTTACATAGGAATTGATTATTTTAGAACCTCACTAAATCCTCTAAAAAATTCGAAAAATTAATATATTTTGAAAAATCTCAATTTTCCGCCATTGTTATCTCGGTAACAAAGCGTTTTTGGGGGTTGGTCCCATGGAACTTTTTTCTCTACTTGGTGTAGGGAATCAGCCTGAGGAGTATTGCACATTCCTCCTGAAACACCCTGTAAGTTATGTTGAGGAAAGTCGGAACTTCCATCATCAATATAGAGTGCACTGTATAGGCTATAGGAATAGTTTGTTCAAGCTGAGAAGACACTTCTTTCAAAAGACTTTGTATTGTAACGGCGTGTATTCTCAGCTTGCATGAATTACCTAATTATTGTTACAATATGAACTGCATGAAGATATTCTGTTTAACTTTAGCTTGTTTATACGCACATATGGTAAATTTTCGATTTGCATTAATTCAATAACACAGTCATTCTTGTTTTGTTCTTTTAAAAACAGGCGAGCAAGTAACTTACAAGGCAAGAAATAATCGGCTAGATCAGTGTTCCAAAATACATGCGGGAAAAACTCATGAAAACTATTGAACTCAATCTTTCAATGATTTATAATATTAATAATATATATTACAATATATAATAATAATAACAATAATAATAATAATAATAATAATAATAATTATTATTATTATTATTATTATTATTATTATTATATATAATGGTATATTTCAGCTAAAATACATAGAAGTAGCCCATATATTAGGCTAAATCATTAATACAAACCCTATACATGATATTCTTATAATAAATTCATTATTCATACTTTATTCATACATCAATACAACTACTTTAATTGGGAGGGAAAAATAGGCATAGCCTGTGCTATTCGTCTCCCAAAAATTTTATAATAAAGTCAATATTCTCCAAAATGAGGTTATATGATATAATAGCACTGAGTAAACACATAATTTTCAATCCAGGAATAACAATGAAATTTTGAATTTGGAATGTTGATGGCCGGAATTGAATAAATATCATACACCAAAGAAAACAATATTGAAAATTAGAAAAATATTGCACAAATTTGAAAGATTTCAAGCCAAAGCAATGCAGTTACAGATGTAGTTAGATAAAAGATGGGCTTCATGCAAATTATAGGTCTAAACTCACTCATTAAGTAAATTCTAAACTCTTATGTTGGAAGTATAGCGCGTAATTCATAGTTGCTCTACAAAGAATGCCTAGTATCTGATTAATAAAGTTATATAAATGATTATAATCTGATTGTAACTGATTACACTGATTGATAATCTGATAATATAATGATATATGTGATTCTGGAAGACATCACATAGAAAATATTATTTCTAACAGTATGTGAGCTCACTTACCCAAAGTATTTGCACCCCCACCCAAAATTAACACCTACTCTAGAACATGGGTTTCCCATAGTTGAGTAGGTTAATTTCCAAAAATAATAATGAAACTTTATTCTTTAAACAGTAACTGGATTTAAATTTGAATTTCACTCTTTACATTTGCTTGCTTTTTTGTTCATTTTCGTTTGTTTTTAAGGAAATAAAATTATTATTTATTTATATAGTTAACTGTATAACTGTACAGTTAACTGTACCGTATAGTTAACTGTATAGGTAACTGTATAACTCATTATAAATAAATCAGAGTAAATAGATTACTCCAATAGTATAGAGATTCAATTTTTTAAGTTTTAAAGTGTAGGTACCGTACTAAAGATTTCATAACATTACATTTTTTATTACTATCTTATTCTAGCATTGGCTACGGTAGCCTACTTCTATTTTCTAATTTATTCAACCACAAAATTAACATTGAAATTTTCGTTATAAGTACAGTATTACAATTTTCGGTAACTCTGACATGTAAACATGGAATGAAGGACAAGAACTAGTTCATATATTATGGACTTACTAGCCAGCTCCGCCCCCTGGACCCCCGACAGTATCAGCAGTGTCAGTGAGTCAAACAGGCACGCTTCGCTCGCCTGAATAACCTCTGTCAGTGTAAGCTGAGACAAACAGGCTCGCTTCACTCGCCAGCAAATTCCGTTCAGAAGGGATTCAAAACTTATTGAACACAGCATTTCTAGACCTAATATGGACCTGTTCACCAAATTTCGACATTTTCTACCAATTTATTCTCGAAAAATAAAAAAAACTCTGAAAATTCCAAAAAATAGTAAAACGCTAATGTTGAGCGTAACCTTGGGAACTATATCGGACATATTTTGAAACTTGATTCAATATCTTCCAAATTAGTTTATCTATAATCTCGCTGAACGATTGAATTTACTGTAAGGATTGGTCGTATCAAGGCGGAAGATATGCAACCCGCAATACATCTACAATTTTGAAAAACCTGATTACTGGCGTAATCTTGAACGGAATTTAAAAAATCTCAACACAACATTTCTAGACCTTATCTGAACCTACCTACCAAATATCAACATTTTCTACCGATTGGTTCTCGAAAAAATTGAGAAAACGCCGAAAAACTATAGAATAGTACATTACACTACAAGCACAGAAAGTAGGTGTTTACGGTATGAGGATAGTTTATTCGGAATATGTTATCCGAATACCGTAAACACCTTTCTGTGAGAGTTGAGTATGATACTTTTCGCCACACTGCGAGAATAAGAATAATAAATATTGTATAAGTAATGTTTGCGGCGATCGCTGATTCGAAAAATATCTGAACACAACATTTCTAGACCTTATCTGAACCTACCTACCAAATATCAACATTTTCTACCGATTGGTTCTCGAAAAAATTGAGAAACGCCGAAAAACTATAGAAAAACTTAAATATTTGGCGTATCCTTGAAAAGTTCCTAAAATACGTTCTTAGCGCGCGTCTAAACGTCCAACTGAACATGCCTGCCAAATTTGAATGCATTCGGTTCAGTGGATTCTTAGTTCTGGTGATGAATGAATGAATGAATGAATCAGTCAGTCCAGTCAGTCAGTGCCATTTCGCTTTTATAGATATAGATTGAAGAGCGCTGAAGTCGAAGTCTCTACAGAACAAAATTTTCTGTATTATTGTTGAATAAAATGAATATTCTATTCTATTCCAGCTAAAAGTTCTGCTGCCCTATCTGTATTGGCATAGAGGAATAATATAAAGTACCTACCGGTATAGCCTATATAACTTATCATTCATCTCTGGTATTAGTTAACATAATAAACTACTACTTTAATGTTTCTAACTCAAGCGTTCTGAGGCTTTTGTAAAAATCATGAATTAGATCATTGGTTAATATGCCAATGACTTCTTCTGCATTTGAGTAATCGTTGGCATTTGATTCATCAATTTCACCAAACCATTTACGAAAATCCTTATCTAGTTCATAGAACAAATCTTCAAAGAAACACTGTTCATTGTTCTTCCCTTTTCTATCAGTTTCAGTAGCCAATCTCTGGCTTGCGGGGCACATTGAAGTTTCTTTTCGAGACACAGAATCTCTACTGTTCAATTCTTCCTGTACCGTAATCGGGTTTTGTGCCAGAAAGTTTTCAAATTTATCAGTCAATAGACTATTGCATTGAATGACAGATGCATCTTTTTCCATTTCTGACTCTAGAAATTCATAGGCATAGGAATAGGGTATTGCTGGAGGATTGCTTTTGAAGTAGAATTGTACGTATAAGTGTATGATATTTTTCAACTTTTCATAGAATAATGGATCCTTGGCAGAATTTTCCATATCATGTGTTTTCAAAAATTCTTTGAAAAGATCGGCTTTCATCATGTTCTTGGCCAATGCATTGCACATGTTTAAAGAAATCGAATTTTCTAGTGTTTTCCACAATTCCAGCTCCGATAAGTAATTTACTTGTTCAGCATCTACAAAAAACTGTAAATTAAATAGTTATTATTTTTTGTCATATATAGTAAGCTAGTCATTCCTTTTAATTGATAACTTTTCATGCAAGACTTATGTTTGGCAAAAACTATGCCGCGCACAGGCGTCAGAGTACAAATAGTCAAATACTATATGCTATAACACAGGCGTCAGCTGACAGCGTGGTAGTGCTGCTATCTAGTGGCACGGCTTCAAAAGACGCTAGTTAGCACTTGAAAGTATATAGAAGCTCAATTTTACGCCTGTGCGCGGCATAGTTTCGAAAAAATCAGATTTTCTTGATAGTGCAGATGAAGCAACGCAGGTAGGTACAAAAAGGGTATTATTGTCAAAAGATTTATTTATTTATTATTATTTTGTTGTGATTTTTGTTTATAATTTATTCAATCACAAATAAATATTGGAATTTTTGTTATAAAATCATCATAATTTTCGGTACCGTAACTCTCTGTCACATAAACATGGAACGAAGGTTCAGGATTAGTTCATAAAACTCACATAGATAGCGCAGCGGACAAATCTCCAGCGAACTTCTGCTGCCCTATATAGTGCGTCCAAGCAAAGGAGGCCCTCTGGCAAGATGAGAAAATGACTCCAGCTTGGTCAATATTTGGTTCAAAAAATATTGATTTGGTTTCGTATTGTAAATCAAAATATTTCCTACGATTGAAATCAAATCAATAATTTTTGAACCAATATTGAACAAGCTGGAGTCATTTTCTCATCTTGCCAGAGGGTCTTCTTTGATTGGACAGACCATACCGTATACGCGGTAGCGTATATACTTATCAATAATTAAGCAATCAGTTAAAAAAATCAATCTATTATAGAGAATAAATTCATTCATAAAAAGATAACTTACTTACCAGTAAATATTTGAAAGATATGCAAAGCAATATTAAAAGCATGCTGATTGGGTAGTTTGATCAATATAGGTAAGTA
Organism: Sogatella furcifera; assembly: GCA_017141385.1. Taxonomy (NCBI): domain Eukaryota; kingdom Metazoa; phylum Arthropoda; class Insecta; order Hemiptera; family Delphacidae; genus Sogatella; species Sogatella furcifera. The sequence continues at coordinate 50,263,665 of CM029550.1, read as the reverse complement.
AATTCATTCATAAAAAGATAACTTACTTACCAGTAAATATTTGAAAGATATGCAAAGCAATATTAAAAGCATGCTGATTGGGTAGCTTGATCAATATAGGTACGGTAAGTAAAAGTTACAATAATATTATACTGTAGGCTAGTTATAGGGAACAGAGCAATATAGTATTATACGCCTTCCGTAGGCTATTTATCCAACAACAAGCTCTCACAAATAATGATTATAGCTCGTTGAAATTTATTTTAAAATTCGAAGTGGATATAGCATCTATATGAATGTTCACATTTCAATGAAATTCTGTTAAAAATACTGATACGGTATTAATAGGCCTACTGTTTACAATGCATATGATATTAACGTTTCAAGTTCACCAATATGATGTTGAAGATTACATCTGAACAAACTTCAGTGACTATATCATCAATCATTTATCACATATTTTTTGCAGAATATTATGGAATAGGTAGACTTATTGAAAAACACTTTGACATTTTTCAACACAGAGTTAGCAATTTAATCATTACAATTTTTAAGAAAACTTTGCCATGCTTGGATCATTATACAATATTGGCAGGTTGAAAGGCATGCATTTGTCAAAATATGAGTTTCTATTGATTATCAACATATTCGAACAATAACTTACTAAGAGTTTTAATCCATACAATATATTTTGATACATACCTATAAAACAAGATAATGACCAAACATTGAGGATTATGAATTTTTAATAAATCAGCGGTTTGACAACGTCTTGTCTTTTCATTTAATATGGATAGCTACCACAATATCACCTTCACTACTCAAAAAGGGGGGAAAACAAGATTAAGGATTATTAGTAACGTTAGAAAAAAGGTACCTTATTGAACGAAATTCTTTCAAGTATGATTTTTATTAATTATTCATCCATTCATTCAGGTATTCGAGAATAATACAATACATTATGGATAAACCCCAGACAGAACGTCCGAAACGTCTTATTCACAAAATTTAATAAAACATTTCTAAATGTCTTAATAAATTTTTCGATGAATTAGGTACGAATAAGGCTTTCAGTTTCAATCTGTGATGAATACACATCACTTGAATTTGAAAATTATATTATTTCATCAGAGATCAACTGACTGTTATTTAAATCAGTTTATTTTGTATTCAATAACAAACGTTCGAATGATAGTAGACATGATATATCCTATTATGTAAACATTGGCTCAGCGAGGGCATGAACGTGGAGTGACCATGGAGGGCACACGTTCTAGCCTTAGACTCATCCATTTATAAACTCCAAATTTTTGGGAGTTGAGGTCTTGTTCGTATTGTGACTTGTGAGTGATTCCGTTCTGAGAGACACAGTAACGTCTCCCTGTCTCATTTAGGCTACTTTCTGGACAGTTGTATTTCTTGATATCACAGGCTACCACAGTTCGGGTAGGATAACTCTGTGTGTCAAGGAAAGAGTAGTACCTTCATCAGACAGGTATTTGTATTTTAACTTTATTATTAAAGTCGCGGGAAAGTGTTATCGACATGGAGAGTAAGGTGAGTTAATGTATCCTATAAATCCACAAAATGTTCCTGAGCAGCCAAGCGAGTACCCCTAAATAACTTATTAATTCATTAATATTATTGAGCCCAAATAATATAATCAATGTAAATGTCCATATCTCAATAAAGAATGCTATTTTATGTATCACTTAATCAAAGTGAATTCTATTAACCATTGTTAATTATTAATTATATATAAGTCCATCCACTCTTCCCCCCCCTTACAAATCATAAATTGTATGTTTGAATTTTCCATTCTGACTTGATGAGAATAATGTCTATCGTATATTCTATTGAACAAGTAATTTCTGTAAGTACTGTCTGTAAGTATGTAGCCTATGTATGCCTAGGACTAAATTTGTAATGTACCTATGTAAGTATGACTTCGGATCTAAAAAAACAGCACAGACGCGTTTTAGTCTTTGTAAAATCGCGCTTTTTGGCAGATGGAAGCAATAATTTGTATTAATATATTTGAAAAAAATAATAGCTTGGACTTTTTTATTATAGAGTCAATATTTTCACAATAACAATAATTATTATTCTTATAAAATTATAATAAAGTTCTAATGAAATGAAAATGATTTTTTCAAAGTAGATTTGGCAGTGAAGGTAGTCCCAAGCAAAGGCTGATGTCAACTACTACGTAATCTGAAAAAAACATAAAATAATAAATAAAATTTACGGTTCGTCATTCTTTGAAGATCTATGAATAATCAATGTAACATAAAAATATACACACTTATAATGAGAAATAATAATTGAAAAGTAATTTTCCACTCTGAACTATTCTACACTTAATGCAGTCAAGTAATTTTAATATTAGTTTAAATATTATAAATATTCCTTTCTATTCTTTGGAGGAGTTTTTCATTCTTTTTAATTAAGTGTTGAGAATATTTACCGACATTGCCGATGACTGTATGGTCCGATGGCAAATAAATTAAATCTATCTATCTATAAACTACTACTACTCACAATTGAGTGTAAAAAGTAATCATTATTTCCATAAATTGCATTAATTTATAAGGCTTTCATTTGTCGTGTAATATTAACAATCGTCAAAAACGGGAGTGCTTTCATTTGCTTGAATCCCAGGACTCTTTGCAACTTGGTGATCCTGGTTTCAGAAAATTTCTCAAAAATTTTGCTGGTTACTTCTATCCTCATTGAAGAAATATTTTTAACCAATCTCATTTTAGTTGGCTACTATTCTATTTTTTCATTATTTATTTCGTCTCCTGTATAAATAAGGCTTATTCAACTAAATTATGCCTTAATTTTCCATTATTCTTCTCCTAGAATTGCTATGTATGATAAATAATTACTATTTGATAAATAAGTTTAATTAAATTGTTGATTCCTTGTCAAAAAATTGATAATTCACCATTCATATGTTTCGTGACAAATCAATTCAATCATTCCAGTTTTCATATTTTGAAAAAATATCTACTATCTTTTTCTAATAAGTATTGAGAAAGAGATGAGAAGCACTTGATCCCGACTGCCTTGATAAAGTAGCCTACGGTACTCGTCATTATCTCATTATTCCTCTGTGCATTAGGCTAGGGCTCTATGAATACTATATAGTCTTAATGAATAGTCTATGAATACTACTATAGTCTTAAGAACTATAGTCTTTATAGTTCCTTACATTAGGCTAACCTAGGGCTCTATAATTACCAGCAGGTCAGCGCAGTCACCGCCATATTGGGTCCTAATAGAAGGAGCCAAATTCAAATTATACTAGTAAGCTATGTTATATTACTTAGTCAGCTGTAATCTTTCAATTCTGTCTCAATTCTATTGGTTCACAACAGATGCTATGACTCAAAATGGCGGCGACTGAGTGTAGGCTACCCAGTCTTTATAGTTCCTATAAAGGATGTTAATAATCTACATTATTTGTAAAATTTATCTAAAATCTGGACCACCGCCAAGTTGCAGAATGCTGTGATTCAAGCAAATGAAAGCTTCATATAGGCTATCTTATGTTGAATTTGAATTTTATTTATGAAACTGTTTCCCCCCTATTTCATAATTTGCAAGGAGGTTAATAATATGATAATTTTATTCATAGTGTCTGAAGTATTCAAACTGTTTGAATTAATTCAGTTTGGAAAATCATTATAGAGCTTATCTGTATTATAAAAAATTAATGAATGGATGGAAAAGAGAATGAATGAGAATAAGTAGGAGGAATTATTAAATAATTAATTAATAAGTAATTAATTAAGAATTAAATAATTCAAGTGATTTTGGTGATATTTTTGTGTTTTGTGTTTTTTGAACTCTTTTATATTGGAAAAACTTTTAAACATTCAAATTTCCGTGAATCATTGCAAGAAATACCTCAATTTCCCATGGAGGATAATTATTGAGGTTATTTTGCCGGTGGAACATCCTTCTAGGACTCCCCACCAAACATGGCATACGATAATAATAATAGTAGGAGGAATAAGGCCTACTCTTCATCTGGAAAAACGCTTCTATGAGTGAAGATGCTCAGTACATACCGTAGTAATATAGTGAACAAAATTTTACTATTTAAAATACAAAAGAATCTTCATACATACAAACAAATATGAAGAATCAATATAAATTCATCAGTTCTCATATAGGCTTATTGCAAATTATTCCAAGCCTAGTAACTTAATTATGTTGTTATAAAAAAGTAATCGATGAAAAATTATGAAATCATAAAAAAATGATTAGAAGAATAACGTCTATGATGCATGCCTATAATACCATCACAAATTTGATGATTGACTCCATATTGATTCAAGATAGGCTGATTTATATAATTATATTCAGTAACAATAAAATATATATAATATAAAAATTCAACTGAGTTGTGGTCGATATTGTAGAAATGTTCCATGATGAAATAAAAACACATAGATTTTGTCAATTTTCTACACACTGTTAGAAGTCCCTTATGCTCTAAATTGACAAAATCCAAGTGTTTTTATTTCATACATGATATAATAATAATAATTATCTAGAATAAATGCATGATCTGTTAGAATAGAGCCTCAAGGAGGACCTATACTTTTAGAAAATTGCAAGTTTATTTCAGTGAACTCTGAAGAGTATACTTATAGTCCATCTAAAAACTCAAAAGAGTCAAGACTTGTCTGTCCAAGCAAAGAAGACATTCTGGCAAGATGGGAAAATGTCTCCAGCTCGATGAACATTGATTCAAAAATTATATATTTATTCTCAAGTTGAAGATCAGAATGTTTCCCACAATTTGAGACTGAATTTAAAAATTTTCAACCAATATTGGCCGAGCTGAAGTCATTTTCCCATATTTCTAGAATGTCTTTCTTTTCATGGGCAGACTACAGTAAATAGCAGGAATAAATAAATGAGTAAGTTTATCCCAAGAGAGATTCGATGATCGTAAACTCTACATAAATTATGAGTATGGTATGTCCAAGCGAAGAAGACCCTTTAGCAAGATGGGAAAATGACTCCAGCTTGGTCAATATTTGTTCAAAAATTATAAATGTGGTCTTGATAGTAGGTCAAATTGTTTCCTACAATTTGAGATCAAATTCATAATTTTTGAACCAATATTGACCGAGCTTGAATCATTCTCCCTACTAGCAAGAGGGTCTTCTTTGCTTAGACAGACTATGGAAACTAGATTTTATTACTGAATTAATAAGAAGAAACTGTGATGTGAAGCTAATTCTAGTTCTTACCGATTCCAGTTTTACACATTTTGATGCGTCTCTGGCACTCGTTCTTGAATAGAATGTAGATTGTCCCGTCAGTAGCGCAAAGATTTAGGTTGACGTCGATTTCAAGTCCGACGCACAGTTCAGTGGGCGAACAGCGTTTCTGTTTTTGCGGAATCAGCAATCTGTTTAGCACAGAACTATTATCGTCGACTGCATTCTGCGTTAGAACCGATGATGAGAGCAGGAGGCAGGCGAAAGCGACTGTAAAAAATCGTAAACTGTAAGAAGACTGTAAATAAACAATTGAAGAAAAATAAAAACAATAGTTTGAAAGGGAATGGAGTGTGACTTCAGTAATAATAAGGATACAGCACTGGCGGCTCGTGCCCACGAAACAGGTGAAGTGCTGTACAGTAAAATATACGGGCACCTCACCTGTTTTGTGGGTACGAGCCGCCAGTGGGATACAGACAAATAAACTGTGCTGTTGAATTATATTGCGCTTGAAAAGAAATTATTGAATTAAAATTTGAAAACAAGATTGTTGTACCGGTACCGGTAATAGTAGGTATAGTCTGTCCAAGCAAAGAGGAGCCTCGTCTGGCAAGATGGGAGAATGACTCCAGCTTGGTCATATATTTGTTCAAGAATTATAAATGTGGTCTTAATCAAGGTAATAAGAATAGAATTCTATTCTAATTGCCTTGGTCTTAATGGTAGATCAAATTGTTTCCTACAGTTGAAAATCAAATTGATAATTTTTGAACCAATATTGAACGACTTGAGTCATTCCCCCATCTTGCCACAGGGTCTTCTTTGCTTGAACAGACTATATATTTCAGTAGGAATTTGTAGGTAGCCTGAATTTTAGTAAAAATAATTAACAGATTGTATGAAAATGAAATAAATAAAATTAAAGATTTTCTAAAAAGAAATACTGTTATTTTATAATATAAAAAAAGGAATTATTTAAACTTTTTAATATAAAAAAATTAAAATGGGACAATATAGTCCGTCCAAACTGACTCCAGCTCAGTCGTTATTGGTTAAAAAATTATAAATTTGGTCTCAAATTGTAGAACAGAAGGTTTCCTACAACTTGAGACTAAATTTATAATTCTTGAACCAATATTGACCGAGCTGCAGTCATTCCCCCATCTTGTCAGAATTTATTCCTTTCTTGAGCAGACTATATACATTAAAACTTACCCTATATGATACGGCACCGGTAATAAATGAATGAGTAGTCTAATGATAAAAATGGCTATCATCTATTATGCTATTATGCTATTAGGCTAATCTATGGCTAACATCTATTTCCTTTTATAGGTTTCTCGCGCTACAATAAATTGTTTACTGTACGGTAGTTGGCAATAAATCAGTTTAGATTTGACTACATAAACACAAAATATATTATGTCATATAAGTTATACTATCTGTACTTGGTCCATAATCAAGGATTATGCCCACAAAGTAGGGAAAATGAAATGGATTATATTTACTTATTAACAATTATTCTTGAACATTGTGTTGAAATCATGATGTTCATTTGAAAATTTCACAATGAGTGAATCAGACCATTTGAATATAATAAGAATTAGTGAATGCTCCGTTATTGAACTGCAAAAACAATACAGAAGAACTCTATAGATTAACTTATAAGTTACGGTACTACAGTACGGTAGGTATTATTGATTTTGTTGAGAACAAAGCTTTGTATTGAATAAGGAATTTGTGTCTGGTCTGAAAATGCAATATCATAATCACTTGGAATAGCTACTGTCCCACGATAATTTATTAAATTCATAAGCATAATCAATATAAGTTCAATAAATCAAATACAAGGATATAACGGTATCCAATGGAAGCATAGGTGCAAAAAATAATAAGACGTTCAATATTGAGACTAATATAAAATAAAAATACCTGGATTGTATTCTAAATTGGAAAAGGGACAGTTTTGGGCTTAAGCCTGTTGATCCTTACTATTAAGTATTATTTGTAAATAACTGAATAAATAAATAAAATTTATTTTTTAATATATAAATAATATTTAATATTTTGAAGAAATTACAATCTTTATAGTAAGATTAGATTTTTGATACAGCTCGAATCAATAAATTCTTAATAAGGATTATGAGTAGGCCTACTGTATTATATATAATTATTGATATAGAAAGAATGAGAAATGAGAGCGATCCCTCAAATTGGAAATAACTGGAGGTTTTTGATGTAAGAAAGATGAATAGAGAAAATATTTGATGGAAGAAAAAAATTGGGTAATAGAAGTGAAAAACTAAACACAATGATATATATATAAGTTATCCACAGCATACAATGTCTATCCATAACATGTTATATGGAGCACCATTAGCAAAAAAGCGTATAAAAATAGGGGAGTTATGGAACTTAATAAGAGTTTAAAACTAAACCAGGAAATTTTCAATTTTAAGAAAAGCAACAAAAAGTGAAAAATGAGACAGAACTAACAAGAATTTAGTAAAAAAAGACCAAATAATCACGTTAAAAGGTATTTTCCAACAAAACCCGTACCGTAACAAAAATTGAAGTGAAAAATTCACGAAAACTACACAGACGAACAAGAATAAAAAACGGGTTTTTACCTAGAAATAACCTTTCCAAATTGAACATCTTCACCAACTAGAGCACACACAAACTTCTTCCTTGTCCAAAACCGAATCAAATGACACACAGTCACTCATCGGGATATCTTTTTATATATTAGTGCGTTGAAAAAAGCTTCTTAGTCGCGAATTACTGTTATCTTGTTGAGTTATTTTACAAGTTGTACTATACTGACAAGAACATGTTGATGTCACATAATTTTAGCGAATAACTCGTCTTCTTACCATTTTTCGACAATAATGTGGAAATTATCATGTGATTTGATTAGGTAATTTTACATGGTAGCTAAACATTTTTTGGTTTGAAAATCATTCTACAATTTTCTACAGAAAGCGACTTGCTTCTTCATGAAGAGCTCAATCCCTTCCTATTCAATAATCCACGGTTTAATGAAGTGAATTTATATTTTTTTTAGATGTTGGTGTTATTAATATTATTCATATTTTTTAGAAAATATTCAAAATTTTGAAATAACTGTGACTCAGCCTTTATTTAAAACATCTTTAAAAAAACGAAAGCCAAGCAAAGGGAAAAAATAATTACACCTAAAAGTCTTAATTCATTTCCCAAACTCGGTGAACACAGTTATATAGTCGGGTCGAGCAAAGAAGATCCTTCTGGCAAGATGGGGAAATGACTCCATCTTGGTCAATATTGGTTCAAAAATAATGAATTTGGTCTCAAATTGTAGAGCAGAATGTTTTCTACAATTTGAGATCAAATTTTGAATTTCTGAACTAATATTGACCAAGCTGGAATTATTTCCCCATATTGCTAGAATGTCTTCTTTGCTCGACAAGACTACATCTTTCTGAAACAGTACCTTGTGAGATATTGGGATACGGTAATTAAACAATATGAAAAAAGATAATGTACGATATATATATATAGGTATGTAAAATGTAGAAACAATATACAATGAAATACAGTTATCTATCTACTCCTTTAATAGAGGAGTTCTTCAATAAATTATCAATGAGTGGAATAATTTGAATACTGATTAAACGAAGATTGAGGAACCTTTTCCATAGGTAGATTCCACTGTCGGCTCGTGTCCACGAAACAGGTGAAGTGCTGTACAGTAAAAGATACGAGCACTTCACCTGTTTCGTGGGCACGAGCCGACAGTGGCTAGATTCTACAAAGCAAGGAAGACTGGTGTACACAGTAGACTTGGGTTGGATAGTAGACTACTGACTGGTAAATAGCAATCAACTTGAAAGTCTAAGTGTAGCCTAATCGTCTTTTCAATGTTTTAAAAACTTAAAAAATATATGGACCTGATATAAAGCCTGCATGGTAGTGCTATAGAACACCCGAAATTCCTACTTTTGATCAATACTGATCTTTTTCAAGGTTATTACAAATAATCTTGTGATAACCTTGGAGCTTTGAGCTTCAAATTTCAAAAATTTCAATTACACTTGGTGTACCAAGGAGACGAATGGAGATAAATGATAACACATAAGTTGGACGAACTATTTATTTAACATTTTGAAAATAATTTTCCATACGAATGGAATGTAATCGAATTCACAAATCATAACTATAATATCCGACCAGCAGATACAAATACAATATTGACTAGCAATTTTGACTACCTATAAATAAAAATGCATAATACATTTTCTCATCTCTAACAGTAGATTATAATTTAGTTGATACAGTATTTGAGTAAGTAGTCAGTTGGGATACATCATAAACACTACATAAATTGTATGGAACATCGGATTATAATAATTATTTTATCATTAATTTTTGGTAACATAACATTTTTATTTTTCTGAGAATAATTTTAAATCATATAGTAAATGGAATAAAGTATAGAATCCTCTATTGGGTAACAATTTTACCATAGTAGATCATGAATAAGAATGAGCTAGAACTTATTTTTTTAATTATAATAATAAATATTGTTTCGAGATGTTTATTGAAGTAGGACCGAAATTTTGTATTGTGCATTATTGGAGCTGATCATCAAAATTAATGTTTAATTTGTGAATAAGTGAATATTTAATGATTTTTTAAGGCTAAGTAATAAATTTCACTTGAATTGTAAAAGAGGCAAGCAAATAGAACAATAATTTATATTAAACCCATGCATATTTTACTTTAGTAAGAGTACTTTTTTTGAGGAACGAATAGATTGATAAATTATTATTTTGTATTCTAAGTTATTCCTTAATTCAATAACTGAGAATATAAGAATTTTATAAAACTTGAGGTACAGTAGGTACCTTAAACTTAAGGTACCTAAAATTTAAGGTACCTAAAATTTAAGGTACAGTAGTGATGAATCTACATAGTTTGAGATATCTATCGAGATTTGCATTGAATATGAGGCAAGTTTTCTAATTGTAATCTCATTCAGAATAACAATTGAAGAGAAAAAAGAACAATAAATAATTATGTTGATTTGTGCGATCTTTATCGTAAGTAGGTAATAATAAATGTAGAACGAATTGAATGATTCATCTATTGTAAGTATATTTGATCAAAAGAAGAGTGACAAAAAATTCAAAGACTAGAAAAACTATAAAAAGCACTTGATAAACCCCTTGGAATAAAATTATCATTATTTAGATAAAAGATTCAATTCAGTAATACAAACTTGTTTCTAATCTATTAATTTTAATGATACTATTATTATGATCTTTACAATCTTGGAATAAAAATTGAAAGCTAGCCAAGACTATTAGAAAAGCACATGAAAAAAGTAAGCTTGAATTGTTCAACAATATCACATTGAAAAATAACAAATTCACCAGGCAACAAATACAAAACTTTTATAAAATTATAAAACGTTGATATAAACTATGTAATAAGATGCTACACCTATATTATACATACACAATAAGTATATAACAATAATTTGTTCCTATGGTTATAATATTGACAACTAATATAATTTGTTTTTGAAAGGATTATTTCTTTTCAATATTAATTATTAAACAGTTCTATTTATTGTGTCGTTTTTAAATAGTAATCACCTGAATTTCGTATAGTTATTATTTACTATTTTATAATATTGGAACCTCTATAGCCAGGACAACATAGTCCGAATTTAAAGTGTTTGCAAATTTTTCAATTCTTATCAATCCATCCAATAAAAACCCTTGAATTGAGGAGCTAACATGTAAACACCTACACACTAGCAACATGTATTTCCTGTTTTATAAGTGTCTAGTATTAGTGTAACTTACAAGTCAGCTGTTGAATATTATTCAAGTTTTTATTGGCAACAAATTAGTCATCTATCAACGCCTTATGGATAACAATATACTGATTATTCTACCTATTATAAGTTTAGAATGATTTGTGTACTGAACTAATACAAAAATACCATTAATTTATAGTAGCTTTATCATGAAATAAGTTCATCTTTCCAATACTAACACACTTATACATTTATATTTGGTCCTGCCAAATATCTAAAATACATAACATTGACAATACTGTGTATTTTTTAATAAAAACTTTATAATAATCTCAAACTCAACTCAAGGACATCAACTTTCTAAAATAGATCTATAATAATTCAAAATACGCAAACAATACATTTAGAAGGCATACTATGTTTTATTATTTATAATAATTATTATTATTCAACATTTAACATTTTTTAGAGTACGATACAGTTTTACTGTACTTAACTATTATAAAATATTTAGCAGAGTTTTTTAATGTTTTTAGACGTCAACATTTGTATAATTGAATAAAATATTTTAATTATTTGTTATTGAATAATTGGGGAAAATGTAAAGTCTTCATTAGACATAACTTTTATTGGAATATCTTTCAAATTGCTACAACAAAGCAGAAAGTCCTTCTATTTGAAGTTACAATCGAACTAGTCTAGAACGTTCTATTTCAATAAATTGAATCAATAAATAGTGTCTATTGAGGGATTCAATGCAGAGTATTCTGTGTGTAAATTTTGTGGTAATATTGAATTAGTCTTATGCTAAAACTATTAGGTAAGAAAAAACAAATGTTGTCGGATCCACAAAGTCCAAAAAGATCCACTTTGTGAATCTGACAACATTTGTTTTCTCTTACCTAAATTATGGATAAGTTCCACATCATCTCTGATCAAAGTGTAAATACTAAAATTAATAGTTCGCTATAGCTTAGATCTGTTTGGGTTTAAACCAACAAAAAAGTTTACAATTTTTAATTCAATTGAACTACCTTGAAAATTTTTATTCCAAAAGCGGTTGAATTTTATTGAAAATCTGTCAAAATTTAATAAAAAAGCGAATTAGTAATTTTTGAAATATTAGAGCTCATTATTGTAATGTTTGAGATAGCTTACAATGCTATTTGAGAACGAAATGCTGTATAATGAATATCTTTCAGATAATAGAGAAATACAAATAAAGTAGCTTTTTAATATATTTTCTTAAAGAAAGAGAAAGATTTTCACTAGCAAACTATGGGACTTGTGCGTATGCAGTCAGTAGAATTAAGTTTTATGTAGCAAATGAAACCTGGAAATAAAATCCAATTTAAAGAGAAATATCACAGTGAATAACAGAGATGATAAAAATAATATTTTTTTCAAATTAGAAATTATCGTATCTACAGAACAACAGTAAAAATGATAAGAATACTATATTGATTTTGTGTAATAATCCAATAACAAGCTTGAAGAATTCAACAAATTTTTATCTAACAGGAAAAAATTATGAATCAGTAAGCTAGTTTTATCGATAAGATGGCAAATATGTTGTTAAAATATTACTGAGTAATTCGCTCATTTTAAGCTAATACATGTAACACAAACTAGATATTAAATTATTTATAACTGGTTTGTGTTAGTTTTAACGTGAGCTATATAACTTTCATTCAAAACTCTTGCAAAAACTTAATTCAAAATCTTTTTACTATCAAGACTTAACTATATTTCAAGCAAAAACAAGAATCATCTACAAACGTATTCACTCAAAATTGCTTCAAATTTTCTACATTATAAAAGCATAGTGAAATCTTCGTTGTGCATTAATAGATTTATACAAGACTAACAGTCAATTGCATGAAAACCAATTAAATTCAACCACCGTAGAATAAAACAACAATTAAATTAATTGTATTTCGTGCAATCGACCCTCAAAGTTTACACCGACAATAATGAGAGAAATCAATTTAGAAGCTTAAAAAATTACAATGACTAATTATTTTTTTTGTTAAATAGACAACCGTTCATCATAATGTATGAAAAATATTAATGTCGATATTATATATTATCATCAAATAACAATTTAACTATAGTCTGAAGATTAATTTGGTCTCAAATTGTAGAGCAGAATGTTTTCTACAATTTGAAACCAAATTTATAATTTTTGAACCAATATTGACCGAGTTGAAGTGATTTTCCCATCTTGCCAGAGGCTCTTCTTGCTTATCATTAAAGAATAGATTTTATCACCAAAACAACAATTTTATAGATTTAAAAGTATAGCTACAAATGATTTCAATCTCGAACAATTAGACACATGCACACCAGCTTAGAAAATAGAAATATTTTTTGTTGAGTATGTAGTTTCAATTTTGCTACTTTTAATAATTGATCGATAATTCTTAATTTTTCACATGCTCTATCAATCACCCATCTTTTCCGTTAATAATTGATTCAAAGATTTTCTTATAACACTAGTAACTTACAGTAACTTGTTTGCATAATGTTTTTCATATAATTATACTCACTAATTTGAATCGAATCATCCATTATAATATGGCATAAAGCTGTCTACGATTCCATTTCGTATGAAAAAAATGATGGAGTCTGTCCAAGCAAAGGTAGTCTTAAATTGTAGAGCAGAATGTTTTCTACAATTTGAAACCAAATTTATAATTTTAGAAACAATATTGACCGAGCTGAAGTAATTTTCTCATATTGTTAGAATGTCTTATTTGCTTATACAGACTAATAGCTGAATAAGTATAGTCTGTCGAAGCAAAGAAGACATTCTGGCAAGATGGGAAAATTACTCCAACTCGGTCAATATAGGTACACAAATTATTAATTCAGTCTCAAATTATAGAAAACTTTCTGCTCTACAATTTGAGAGAAAATTTCGAATTTTTAAACCAATATCAACCGACCTAGATTTTCCCATTTTGCCAGAATGCCATCTTTTCTCGACCAGTTTCTACCTAGTTACTTCTTGCACGCTGAAGATGAAGCTCAGTGTCTCGAAACGCGTCAGACAAACAGCAAAATCGTGAGTTCTGTAAGTTGTTAGAGTGGGAGTTGATAACATAATATATAACTATTTTTCAAACTAAATGGAATACAAACTAGCAATGGCTGAGTTTGACTGAGCCTTCAAGTGCACTATAGACTCAGTAATCGTGACTGACATAGTGAACGGAATGCTTCGAGTGATGAGCTAGGTGACGTTGGTGGTTGGATTGGTGGTTTCCATGGCAACGAGGCTCTGACTGTCCTCGGCGCGGTTGTGCAGGCGTCGCAGGTCGGACAACGAACGCAGCGGCGTCGGATTTAATAGAGAGAATGCGCGCTCTAAAACAAAAATATTGGGATTTCAGTTTTGAGAGAGTCAAATCAAATTGAAAAGTGTTTTTACTATTTACATAATAGTGTTTTAGTGCACATAATGATAATCAGAGCTAGTAATCTTAATCTAGTAATCAACCTTAAGTTGGGCGGTTTCGTCTGTACCTTGTACTTGATGTAACCTACTAACAGTAAACCTCTTTATAGAGTTTATTGCTCTTCAAGGAAGGATAGAATGAAAATATTGATAGAACAACATAATTTTTGTTTTCTGAGAGAACAACACATACAATATCTATTAACTGGTGAATACGTCTTGCAAATACTCAAGTCTGAGTGTGGGGAATTAGTTTTAGTTTGATTTTCGTCAAGTAACACCACAAAATCAAGCAAAGCTTGGCAGTATTTGACACGTCAAAAATATTGAGTACCTACAGTACTCAGAAAAAAAAAGATCAAAAAGAGAAGAAAGTCAGAACATACAAAAGAATTAACATACTCCATAACTCCAGGATCACGCATTGTAAATATGTTTGCAAAGAAAATGCTTACACACGCCAACAGATAAAGCATTCCTCTAAATTGTAAGGAGCTGCATCAATCAATTTAGTTTTTATTGCATTCTTAAACTTTTCAGGATGCTCGATGCATTTTATTTCAATAGGAAGAGAGTTAAAAGCTTCAAGTCCGCTATAATGGGGTCCTTTCTCTAGGCTTGCTGTCCTATGTTGCGGATACTGAAGATGAACCATCTGGTTTCTGGTAACGTGACTATGATGGATGTGACTCTGTGACTCTCTCTGTGAGTTCTCGTTTTTATTTGCCAGGGATACAATTTCTAGGAAATACAATGCTGGAACAGTTAGAATTTTAAGTCTTCTGAAAGAGTTTTCACAGGATCCATAAGGCTTCAATTTTTTAATAACTCTGAGGGCTTTTTTTGTTTTTTTAAAACAGAATTAAGATTAATTTTTCCATTTCCCAAAAAATTATGCTGTATTGGATTGTGGACATTAAATAACCATGGAAGACATTTAATAGTGTTTTAGTTCCAACTACATTCTTCAATACTTTTAACGAGAAGATGACACTAGAGAGTTTGTTCAAGATGTGGTCCACTTGATCATTCCACTTGAGGCTGTTTCTGATCCTGACTCCTAAAAAGCAGACCTCATCTCGAACAATCTCATCCATCGTCTGGCTGATTGTGTCACGTAACTTGCTGGTCGCAGTCAACTTAAAATTCAATAATTTCGTTTTATTTACATTTATACAAAGACCGTTAGCCTGAAACCAGATGTATTTATTCAGTAGATGAATTACAAAAGAGGGTTAAAACACAGACAACAGAGTCCAAATCGTCTTTTCCCAATTTCGATACATATTCATATCACATATTCATATTACATATACATTACATATACATTACATATACATTACATATACATTACACATACATTGCATATACATTACATATACATATTCATTCAATAGTTTCACTATATCTTTCATTGTAGCCTACATTAGAATTATTTTTAGTTTTTAATCTACCAAGGTCCTTCAGAAAACCTAACTTTACAAAACAATCAGGCAATTAAATTCCTTAATTTATTAGCTTTTATCTAGAATTAGTTATTATTCAACAAATACACCTTGAGCTCAAGAGTAGATGGTAGTGTACGGCAAACTGCCGAACGGCAAAATCAAGCCCCATAAGAGCAATGTAATTTTTATCAATCTCTTGGAGCAGATAGAGCCTCTATTTATGGATAGAATTTCACGTTCTTTATCTCATTGGAAAGAGAATTCAATTCTCCAGGGGTGTTACTTTTTACTTTTTCGATTTTCAGTTTATTTTAATAATTATCACATATTAATTAACTAAAAAAAGTATTGAACTAATTATTGAAATAAACTAAAAATCGATAAAGTAAAAACTAACGGCCCTGGAGTATTCTCTTTCCAATGACATAAAAACGTGAAATTCTGTCCATAGATAGAGGCTCTATCTGCTCCAAGAGATTGATAAAAATTACATTGATCTTATGGGGCTTGATTTTGCCGTTCGGCAGTTTGCCGCCCACTTAATGTATACAGGCGGATTGAATCAGTTATTCAACAACGAAATACTGATGAATGAAAATCTATGCATGTTGTTGAACATACAGATGTAGGGTGATTAAACTACTATACAGTTAATTATTATAATAATGTTAATTATTATTGATAGATTACGTTCATTCGTCAGTCATCTGATGCCGTAAAAGTGAGGCGGTTTTGTCTGTTTCTTGTACGTGATGTAACCTATTACTAACAGGAAACCTATTTGTAGATAATTTAATGCTCCTCAAAATAGTATAGAATAAATATCGATAGAACAATATAATTATTGGTTTCCAAAATATTGCGAAAAATCTGAAATATTTTTTTCTTCTGATCTGGCAAAGAGCTCCTATCGACTGATAGTTCGGACTGTCACAGTCCGAACTTTCAGTTTTGGCAACTGTCTGCAAGAAAAACTGTGAACCAGTTGTTGGACTTTAAACTGTAAACAATAGAACTGTCATTGGACGCGAGCCGTGACTGGATTTCACACTGGTCTACTAGGAATAATTCATTTGAATATTCTCATTATTGAATAACATTTATTTCCGTCAATAATTTTAAAATACATTCTTCCAAATTCATCTTCTTGAGAAATTTCAATTACACAACCTTTTTCAAGGATTATCCATGAAAAATTTCAAGTGCTATTTTAATAAAAGACAAATTATGAAAAATGGAATCAGACTATTTGATAAAACGTCAAAAAAATTCACTCTCGTGTTAGCAACTCAACACGTGTACGCTAATCATATTAATAAATCATTGATGTATCAGGCTGTCGTAATAACTTTCAAAATTTTCAGACCGAACAGATTGACGATAATAAAGACAGTGACAAGTAAAACTCTGAACGATTATAGTCCATCCAAGCAGAGAAGACATTCTGGCAAAATGGGGAAATGACTCTAGCTCGGTAAATATTGATTCAAAGATTATTAATTTGGTATCAAATCGAAGATCAAAATGTTTTCTACAATTTGAGACCAAATAGATAATTTTTGGAACAATATTGACGGAGCTGGAGACATTTTCCCATCTTGCCAGAATGTCTACTCTGCTTGGACAGACTATACAAGGTATGATGTCCTTGGCTCTACGTTGTTTGGGTTCTTATCACTTTCCAAAGAAAAGGATTACATGAGAAGTTGGGAAGGCGATATTGTGTTAGTTATCCATGTTAAAAAAAGACAGGATAACGTCAAAACACAGATTTATTAAAAATCGAATAAGGGATCTGGTTGCTATACGTTATACCCTTATTAATCAATCTTAAACTTTTACTGTATAAATCTGTTCAACTACTATGATTATCAATTAACCAAAAATATTGAATGTTGACTTTGAATTTAGAGCACGAAAATTCAACACGTTGAAATTTTTTCATGGAAACCAATTAAATGAATAATTAATAATTTCTTATTATCATAATTAATAATAATTTCTGTAAGAGTTTACAAAACCTTTATTTATTCATTAATATTATAGTCTTGTCGAGCAAGGTAGACATTCTGGCAAGATGGGAAAATGACTCCAGCTCTATCAATATTGGTTAAAAAAATCATCAATTTGGTCTCAAATAGTAGAACAGAATGTTTTAAACATTTTGAGACCAAATTTATCATTTTTGAACCAATATTGACCGAGCTTGGTTCATTTTTCCATCTCTTTCCATCTCTCTCTTTTTGGGTGAGTAGAACAGAATGTTTTATACAATTTGAGACCAAATTTATCATTTTTTAACCAATATTGACCGAGCTAGCTTCATTTCTCCACCTCTCTCCATATATCTCATTTTTGAGTACTTGTGAAAGTAATATTATCACATGAATTATACACAATCCTATTATATTAAGCGAGTAATTTCTGTATGTATGTATGTATGTATGTTTGTATGTGGAACCACGGATTTAGAAAACGGCTCTAACGATTTTCTTGAAATTTGAAATGTAATATAACCGTGATGGAAAAATAAGATTGCACCAGGTCTCATGTCCGGGAAAGCTCTATGGCAGGATTAATAAAAGAATAAAATATTCCTAATTCAGGCATAATTCCAAATACTGCATATAATGGCTGTTATCGTTAGCTGACCAACGCTATCCA
Organism: Sogatella furcifera; assembly: GCA_017141385.1. Classification (NCBI taxonomy): domain Eukaryota; kingdom Metazoa; phylum Arthropoda; class Insecta; order Hemiptera; family Delphacidae; genus Sogatella; species Sogatella furcifera. The sequence goes on along the minus strand of CM029550.1, from coordinate 50,245,059 downwards.
GCTGGAGTGAATGAAGTTACATTCAAGTCTATAACACATGTTTATTACTGTCAAAAATTGTGAGAGGTGATCATATGAATTTTGAATTTATTTTTTACAAGGAGGTTCCTTGATTTTTTACAATAACATATTATTTATGTAATTCAGCAGTTCGGCCACAGCTTCAGAGCGAAGCTCGGTACCAGATATTGAATTATAATATACACAATAATTAGAAACATTGAATAAAAATACTATAAATTGTCATAACCACAGGTTTATAAATTATCAAGATAACGGTTTCGCTTGCTATAGTTGTGCCAAGAACAGAAGAGCCTCTTGCAAGATGGCGGAGGATAGAGAGAGTGTAACTACGCATGCGCAGAACTTGGAATTCCAGGATAAAATCACTTCAGCCAACCTACCGTTTTTACAATGATCGTAATCATATTGATTTCACGAATGAAAATATTTTTTTTTATTCATTTATTTACTTAATTATTGACATATGATAGCACAAATCATAACATAATTATGAACTGAGACAGAAAAAATAATCTAAGCCTGTACTATTCCTTCCTAAATTTGGTTATACTAGAACAATTTTCATTCCGACTACTGGCAGCAGTGAATGGCAGCCATGTTGCCAAAGGCTCTTCTGTGCTTGACACAACTATACACCATTAGCTATAGTTCATCCAGGCAAAATAAAGACCCTCTTTCAAGATGGCGGAGGGAAGTGAGAGTGTAACTACGCATGCGCAGATCTGAAAATTTCAGAGTAAAATCACTTTAGCCAATCTACCGTTTGTTGGCGTTGTCTATGATTCCGGGAGGCTAAATCAACAAAGTACACATTGCAAATGTTCCAAAAAAATTATCATATTGACTTTACGAATGGAAATACATAAATATATATTTTATTAAATATATTTCATAATTTTTTTGTTTATGACAGGTGGTGAGTGCAGAAAAATTTTCATTTTCAACGCTGGAAGCATTGAACGGTAGACATATTGAAAGAGTGTCTTCTCTACTTGGATGGACTATATCTCTGCTCTGCTAAAGTCATTCTCCCATCTCACCAGAACGTCTTCTTTGCTCGAACAGACTAAAGTAGGCTATTTCTCAGTATTTTGTGGAAAATAAATAATTTGCTAACCTTTGCAATCGCTGTTCGATCTCTGGTGTGGGCGAGGTGGAGGGGGAAGTCGCGGCGACGACATTGAGCTTGTCGATCCTCTGATTGGCTCATCTAGAAAAATAAATAATAAAGTTATTCTCCCAAAATATAGCTCAATCATATTCGTAGTGGCGAGAACTTTAGATTCATTCACTTTATTCATATTGATTTCACATGCATTTGGTACATTGAATAGTGTCAAAATTTGGTTAGGTTAGGTTAGGTTACAAATACAGTATATCATACTATGCACTTAGTAAAACTACACGATTTTGAAAAGTTAACATATTAAAAACCAAGTTTATTAAAATAATCAGGCTCATGAGTGATTCAAAAAAGACATAAAAATTAGGATAAAAATAGATTAGATTGACGTGAAAATTAGATTAAAAATAAATCAGCTTTAATAATTATGGGAGTGAAACATTTTGAGACGTAATTGTAGATCATTGTAATTGAATCTGACCTTCAGGACATTTAAAATATTTCTCAAAATTTGGAAGAGACGTTTTGGAATTACTTGTGTAGCCTATTTATCCACGAAGTATAATAATTCCTTCAAATAAATAGAAAAGTAAACAAAAAATAAATCCTATGTTATGAGAATTGGAATTGAGATTTATTACACATATTCACTTGAGTAGACTAAGTAAAATATATTATGAAAGTTGTAAAATGTCACAGACTTGGGATTTATAATCATATGCCAACGGTGATACATAATTTATGCTGTATCAACATAAAAAGGCTGAATAGAATTTTTTTCTAAAAGGGTGATGCCCACATGTGCTCTAAGAATTTTGCTTGAATATTGAGAGGGACGATGATTATTAGATTAGATTAGATTACTTTATTCAAATAGATAACAAAATTCGGCTTAGATTCTACATTGCAATATAATAAATGAGTAAAACCAGAGACAATGTATTATTAATTACATTGTCTCTGGTAAAACAAAATTATCCTATAAATTTCACAAAATAGAAACTTCTAGTAAAAATACAATAAAACGGTGAAGTAATGAATGCAAAATTTATACAAAATTTTAATTTGAGGTTCTGCAAAATGAATAAGGAGTGTAAGTTATCTAAGTGAGAAGGCGAAGTTTAGACATATATATGTCCATTCTTGGGTTTTGTCCATGATGAGAGATTTGTAAGCAGTCGGGACCGACGGCTTCAAGTCTTCTCTGAAAGACGGGATTCCACCAAAAGATAGCATAGATATCATAATCACTAGCCTATATCGATATTGATGGAAAATAGATTCATGGTTGAAAATTAAGTAGGTAATTATTAATTCAATGTTTTGGGTGGCTCGTTGGAGTAAGTGATAACACGTCGGTCTGATAACCAGGTGGACCCGGGTTCGAGTCTCAATCATCGAACAGTTCTTTGACCATAACACAATCACATAAATTATTAAAATAATTCAAATCGAAGTAACCTTTTTTAAAACATTGATTAATATTTTAAAAAAGGGTATGGTACTTTGATTTGAATTATTTCAAAGTTTTTATAAATACAGTAGCCCTAAGAGAAAATAAGTATTCACAATCACATAAATACGACCACCCCGTCTTTTGGAGGAGACGATAAGCCGTCGGTCCCAACTACCGGTACCTAAAACGTAGTCGTCATCTCTCATCACCATCACAATCCATCTCATTACCCACGCACAAGCCTATGAGCTCATGAAGGCTTCACCCTCAGGAAATTGAGCAATGTTATGTTCATAACAATGGGAATTTTATGTTGTAGAATAGTAAGTTATGTTGTATTTTCTAGTTGAATGAGAAATATAGGAAAAACGAAAAATTGGGTTCGAAAATAGAGAAAAAACGATACTCCAACATTATTTGAAAACAAATGAAAAGAAAGCAAACAGAACAAACAAAAAAGCAAAGACTCACCATAACCAAAACTCTTGTTGACAAATTGATTCACTGACAAAGGATATTATGTCACATTAAGGAAAGAAACCAAACTTCCGATGATAGCCACTCATTATTCATACACACGGCGAGACAACACATAGGAAGATAACTATAAACATAAAACAGAAGCAGGTTGAACATAAACGGGTTGGAATCATTTTGAAAAAATCATAAATTTAAAACAAAATTGAGAATAAAAAATAATCAGAGTAGTACACAGACTATGGACAAAATAAGTTGAAAGCCAATAACATGTTGTTCAAGATTTGAATAGAGGTTGGAAGCAGTAGAAAGGACTTGTAATACATAATAAAATTTTCAATCAAGCTCCAATAAAATCGAATTCTAGTCAATAGAATAATCAGATTGATACGCATGAAAATAGTCCAATAGAAAATGGACCATCAGAGCCCCTTCACCCATATTACACGTTGCTAATTCGTCAGGTTTATTATAAAAAATATATGAATTCTTATTTATAATCAGCTGAATCGGCTACGTTTCATCAAGTCTTACTGGACTATTTTCATTCGTCCTACTCCAATTGAGCTGGATAGCTAATTTATAAGGTGTTCTAAACGAGGTATGCATAGTAAGCGACGTTGACAAGTTGCTGTTATATCGTATTATAAAAAACATAAATTAAGTCTCATCCGCAATCAGCTGATTTGGCAACGTTACATCAAGTCTCATCGGACTTCTTTCGTGCGTTCTAATCTGGTGTGTGGACTATACTCCGTCCACTGAGTGTTCGGACCTAAGCTCCTCCTCCGAGGTTCTGACGTCATGATCCGTCCAGCTAACAAGCGGTCGTAATTGCCAGGAACGTAGAAATTTCCAATCAATATTGGAACTTCAATATAGAATTTTTGAGTGGCCTAAGAAATATTGATGTTTCATGATTGTTCGGCAAAATTTACATCCTTCTAACATGAGAACGATCATTATCGACATCACTTGATAGAATTATAGTTAATTGAACATAATATTTCATAATAATATTTTTGTTAATATCATGCTGAGCAAGACTGCTCAGTTCAAGCAGGGAATTTCAAACTCATTCAACTACACACTACTGCAAATTCAAGTAGGCCTATATAACCTATTCTAAAGTTTACATTTGCAATAAATTAATCTCATTACTGTATGTACTTTGAATTCAATAAAACCAATATTTTTCAAAGAACTATGATGTTTTGTTTAAGGTGAAACAACAAACAAAACATATCCGCCAAAAAATCTTCGTTGAGAGGTTTGAATTATGTAAATCAGCTGAAAGAGTGCAAACACATAAATTTTGATAGATTCCCCGAAAAGAGAAATCTAAAAGGCTTGCGTTACCAGATTTTCACAGTATGACTGTGACCTAAAAAGAAACAGCTGCAGCATGATGACCTTACTTGCCATTGGCTAAAGCCGCCTGCGACGTCAAAATGGGGGAGGAGCTTAGGTCCGAACACTCCATGGACAGAGTATAGTGTGATATAGTGTGTGTGGACCTTAAAAGTCAGCTGTTCAATTCAAGGTTGGATTGAATATGATGAATAATAAAACCTTGAATTGTTGAGCAGATTCATAAGGTACCGTATCCATCCACACGATAGAATGAACTACAAACCATGAAGATAAGCATGACAGTCCAGAGTTGAATGCATGAAAAAAGTCCAGTGAGACCTGATGCAACGTTGTCAATTCAACTGATTATAAATAAACATTACATCATACTTTCATAATACACCTGACGAAAAGTCTGTTCCAGTTTTCATTGGACTATTTTCATGCGTTCACTCTAGTGTACGTGAGTATCCTACAAGACAGCTGTTCGATTCAATTCTATTAGACTGAATGAGAAAAATTATATCATGTGCAAAAGCGGCTTCATAGAATCTCAATAATTAGAACACATTCATTTGAAATGAACAGATCAACCAATAAATAATAATGGAAAACATTAAAACAATAATTGTTATGTACGGCACAATAAATAATCATTTACAGAAATACCACCAACAAAAAGATGTGTGTCTATGAAAAGTTAATTTTCAGTTTGAATAAAATTTGATAAATGATAATATGATAGACACAACTAAGAATATACCGGATTATTCAATTAGTTTTAATTCTATTGTGTACTCTATTGAATTATCTTGAATATTTATTGAACTAGCCAGCAGGCTCGCTTCGCTCGCCTTCTCCGCCTAACCAGGAGGCTCCGCCCCCAGGACCCCCGACAGTATAGGCAGTGTGAGTCAAACAGGCTCGCTTCGCTCGCCTGCAAAACCTCTGTCAGTGTGAGCTGAGACAAACTCCGTTCAGTAGGGATTTGAAATTTATTGAGCACAGCATTTCTACACCTAATTGTGACCTGTTTACCTAATTTCAAAATTTTCTGCCAATTTGTTCTAGAAAAATCTAAGAAAAACTCCGAAAATTCAAAAAAATAGTAAAACGCTAATATTAAGCGTAACCTTGGGAAGTATATCGGACATAGTTTGAAACTTGATTCAATATCTTCCAAATTAATTCATCTATAACCTCGCTGAACCATTGAATTTACAGTTAGGATTGGTCGTATTAAAGCAGAAGATATGCAACCTGCAACACATATACAATTTTGAAACATTTCTAGACCTTATCTGAACCTGCCCATCAAATATCAACATTTTCTATCTATTGGTTCTCGGAAAAATGAGGAAAACGCCGAATAACTCTAGAAAAACTAAAATATTTGGCGTATCCTTGAAAAGTTTTTAAAATCCGTTCTTAGCGCGCGTCTGAACGTCCAACTGAACATGCCTGCCAAATTTGAACGCATTCGCTTCAGTGGATTTTTAGTTCTGGTGATGAATGAATCAGTCAGTCAGTCAGTGCCATTTCGCTTATATAGATATAGATGTATGCAATAGAAAGGCAATATTATAATTATAGCTGACACCAAAAATGTAGGCGGTTTCGTCTGCTCCTAGTGCGCTCCAACAGCTGATGTTGTTGTTTAGCAGGTGACATTTTATCATTGCCTAGGTGATGTTTTTGTAATAAAAAGAGAGCATTTCTATCAGCTGTTAGTAGGTTACAAGAGACAGACGAAACCGCTCAACTTTTGGGGTCATCTATACAGTGGACACACATCTTAAGAAATGGAACAAAATTTCAATATCACTCCATCAAAAATGATACAAGCAAACGGAAATTAGAATGGAACAACGAGTAAAAATTATAACAAGTCTAAAAATCATAACAAAATCAAAATTAAATTACCCATTGATGAAGGAAACTCTCCATTGTGCCTTGAATCATGTCTGGGTGATATTAACATCTGCAAAGGACTTTTTCTATTTAAGCTTTCCTGTAAGCAAATCAATTGCAGCAAATGAATAAAACAAGCAGTGAGATCTAATGATTTGCGTAACTTTGCGCACTTTGCGTAATGATTACATTTGATTGATTGCAATGATTGTTTATGTTGCATTGTAAGCAGAGGCGCATTCATAGTGCGTTGAAAGATAAATAAATAAATAGTTTATTAATGTAAGCAACAGGCTTAAGATGTCACTATAGAGTTGGTATAGTCTGTCCAAGCAAAGAAGAGCCTCTGGAAAGATAAAAAATGACTCCAGCTTGGTCAATATTTGTTCAAGAATTATAAGTATGGTCTTAATAGTAGATCAAATTGTTCCCTACAATTTGAGATCAAATTGATAATTTTTGAACCAATATTGACCGAGCTTGTGTCATTCTCCCATCTTGCCAGAGGGTCTTCTTTGCTTGGACAGACTACGTATTCATGAATCAGCTATATAGTAATCAAACGCAATGAAATAAATGGAAGTAAGCATATATATATGATTTAATGAAATTCATCTTCATCCTTCAACCCACTATGAATTAATTCACCCTAAAAATTCATTAAAATTGATTGAAAAATTATTGGAATTGAATTATATGCTACAATAGTTTGCAGTGGATTGAGCAATTGAACATCAAAAATGCTTCTCATAAAATCTAAATAATCGAATATAATTCAAGACATACGTGTAATTCAAATCATATTGTAAGCATATATTATCTATACTGTACATAATTGTTAATAACAATTTGTACACAAATTTGATTAGACTATTCACTATGATAAAATAATTTCCAACGAATATTTGTAATACAGTATACATTTTGTCAAAAATAAAATTCTGTGCAATAACGTGAAAATGGTCAATTTTCCTAACAAATTTCTACAATGATTGACGTTTTTTTCAATCAAGAATATGTCTAAGTATGTTGGTACTGGTTGATCATTTGTATGATTAGTAAGCTGATAGATGAGTATCAATGAACAAAAATTCCATCAATATTTCAAAATTGTGATCTAATAAAAAATCTATGAACAGGGAAATCTATAAAGCACTACTAACTTAAATGTCATGAAAATGAATTGCATCAAAACGTACAAAGTGCAGCTCAATATTGCCATTTTTCTACAAACTAAACTATCTATAATCTATCAATAAAACTCTAGTTTTTATCGATAAAAATTGTAATTAGATTGCAGAAATTGAGAGAGTTCAAGCGATGTTGAGTTTGAAAAATCTTAAGTTGATTAATCTAATAAAACTCTAAAAAAATGCGTCAAATTGAAATCATCATTGGAGACATATAGTCCTAAGTAGAAACCAATGAATGCAAAAATAACACTTGATTCAAATTTTCAACATACCAACTAAATAACAATAATTATTGCATGATCCATTCCATTGCTACTACTCCAGTCTAAAAGCTGGAATTGGAATTGCTAATACTGAAATCAAGATTGAGGATAATTAAGTTATTATCCAATGAGAATATAATCTGATCGAGCAAAGAAGACATTCTGGCAAGATGGGAAAATGACTCCAGCTCTGTCAATATTGGTTCAAAAATTATCAATTTGGTCTCAAATTGTAGAGGAGAATGTTTCCTACAATTTTAAAACAAATTTATAATTTTTGAACCAATATTGACCGAGCTGAAGTCATTTTCCCATCTTGCCTGAATGTCTCCTTTGCTCGAACAAATTATACCATAAAGTGTAGCCTACACAGTACCTGGCTAGATGTTTGATCCATGTCCGGAAATCGAAACAATTTGAAATTTGGTGATCGGGGCCACGAGGTGGGGGGAGGGGACCTGATCATGTGTTCGTGTACTTCCGGTAGAGAGAGTGGATCTTCAAGGTCACCTCCAAATTCCTGCATTCAAAACATTTCAGAACTTTCAATTTTTCAACTCTCTATTTTCAATTTTCCAATATCAATTCATCAAAACACACAGAAAAAACTATTTCACAAACAAGATTATGAAAATATATACAACAAATGATAAAAATATATATAGAAACATATAAAAAATATACAGAAATGATAACGATATACTTTCAATCACCAATTAATCATTAGCCTACACAATAAACAGACTAGAGTAGGCTATAGGACAATTATTTCCGAAAATTGTGGAATTAAATTTACTGAAAATAAACAAAATACATAGTGTAGAATAAATTTCAACATTGTTTTACAAACACCAAAAGAATTTTTATAAATAACTACTTCCAATAGATGCCCTCCTTTGGGAGAATAGCTTGTCGTTGAAAAACATAGTCAGTCGTTTCCCATCTCTAGAGGAATTGTTGCATTACACTCTGAATGTTATTCAGAGGTTTTCTGCGGCATCACTTGGTTACGGAAGCTATCTTATGGTTGAGAGGATCAACGTGCTAACCACACGTTACCTACATCCTGGTTGATGATTATTTACCTTTGCTGTATAGTGGAGTGAATATGAGACTGGCAACGAGCTAGCTGGTAAGCTGGTAGGCCCAAGCACTTCATGGGCTGTTGAGACATTGCAATAAGTTACATACTTCCAATAGGTTACTTCCTGGATTCAATTACTTTGGATTCCAATAGAATACTTGATGAATCCAATTTGGATTCAATGTATTGCTAAATAAATGCAATAGTACTAAGGTCTGGATAAAAAGAGGATAGGAAAAAACACAAGTGAATTATCGATTGGATAATTATTGAATATTATTGAATTATCGATTACATAATGTAATGTGTGATGATTTTCGGCTCTGAATTTTTTAATTCATTTTCCTATTTTAATGAAAGTTTGGAACTATTTTGTGTTTTTCGGATCAACCCTTCAAAATTCAAAATTTTAAAATTATTATCACTTTCAGATCATTTTTTTGAGTGAGAAAACTTCGGCTGAAGAAGAAATTTGGACTTGTAACCTCAAATTTTGGACTATATTTGAATGGAAAATGTGTTTTGAAATACCAAGGGCTATGCCTGTTCTTTCAACCTATGTGTGTTTTTCCAATAGATTAATAATAATTAATGTTTTAGGCTTGATCGATCAATACTGAATAAATGGAATATCAGTAATTTCTGAAGAACAGAACTGCTTGAAAAATAGAACGCATAGAATTTGGAATCAAATTTATTGTAAAAAGAATATAGGCTATGAATTTTCCAAATGAAGCTCAAGTTTTATAAGATTGAGATGAATAATAATAGTAACTTATTAGGATGAACTGTGATTTGCATAAGTTATCTTATTTCATAATAAGTTATCTTATTTCTTCAAAGTATTTTCTCACCTGAGCCATCAAATTGATATCATCAGATTCAGATTCATCCAAACTATCAGCTAGGCTTTCTCTGCTGGCGAGTACTTGCTGAAAAAACATCCAGTAAGTTATAAACATTGTTATTCCTCCAATAATACTATAATTCCTTAAGTTCCTTATAAATAAGTTCCAATAAGTTCCTTATTGCAATGCAAGTTTTTGACGTATACGACCGTAGATAGCGGTACAGGGGTAAGAAACTCCTTTAATAAAAAGCAATAAGTATTATGAAACATCAATTACATTACCATAAAATTACTTTCTTGCATATTATGTGGCTTAAAAAACTAGTTTCTATTTGCAGCCTCTCCATGATCTATCTACTCAACAAAGGTACAACGAAGCTTCGAAGAGGGTTAAGTGTGGTACTTGGGTCCTCAATTCAGCTCACATCACTTATGTAATGTACTAAGTGGAAAATAAAAATATTTATCCATCTATCCGATCAAGAAGACTTGACTAAAACACGACTTGGTATTGGCAAGCCATGAATTTGATTTTGAATCGCCGTGTATCAACAGTGCAAGGCATGCACCACGAATGCCTCGCGGTGCGTTGCTACTTGTGCGACTGGAACGCAGTCGATCAGCTGTGGCCAATCACATCTCTTGCTATCAAATTTGAAGCATAAAATACGAAATGTGATTGGCTACAGCTGATCGACTGCGTTCCAGTCGCACAAGTATCAACGCGCCGCAAGGCATTCGCGGCACATGCCTCGCACTGTCGATACGCTGCTTTAGGGGGTTTCCTGTTGTCAAGAGAATATAAAAATTAATTCTTCTAAGAAAGAAAAATTCTTGAAAATATTCACCTTGAGGAATGGGTTATCGTGTCGGGAAATCCGTAAAGTTTCCATATCCAAGTCGATGTCTCTGCTACGCGCTGGCGTGGAAGGAGCGGGGGAAAGAGGGCAGGGCGATAATAGTATCTCTCTCACAGACAATGTTGAAGGCACTCGTGCAACTCCTAGAAAATAAAACAGTAATTTAAATAATTAAAAAAGTTTTCACAATTGAAAGGACCTCAATAATGAAGAGCTTAGGTATCATTTCACATTATAGAATGATGTTTTCAAGTTTTCAAAATTTCTAATAAATTTTTTTTGGGTCAAAAGCATGCGTGGTCTAGTGTTGAGAAAACTTGACGAGTTATTTTGGACTTTATTTTAATAAGAATTGGAAAAGGAATGGACAAGGCTTAAGCCCGCTTCTTTCAAGTTATAGGATAATGTGTAGATATATTTCTTGAACCAAGAACACATAGGTGCATTTTAGGATCAAGTCAAAGTTATATGTATTGTCATAAACTACAGGTTTTGACAGTTCCCCAAGCACATACAAATTTAAAATTTATTCCGTTTTATAATTTATATACATAATATAAGCCAGATCACCAGGAAGCAAATTTGAGCTGACTGGATGAAAAGGCTCTGAGCTGCTAAGTGGTGGAACTTTTCAGTCTCCTTACCAGCCAGTAATTTTTCATATTCGATTTTTCCACTTTTTCTTTTCTGGAGTTAGTCGTGTTTGTGCCTCCTGAAGACTCTGACTGGCCTGGACCTGGACCTTCCCTCTGGTTAGCCAAGGATGGGGTATCGTTAAAATAAATTTAATCTTTTCTTAATTATTTGTTTTCAGGATATTGATGTAACCTTTTTAAAAAACTTGAGAGGATGATCCTCAACCAAATTAAATATATAAAAACTCTAAAATTATTATAAATTATAAATGAAAACCCATTTTTTCAGTTTCTGTTCTTAAACAGATTATTCATCAATTGATGTTTGGAAATAAATTTAAGAAACCTCGTTATTTTGTTACAATTTATTAAAACATTAAATTTCGTATATATCTTAATTAAAGTCTTTATTCGTACATTTTGTTTCATAAACCTTAAGCTAATATTGAAATTCTTTGCTCTACCATCTGAAAGAGGCATCTCCAGTAATTTGTAATACTTTTCTTCCCGTTTTGGGAAGTGGTGGAGCCCCCAACTTTTCAAATTAACATTATATAATATTACAAATGATGGAGACGCACACCAATCAATTCACCACAAATGGTCAATTCACCACAGTATGTATGTATGTCTGGCTCAACAGCCCATGAAGGGCCTAGGCCTACCAGCTGGTTGCCAGTTTCAAATTCACTCTACTATACAGCCCGTCCAAGCCAAGAAGACACCCCGGCACGACGGGAAAACGGCCCCAGCCCGGCCAATACCGGCCCAAAAGCCATAAATTCTCAATCAGAACTCACAGTCCCCGAACCAACTGGCCGAGCCGAAGCCGCCCCCTCCACCCCGCCAGAATTCCCCCCGGCCGGACAGACCATACAGCAAGCAAATAATCATCAACCAGGATAGAGGTAACGTGTGGTTAGCACGTTGATCCTCTCAACTATAAGCCAGTCTCCGCAACCAATTGGCAGAGCAGCACACCTGTGAATAACATGCAGATAATCAGTTAGAGTGGAATGCAACAAAGTTATATACAAATTCACAATATAGCTCAAGTAAATTAGAAATAATAATGATCAAAGATAGTCTGTCAGAGTGTTTTCAACTGTTGTTGAGACTTGCAGGACAATGATGGGTTCTGGGCGTCTGGCAGCTGAAGAAAATTTATAAAATGGATCCAAGCTGAGCCACCAATATAAGTCAAAGCATTCCTGAACTCACCAAGGCCTAAATGAGAGATGAGAGGAGACTACTCCAAGCTCTGGAACTTAAAAGTGGACTTTTATCGAAATTCAAAATTGTTTGTGATAAAATATTTTTGTAAGTGAGAAATTTTAATATTAAGTGAAAGTGGACATTGGAAGTGGATAGACATATAACCTACATCTTAAACCTTCATCATCATCATTCATCATTACTCATTCATCCTTTGCTGAAAATACTTGGAAACCAAGTCGCAATTGTAAAGAAAGAATAAAGAATATATTCTTGAAATTAAGGGTCAATTTATTAAATAAACATATCCCCATAATGAGATGACTCGACCTCAGTCTCTTAAGATGGACAAATGGAACATTGATGTCAAACCTGTGCCTCGTTCTGATTTCATGGATATTTGTGTTTCCTTACATTTATGAGTACGTACCAGGCTGATCTGAGTATAGAGATTTGCCACTGTAAGAATACCTAGCTGAACAAAAAGTGGCTTACAATAGGCAAATCATTTAGCTATACGGTACTCATTATTTTAATTCTTTTTTCTGCAGGGTTAATACCTGTTCAATCTTGATGATATTTCTCCAGAACATCAGACCGTAACACAGAACTGACTGGAACAGCGCAGAACTGGAAGTAGGAGGATTTCACAGTTTCTAATAGCATGCAAGACATCAAACGCAGTAAGAGTGCCGTATAACTATCCCTAACTCAACCATCACTTTGTCAATTGTGAATGAATAAAATAATAATGAGTGGAGAAAAATAATGTTTGATATCAATTTAAGTTTTACAAAAAACTTTGAAAGTGACCAACCTTTTCAATGCTAGTCGAATTTGGAAAGGAAAGAATATAGGATTTATGACAAATCACCGTTCCTAGGATCGTGATGAGGACACTAGAAGTAAGTAAGGATCAACTTAAGTTAAGTTAATAATAATTAACTTACCAGAAATGTTGACATTTCTATCCATGCTGGGTACAACACTTTCTGGATAGGACGCTTCCTCTACTCTGACAACTGGTCCATCTTCGTTGTTTCCTTTCTTTCGTTTGAATAAGCTGGACAAAAATTTCACAGGCTTAGCTTTCGGTCCAAATCCATGGCTATCAGTTCCTTTTGGAGATATGTGAATCATGTCTTCTGTAAAAACAAAGAAAATACATGGAGAAATATTAAGTGAATGATAATTCAGATAACTTGAGCTAGAACGTCCATTCTCTGTCAAAACAAGAAAAACAGGGAAATAGAAAAATCTTTTTAAAAAAAGCAGGAGACAAGCTGAGAACGGAAGTAAATGTGGCAATAAGTTACATAACTTAACGAATTTGACATTCTCAGGTTACACTCAAATCCAATTCATATGTAATTTGTCAATACATATTTCAAAGATAAGAGACTGATAAGATAAATATAAGGTAAGCTACTGAAGAAAATAAATCGAACATGATGAAGATATTGTTTACCTGCGCTCAAGACAAGAGCCTTTATCTTTGTCAACATCCATGGTAGCATTCATTAAAATAATAAAATTTTGACAAAAACATAACGACGCAGATAATACATTAATTCACTTGATATTATTTTTACAGAGAACAATGCAATTTATCTTTTCTAATACAATAAAATAAACTTCACACAATCACAACATCAAATTATGGATTTTGACAATCAGAAGTGATAGCAGAGCGCAGGCTGTAAACATTGACATTCAAAAGCGTTGAGTAAAACTTGTTTCCGAAAAACTTGATGTTCAGCGATAGAAATCAAATATCACAGATAATTTGGAAAAATATAAAATTCAATATCCTCATTCAATAAAATTCGCAAATCTACTTGATTTTTGTGTGGATATTCCTACATGAGTCAAAATTGGAATAGTTGGCGACACTGCTCGTCTGCTAGCGCTAGCGTCTTCGACGGACGACGCCGCACGCCGGAGCATTTTTGGCTTTGCAGTTTGCTATTTGCTCTTTGCTGTTTGTAATATTTTATGAGTTTTGATTAGATTAAAAACTTAATCACCTATTTCGAGTATTTAACTGTATATATCTAACTCATTAAAAATGTAATGTGATTGCCGACCTGTTTTATTAATATTTTTGAAAATGGCGACTACTACGAATGGCAACGGTAACCTAGTTGATGAATTTGAAGAAGCATTTCAGGTATTTTTTTTAGATTTTGTACTATTAAGTGAATATAATTCAAAAATATTTTTCCAGCACTTAATTCTTTATAATTGAACAAAAATTATTGTCAACTCTGTGAATCAATAATCATGATCATGATTTGTTCATGGTTCCTTTTTCTATTTTTGGTGACGTGCTGCATGAAGACCGTAAGAATGATATCTAGGCTATCTATAAGGGGTTTATTGTTTGAAAATTCATGATTCCGGTGATACAAAGAAGCTGCCACACTCTAGTATCAAAGACCCATCAAATAGGAATTCAGCTATGCTCATTGTATTTGTATGCATAATATTGTATTTAACTTAGACTATTGTATTTCCTTATTTTTAGTCATGAAAAAGCCTTTAAATATTACATACTCAAGAGCTAGACTTTTCACTGCTTTGTAAACCAACTCACCAAACTTTTCAAAATATTTGGAATGAGACTTAAATTTTAGTTAAATAATAGTTCTAATGAGCTAAAGTAAACTTTATCTGCCAACCTGTCTGGAGTCAAATTTCCGGTTGCCATCGATTAAGTATGTTGAATGTATGCACATCGTTACTCACCAATTATTGACCTAACCTTACATTCGCATCATATGCAAGACCTGTGTCTGTGCGGTAACTATGCTGGAATTATTTTTAAGCAGGCGAACAAGTGATGACAGGCGAAAAATGTTGTGATGCATCGTTTAATAATTATTCAAGTTGGTCCTTATGAACAGAACTCTTGCCACACTCATGTTTCTAATAGACCGAGGAACAATTCTTTGACAACAGCACAATCACATAGGCCTATGTTCATTCGGAAGAGAAGATAAGCCGTCGCTCCCGACTACCTAATTCATCTCTTATCATCATCATTCATCTTATTACCCACGCATCGCATAAGAGCTCATGTGGGCATCACCCTCAAAACACATTGCGGTTGAATAAATTCCAAAATAAAAATTTAGACTTGCCTGTATATTCCACACTATAGTACCATGATGTCCTTTTCATATTTCGAAGCAATTGATAATGTCTATCCATAACATCAACCATTTTATTATCCCACTTATGACAACTTCAACACTATGATCCACTATTAAAACTACGACAGATTTGTTATTTCATGCAGGAAATACTTTCAAAAAGATAAATGCTTCTCTGATAAGATGTTCAAGTAGTAGGCTAGATGAGTGGGCTTTTTAGGTCAAATAATATAACATGAACTTGATGCATTTGTTGCTATTATTGAAAGAATATTTTGCTATCTCTCAAGTTTATTAGCCTTATTCTGTTCGAGTGCATCTCTATTTTTATGTAGAAATAGGAATGTAGAAGATGTAGCTACTAATAACTGTTAGTGATAGGCCTACTGAAGTACGGTAGGCTATAAAATTTAAATTTCTTTATGTTATGTTGTGGGACTTTCCCATAATAAGGTAAATTACTGAGAACACTAATGTTGCTAATTCCGATTCCACAAAAATTAGTTTATTCAGAACCATACACAAGTGTCAATGCATTGTATTCATTGGGAGCTGAAGAGGGAGTTTCAGACAGTTTCCACTCGAAATGATGAATTGCACTGGCGGCTCGTGCCCACGAAACAGGTGAAGTGCCCATATCTTTTACTGTAGAGCACTTCACTTGTTTCGTGGGCACAAGCCGCCAGTGATGAATTGAAACTCGAGTAAGTTATTGTTTAAATTGACTAATTTTTGTGCAATTGACAACATTTGTGCTCTTACTCATCGAACTTGGTATTCAATTCACAAATAGTTTGATCAAGATTATGTGAAAAGATAGTTTTATTCAGTCACATTATTCAAGTGAACTTAACCTCTATTTCTACAACTATAAACTAATTAAGTTATAATTAATTCATTTAAAATATACAACAATGTGCATGAAAGCATATTTAATAATATTATCTTTAACAAAGTTATAAAATGAAAAACAAATATAAGTACGGTAGGGCCTACAATATTGGAAAACTTTATCAACTTTAGTCTGAATTCAATGTAAACTGAAAAATAGATATAATTAGGGCCTACAATTGGAAAACTCTAGTCTGAAAACTTCATCAACTTTAGTCTGAATTCAATGTAAGTTAGGCCCTATTAACATAATAATTACCATAATTAAAATTGGGAAGAAGAGATCAAAACTACTATGTATGTGTTTCAATCTCATTGTAATCTCGTTAATAAATTAATAATAAATCTAATAGAATAAATGGTCTAGAAGGGGTTTGTTATTGATTTCTAGATCAATTCAGGTGAGCTATTTTCTTTCAATTCAGTTTAATAATGTGTTCAGGATGAAACTTTATTTGTATTTGGGGAATCAATTTTGATTTTTCTGTTCCAGTCTTGCCTGAATGTGTTGACAAAAGAAGAAGCCGTTCCGACTCTCGATCGAGATGAGATCAAAGTTGAAGTCGATCACACGCTGCTTCGATTTATCGATCTGGCACGACAGTTGGAGGCGGTTTTTCTACAGAAACGGTTCCTGCTGTCGGCTCTCAAGCCTGAGATGATTGTCAAAGAGGTCAGTGACTCTTCTTCTTCTTCATCTCTGCCCCGGTATGCCTTGCAGCATCGGGGTCAGTGACTTTTATACCTAATTATAGAGAAAGAATAGTTGAAGAGGTACTTAAGTTATATCCTTCTTCTATGATATAATGTCGTTAGTTATTTGAATATGCACAACTGTTATCTTAGATGTGAAGAGATTTTTAAATTATTAGAACAGTTACTTTGAAGAGAATTCTGGAATTGGCTAGGCTAGTTCTAGTTATTCTGGAGAATTAGTTGATTAATTATTCAACATTCAATCATTCATACGAAACTTAATTGTCACAATCAGAGTCATCATGAGTAGAATAGTTATTACAATGGTCAGTAATTATAGTATAATATATTCTTCTTCTTCTAGTATTACTTCTCGATATGAGCTATGAGTTATGAGCTATGAGTCATCATGAGTCTAATAGTTATTACAATGGTCAGTAATTATAGTATAATATATTCTTCTTCTTCTAGTATTACCGCTCGATATGAGCTCTAGCCTCTCACTGGGTGCAAAGAGCTCTCCATACATGTCTTTCGCTTTTATTCCATAATTCCAATCTTCCTCCACTTCATCGGTTGCGTGACCATCTTCTTTGTTCCTTAGTATAATATTGTTTGGTATATTACTATAATATAGTATCATACCAGATCATAGTGTTCTAGTAATAGTTTTGTTCTCTGCTCAGCATTTTAAGCCTCACTGAAAAGTTAAATATATTATGATTCTAATATTTCATTAGTCAACAGTTGGATATAACTGAGCTGTTCGAGTAATAATTGTGCAATGGTGATTTGTCATTTGAAATATTATTCCAAAGTGTAATTTATTTAGAGAAGTGATTGGCTTACAAAACTCACTCCCTTAGGCCGGTATTACACGATAATATTTCTATAAATTAACGTGATTTTCAAACTCTAATAAGGCCGATATTACACGATAATAGTTCTATTATCATAGTTGATCATATGGAAAGAGATTAAAATATGATTTCGCAAGGTCTGTAGAAGACCTTCTACAGACCTTGTGATTTCGTATTTTCATCTCTTTCCATATGATCATAGAACTATTATTGTGTAATATCGGCCTTATTAGAGTTTGTAATAGAGTTTGAAAATCACATTAATTTTGGGTGCCTGCTATAACTTACCTTAAAGGAGGTACATTGTCGAGCATGAAAACCAAAATTTCTTTCCTTCTCATTATTCATGCATGTTTTCGTATTCCCTGTTATAGTCTGGCCAAGCAAAGAAGAGCATCTGGCAAGATGAGAAAATGACTCCAGCTTGGTCAATATTGGTTCAAAAATTATTGATTTGGTCTCAATCGTAGGAAACATTCTGATCTACAATTTGAGAACAAATCAATATTTTTGGAACCAATATTGACCGAGCTGGAGTCATTTTCTCATCTTGCAAGAGGCTCTTCTTTGGTTGGACAGACTATACCCCTATCCAAGTAGGCTACAGGTCTACACTATTGTCGCGCAAAAAACGTGTAAGCTATAATAAGTTTTCATTTGATAATGTATTATTCTCTAAAAAAACGTAGCTTACATTTTAGTTCCCACAAATGTGTTGAATGTATTATTTTATAAAAAATGTTTTTTTTGTTTTCAGGATATAAGCGATCTGCGCGCTGAACTGATGCGTAAGGAAGAACTGCTGAAACGCCTCTACGACAAAATCGCCTCCTGGCAAAGTCTGCTCTCCGACCTGCAAGGCTGGGCCAAATCGCCCGCTCAGGGAGGCGGACCCACCCCACCGACCCCCGGCGGCTCAGGGGTGCCGCCCCCCACTATGGCAGCGCCCAACGGCGGAGCACCCCCGGGCACCCCTCAGCCCCCCCAACCGCCCAACATGATGGGCGTCAGTCCACAACAGCAACAGATGCAGCAACAAATGCAGCAAGCGCAGCAGCAACAAATGCAGCAAGCGCAGCAGCAACAAATGCAGCAGGCGCAACAGCAACAAATGCAGCAAGCGCAGCAGCAACAGATTCAGCAGCAAATGCAGCAACAGATGCAGCAGCAGATTCAACAGCAGGTATAGTATTCAAAAGAAAAGGAGTTATTCTGGCAAGATGGGAATATGACTCCAGTTCATTCAATATTATTTGATGAATCATAAATTTGATCTCAAATTGTAGAGTTGAATGTTTCCTCTTATTTGAAACCAAATTTATCATTTTTGTACGAATATTGACCGAGCTGAAACCATTTTCCTATCTTCGTAGATGCATTTTCTGCTCGACAAGACTTCAATAGTCATTGACTGCTCAACAATTTAACAATGAAATAATGAAATTTTTGGAAATTTCAACAACATTCCTACCCAATTTATTGGGGAAACTTGCATTATGTTTTTAATTATTTTTCAAGTTTTAGAATAATTATTTCTATGGATTTTCTATATTTATTTCTTCTGTGAACCTTCTCAATTCAAAATTCCCGATGATGCTTTTTCTGAGTGAAAATTGTGTGAAGAGGAAAGTGTGAAAAGAAACATAACCTGAATTTGGACATTTTAATCGAAATTGGTGTAGAAGAAGTTTTGGGCTAACGCCTGTTTTTTCTCTCCTTTCACTGTATTAATTTGATGAAATAAGTTGGGATGAAGTTGGAATTAGTCGTCCTATTTCCATTTTATTGCTTGCTATGTAGAAGCTGTGAGTTGTATCAGCTCATAAATCTCATGGTGATCAGCCATAGTATATATCATACTCTATACTCGTCCAATGCTGAGCTGATGATATTGTTACATCCTCTGTAACAATAAAATGATGATTTTTCTAGCATTTTCAACAATATTTCTATCCACTTGAATGAGAAAACACGCAATAGTCATCCTATTTCCAGTTTATTCCTTGCTAAGTAGCATCATCACTGCTGTGAGAAGCACATGTCAACTTGACAGTCGTACCAGCACATCTAAATTATGAGCTTTGCGTCCTCTATAACAATAAATGGTCTTTTTTGGTATTTTCAACAATATTTCTATCCACTTGAATGAGAAAACACGCATTGGTCCTCCTATTTCCAGTTTATTCCTTGCTATGTAGCACCATCACTGCTGTGAGAAGCACATGTCAACTTGACAGAAATGTGTCAGCTTAGCGTCTTCTCTTCAATAAAGCGATCATGTTTTCGGCATTTTCAACAATATTCCAACCCAATCGAATGAGAAAACATTAATAGTATTACTATTTCCAGTTTATTCCTTGCTATGATTGATGAAGCATCATCACTGCTGTGAGAGGCACGTGACAACTTGACATTCGTGTCAGCTCATCTTTTGTTGAGCAAATAAAACCATCCTCTGTAACAATAGAATGATGATGTTTTCAGCATTTTCAACAATATTCCTAACCACTTGAATGAGAAAAAAATCTTTAGTTCTTCTATTTGCAGTTTATTCCTTGCTCTATGAAGTAACATCACTGTTGTGAGAAGCACATGTCAACCTGATAGTTATGTCAGGTAATTCAATTATGAGCATAGCGTAACTATAACAATAAATTTGTCATTTTTACGGCATCTTCCACAATATTTCGACCCATCTGAGTTTGAAAACAAGCATTAATCATCCTTCTTTCAGTTTATACCCTGCTATGTATAGTATGTTCAAGCAAAGAAGAGCCTCTGGCAAGATAGGAAAATGACTCCAGCTTGGTTCAAGAATTATAAACGTGGTCTTAATAGTAGATCAAATTGTTTATTACAATTTGAGATCAAATTTATGATTTTTGAACTAATATTGACCGAGCTTGAGTCATTCTCCCATCTTGCCAGAGGGTCTTCTTCGCTTGAACAGACTATAGCATCATCACTGCTTTGAGAAACAGATGTCAACCTAATTGTCGTGTCAGCTCATCTAATTAGGAACAAATCGTCCTCTTTAACTATAAATGATCACTTTTATGGCATTTTCTACAAAATTCTGCACAATTGAATAAGAAACACGTATTAGTCCTTCTATTTCCAGTCAGGTCCTTGCCATGTAGCATTATCCCTGCTGTGAGAAGCTGTGTGTCGTGTCAGCTCCTCTAATAATGATCATGGCATCCTTTGTAACAATAAAATGATCATATTATTTCAATTTTCAACAATATTCCTACCCAATTGAATGAGAAAACACGCATTAGTCCGTATATTTTCAGTCTAATCCTTGCCATGTAGCATTATCCCTGCTGAGTCGCGTGAAGCTGTGTGTCGTGTCAGCTCCTCTAATAATGAGCATGACATCCTTTGTAACAATAAAATGATCATATTATTTCAATTTTCAACAATATTCCTACCCAATTGAATGAGAAAACACGCATTAGTCCGTATATTTTCAGTCTAATCCTTGCCATGTAGCATTATCCCTGTTGTGAGTCGTGTCAGCTCATTTTTTGATGTGCATAGCATAATTTTTAACAATAAAATCATGTTTCTGGCATTTTCAACAATATTCCTACCCAATTGAATAATAACATTTATTAACATTGAAAGATAACATTAATTAGTCCTCATATTTTCAATTAATCGAGACAACCGCCTCTATTTTTGTCACCAGCTTCACTAGTCAACATTCTTCCACTTGATACAGTATAGAAAGTTTCCATTAAGATTTTTTTCCCAATGTCAGGTTCCTGGAGGCATGGGCGGTGGTCCGATGATGTCCAGCCAGCAGCAACAGCAGCAGCAGATGTTCATGCAGCAGCAACAACAACAGCAGGCGGCCGCAGCGGCGGCAGCTGCAGCTGCAGCGGCTGCGGCGGGCGGAAGAGGGGGTGGACAAGGTCCGGGAGGACTACTGCAAGGTAAGTTTGTGTTTGGTTTATTAGAAGAAATTTTATTGCATATATTACTTACAATATATTTATCTATATTTATCCGTATTTTTATCAATCGAGCAGCTGCTCGAGCTGCCTGACTCTTTCTGCGTTGCTCTGGACATAACAACTCTATTCATATAACTATATTATAAATGTTCACTTTGTTATTAGGGCTACTTATTTATAATAAGACAATAAATTGTGAAATTCACCATTATTTACAAGTCATTTTCAAGTGAATTTGACTATTTATTGATTGATTATACATTAACTTAGTAGCTCAAATAATGAAATTAACGTTTTTTTATAATAGTTATGTGGATAGAGTCAACACCTTCTATTATATTCCTGTGTCGGCTAGACCAGCGCAGCTAGAGCCGAAGAGCGTATTTAGAGATGGGCATCACGAGCTGTCATCTGGGAATGCTACCTTGAGAGTCCCAGAATCCGAAGAGTCACTAGGAAGAGAATTTAGTCAAATAAAATATGAAATGATTCATTTTATACTTGTACCTGTTTCGGAAACTCAAAATTCTTCGTTCATTTCCAGGCCCGCTGCAAGGCTCTCTACAAGGCCCGCTCGCCTACCTGGAGAAGACGACCTCGAACATCGGCATGCCCGACGGCGGTGGGAGAAGGTGACGCGGGAGGGGGAGGGGAAGAGCTCGTGGCCCGAGGGGCAGTCGAGGCAGGGGTGCTGGTGCAGTGGGGGCCGAGTACGGCCCTCCGCCGCCCCAGATGCCCTAGGCGACCGCCCTCCGCACCGCCACGAGGCCCCACTCTTCCTGAGAGAGCACCGTTCTCCCTCCCCACACAGTCGCACACTAATAGGTTAGTGATTGAGAGGACGCTGGTCTGATGTGTACTGATAGGTTAATAATAATGTTGATTAATTTTCATTTTAGATGAGTTGAAGGGTACGATTATGTTATAAAGGTGTGGCTGTGGGTTGGGCTGAGGCTGTTGGTGCGGGTGTAAATGGAGTTTTTATTATTAATTATTTATTCAAATATGAAAGAATTATTAGATATTGTAGTACACCAACTGCTGGATAATAATTCTTAATTAGAATCTCCATTATATTGCTATATAAATAGACAAAGGACTTCTGCAACTGCAAATAATGACCAATTTTACTAAATAGCAAGTGAGAACCATTGAATGAAACAATGTGTTTTTCGACCGAACGTAAGTGAGGTCTAGATTCAAGACGACGATTTTGCATTTCTCTTTATGTTTGTTTGTTTGTTCCACATTTACGACAAAACGCGGCAATAGATTCTGAAGAAATTTGACAGAAATGTTCCTCTTGAAATTTCGCGTCGATGTATATGTAAGGTTTCTTGAAATATTGCGTTTTAAGGATAAAATAAAAGGGAAAGGAATCACCTCCATACTAAAATATTACTACATACATTTATACTTCTGAACATAGGAGAATTCACTCTATAGAATTATTCATGCTTAATCAGCTGTCGAGCTTATTATAAATTGCATGCAATGACGCATGCAATTAATGAAACTCAACATACATATGTATTCCCTTCATGAAGAATGCCTCATTCATGGGTGACTTCGTGAGGTCTACTGTTCACAGAACTACTAGTTATTGTATTTTTGACCGAACGTAAGTGAGGTCTAGATTCAAGACGACGATTTTGCATTTCTCTTTCTGTTTGTTTGTTCCGAATTTACGACAAAACGCGGCTATAGATTCTGATGAAATTTGACAGGAATGTTCCTCTTGAAATTATGCGTCGATGTATATATGTAAGATGTACTTGAAATATTGCGTTTTAAGGATAAAATAGAAGGGAAAGGAATCACCTCCATACTAAAATATTACTATATACAATATACTTCTGAACATAGTAGTCTATATCTATAAAAGCGAAATGGCACTGACTGACTGACTGATTCATTCATTCATCACCAGAACTAAAAATCCACTGAACCGAATGCGTTTCAAATTTGGCATGCATGTTCAGTTGGACGTGTGAACGCGCGCTAAGAACGGATTTTATGAACTTTTCAAGAATACGCCAAATACTTAAGTTTTTCTATAGTTTTTCGGCGTTTTCTCAATTTTTTTGAGAACCAATCGGTAGAAAATGTTGATATTTGGTAGGTAGGTTCAGATAAGGTCTAGAAATGTTGTGTTAAAATATTTTTGAATTCCGTTCAAAATTACGTCACTTATCAGTTTTTAAAAAATTGTAGATGTATTGCGGGTTGCATATCTTCCGCCTTCATAGGATCAATCCTTCAATTCAATAGAATTCAATGGTTCAGCGAGATTATAGATAAACTGATTTGGAAGATATTCATTTATTTATTAGATACATCACAATTATACTGATTGGTGAAAACACAGACATGAGTGTCCAAATCGTCTTTGCTCCTAATTTGGATGAAAATATTAGAAAAGGTTATGTTCAAACTCACTATTTTAAAAGCACAAATTTTCACTCCCGAATATAGAAAAGCTATGAATTATCAACTTAGGATTTCGAACTGTTAATATTTTAGTAAAAAAGCACCAAAAATATATGATAAATTATTCGAAAATATCAAATTTCACTTGAAATTTCCAAGCCAGAAATTCTTAGGCAATACAGTTTGGTTGCCATGGTTGTCATGAATCAAGTTTGAAACTATGTCCGATATAGTTCCCAAGGTTACGCTCAATATTAGCGTTTTACTATTGCTCGGAATTTTCAGAGTTTTTCTTCGATTTTTCAAGAATAAATTGGTAGAAAATGTCGAAATTTGGTGAACAGGTCCAGATTAGGTCTAGAAATGCTGTGTTCAATAAGTTTTGAATCCCTTCTGAACGGAATTTGCAGGCGAGCGAAGCGAGCCTGTTTGTCTCAGCTTACATTGACAGAGGTTATGCAGGCGAGCGAAGCGAGCCTGTTTGACTCACTTCACTGCTGATACTGTCGGGGGTCCAGGGGGCGGCGCCCCTGGCTAGGCGGAGAAGGCGAGCGAAGCGAGCCTGCCGGCTAGTCAGACTATAGAATTATTCATGCTTAACCAGCTGTCGAGTTTATTATTAATTGCTTGCAATTAATGAAACTCAACATAACTAAGTATTCCCTTTATGAATAATGTCCATCCATGGGTGACTTCGTGAGGTCTACTGTTCACAGAACTACTAGTATAGTCCGTTCAAGAAAGAAGACCCTCTGGCAAGATGGAAAAATGACTCCATCTTGGTCAATATTTGTTGAAGAATAATAAATGTGGTCTTAATCAGAATCGTTCCCTACAATTTGAGATCAAATTGATAATTTTAAAATCAATATTGACCAAGCTGGAGTCATTTCTCTTAATGCAAGAGGCTCTTCTTTGCTTAGGTCAGACTATAGTACATTGGTCAATATTTGCAGTTGCAGAAGTCCTTTGTCTATTCAAATAGCAGTAGATGGAGATTCTAATTATTAATAATTATTCACTCATTTATTGACTTCTCACAAAGTTTTTCACAAAGTTAGGACTCATAGGTCCTCTCTCACTCTTAACCTTAAGTATTGTAGTTGAGTATTTTATGACGAGGAGGTCTTTTCTCCCACCACTTCAAAGTACAGACTAGAATACTACTATCATAATAGATGTCAAATGACTGTGTTATCTTTATTGAGAGGTCTGTATTGTTGATGCGGCTGCGTGTGTAGATGGAGGGGAGTGTCGTATGACGAGGAGGTCTACATTATATCATCTGTATCAGTTTGTCATCTGTGTGAGAGTGAGAGGTCACGTGGCCTCGAACGGGCCAATCACAGAGAGGTCCGTGTTTGCTCCTAGAAAGTCCTTCGAAGAAGCCCGTTTATTACCCGTATAATTATAATATTTTTGACATAAGATTCCAGAAGCGACAACTCTTCTACAAAGAAGAGTTGCTGCAGGCTTGGGCAGTTGCAGAATCAAACACCACAAACTAGAATATATTGTAGATCACTTTTTAAAGATTCTATGACACATTGAAACTAGGGAGTTCTTTTTTGTACACCCTGTACATTTATTAATCATGCTTGATTGATTAAGACTGAAATATATTGAAAATAATTATCTAAAGCCTCTTCCCCAACTTCTGTCATGAGAAACAACGCGTTTGATCCAGATTGCACCAGCCTCAGTCTAACTTACAGCCTCACCTATTTGGCTTAAATGTATCCTAATGTACAGTATCTTCAAATGAATTTCAGCAAACTAGTGGAAACATAAAATTTCAAGTGTTAGATTATTTTTTATGTCGATTAATTAAAGTAAATTTCATGTTGTATCAAACTAACTGAATGAGTTTACAGTTTATTAAATCAGATTATAAAACAGTTTATAAGATCAGACTGTGTTCTCCGAGTATACAGAGCATACAGTCTTTGTAGTTTTGAAAAGTTTGAGCATGTTTTGTTGAAATTTGAAATTTTCATATAAAGAGAAAACTATTATAAGTTTGAAGAGAATCTGAGTTAACAGAGTGTTTAAAGCAAATTCAATGTTTTAGGTGTTACTATTTGTACCCAGCTTGAATTGTTTTCCAATTAATTGATGGGAAAATCTCAATAATTAATTTTGAAACTATTTTTTTTAATTATTCAAGCGTATTGAACTCAGACCTGCGTCCTCTATAGAGCATCTATAATCATGTTGCACACTCTTCTTGAGTCTGTGATGCTTGTTGTTATGTTCTAATTGTGCCTAGTATTTAGATATCAGGTTAAGATTAACTAAAAAATTACAATACTATTGAACTGATGATATTTATAGATAATATAATGATATTGAGTTAGATAAGACACCAAAGTAATATACGCTACATACTATAGGCTGTCCAAGCAAAAGAGACCCACTGGCAAGATGAGAAAACGACTCCAGCTCGGTCAATATTGGTTTAAAAACCATTGATTCGGTCTTAAATTGTAGATCAGAATGTTTCCTACGATTGAGACCAAATCAATAAATTTTGAACCAGTTTTGACCGAGCTGGAGTGATTTATTCATCTTGCCAGAGGGTCTTCTTTAATTGGACAGACATAATCGAACAAATAATATTATTTTCCGTAAGCTTTGTGTCCACGGCTCAATTTCCAATAAGAAAAATATAGAAGATGATACACGTATCAAATGTAAATGTCTATTAACAAGGTTTTGTATCATTATTGCAACTGTTGACAATTGTTTTGATATAACTTGTATCAATTTTATTGTAAGGAAATTAAACCTTGGACATAAGTCTTCAAACAAAATGTACGAATTTGAATTGAAAATTTATGATAAATTTGCATCAACGTTTTTCAATTGTATTAAATTTGTACTGACAGTTTGAATGCATAGATATTATTGAAATAGTACAAATAAAAATGTAAGAAACTTGTTTGAAAAAAATAATTATAGTTGACTAGTGAATTTAACATTTCATCCTCATTTTAGTGTCTATCTCAATTAGTTTATACTGTTTATCTCGATTCAATGATTGTAAACAAAGTTTTGAAGTATCTTCTGTTCAATTAGAATTTGAGAAAATTGTAAATTATGAAATTGATTTTGTCAGATATTGCTGACATAAGAATGTAGAATACTAAATATAACATCTACTTGTGATACCGTACGTCTATGATGCAATTAGAACAAAATAATTTAGGCTATTAGAATAAATAAATAAATTTAGATAATTCAATGTCAATAAATTATTGTATTATTACATTCATGCTCCAACATTGGGTTTCTTTCTTCTATCTTGATAGTAGGCTAAGTTTTTTCTAAAATGTTAGTAATTTTGTAATATCAATTGAAAGTTCAAGTGTTCAACATTTTCAAAATGATTATTATTATTGTTCTATTGATTTCCATTTTATGTATTAGATAATCAAAATCTTTCTTTTTGTATAAATCTAGTTATTCTCATGTTGTATATAATTTATTGTAATTTGACGGTTCTATTGCAAAGTGTAAATAATGAAATTAGTTTTCATTTTTTTTATTCTTGTATGTAGCGTGGGGTTGGTAAGATTTTTATATTCTTGTCT
This sequence comes from Sogatella furcifera, assembly GCA_017141385.1. Taxonomy (NCBI): domain Eukaryota; kingdom Metazoa; phylum Arthropoda; class Insecta; order Hemiptera; family Delphacidae; genus Sogatella; species Sogatella furcifera. The sequence continues at coordinate 50,217,028 of CM029550.1, read as the reverse complement.
AGAGTTGTATCAATCAGTTGAAATTATTAGTTAATTTTCTGTAAATACATTTTATTGTTAGACTCGAATTGTAAAAATTCGATAATTTAGTTACGTGAATTGAAAAAACCAATGTGACAAGTTTTGTACAGTGTTATTTGTATCATAATTTGTAAAATGTAAAAAGAATAATGTATTTGTTTCAGATTGCGAATATATTTTGAATAAAATGTAAAATATTTATCAGACGATCAAGCCTATCAATTTTTAGAACTTTCCTCGCCTTATTTGGTCGTCATTCGATAATAGCAGAAGCTATAGGGCATTCAATTTAAATTGATATATCTAAATTTATATTTACTGTTCAGCAAGTGTTTGATGGCAAATTTCAATAATTAGATTTAACCATTGTTAAATGACGTCATCTGAAGGAGCCAAATAACGGCGGTTAAATGTAATTTGTGCAATAGACCTGAAGTGTTATAGATTTTGCACCATATCTCTATTTCCCACAGTTAGGTGTAGCTAATGACTCACGCCAAAAAGTTGAGCGGTTTTGTCCAATACTTTTGCCTAACTTTTTGACCTGAGCTATATAATTATTGGGTGTAGATAAACTTGCTTAGTTTATCACATGTATCTGTCACAATTGACACATAAAGAATGACCTGGTATCTAACTTACAACTTAATATGGTCTGGCCGAGCAAAGAAGACATTCTGGAAAAATAACTCCAGCAAGGTCAGTACTGGTTTAAAATTATAAATGTGGTTTGAGATTAAATTTATCATTTTTGGACCAATATTGACCGAGCTGTAGTCATTTTTCTATCTTGCCAGAATGTCTTCCTTGCTCGACCAGACTATATAATTAGGGCACTATGCATTCCCTAAATAGTCTTTATAGTTCCTCAAGTACAAGCAATGATAATAATAATAATATTCGTGTAACCTGGCTGGCTCAGGTCTGGTGTCAGAGTTTTCAGGTCGCTCCTGAACAATTTCAGGGCCTCTGACATGACTTAACGACTGTTTTTAGGCAGCCGGGACCGACAGCTTAACGTGTCCATCCGAAACACGGGGATAAACAAGCAATGATAATACAATTATACTAGAATACATTATGTATCTTCCGTATCGGAAGACATTGTTTCTCCTACACTACATGACGTACTACGTCGTTTCGGAAGTTATATCAATCCAAGTATAAGATGATTCATTGCATTACAGTACACTCATTTCGCTTCAAGGAATATTATAGGAAAAAGGAAGTTTTCTAGCTTCAAGAAAAAGCAATGGGATACCGCATTAGGTGAAAACAATCAAACTACCATAAGTTACTTATAATTCGTTCTATTCAATGAATTTTTACCAGTAAAATTTGGCAGTAAAACAATTTCATGAATAAAAATCTCTACTATATACTTGAAAGTCGTTGACTAGTTTATAACTGATCATTCGCAATTTTATCCAATTCAATAATTATACATAAATTTTATGATTGAAGCCAGGTACATAAGATAACTTTGATGGTAATAATTAGGCTATAGTGAACAATAAGTAGTCTATATGTATAATACACACCGGTTTAAATTATATTATTTTGATAACAATTCCAACAATAGAACATTCATTCTAAATCCTGGCGCTAAAATTCTAGAATTTGTGAAGCAAACAAATAGGTTATACCCTGCACAAAGGAGCAAGGATCATATTTATCAAATATCATGATGTAAACATCAACCTACATAATAATAAACTTTTTCCAAGACCAAACTAGAAACTTCAGACCATAACACTGGTACCGTATCAAAAACCCACAAAATGGTGGCAATCATGACTGTCATGGCGTCGTATTTCCTATGCCTATCCATATCAAATGTAAGGCCGGTATGATTACACGGTAATATTTCTATTATAACATGAAGAGTGATCAAAATTGAATCTAGTATTTTCATAATAATGATAATAGAAATATTACCGAGTAGAACCAGCGTAATACGAATAGCTTTTCATGTCAAATGATGTCTTTAGAGGAAAAGCTAACCTCAAAATCTGCTATATCTGTGGAAGATATAGATATGGACAGGCATAGGAAATACGACGCCATGACACTACAGTCACCGCCATTTTGTTGGTTTTCGATACCAGTGTTATGGTCTGAAGTTTCTAGTTGGTCTTGCTTTTTCCAACATGAAATGTTCAAATTTATGGAATTTTTAATTCATGGAATTCAGAAAAAATCATTTCTATGCTTCACATGGCTCGCTATAACAGCAGACGACAAAAAACTGGTGGTTGGCAATTATAATTAATTCATGCTCTGTGAGGACAGCCGGCGAGCGGTCTGCGAGAACCTACCAAGCCGAGAGCGAACTCGGCTAACCGTTTCGTTCTCCTAGACCGCTTTAGACGGTCCTGACAGAGCTGAGAAATTCATCAACAGCCACATTCATTAGTATCCGCTATACAATCCTATTCACGCCTGAGCCAAAAGTTCATAATCTATCTACACTGATAAAAGTTCATAAAACTCATCAACAACTTACGATCTACACCAATAATAGTTCATAAAACTGATCAACAATTAATGATTTTATTCATGTATATGAATCCATTCTAACTGACTAATTGAACTTTATCACAAACAGAATTTTTCAACCTACTGTACATCTATTACAATTCACCAACATGTTGGTAAGTGTCCCAGTGAATGGAATTTCCTACTTCGAACAATCTGTAACATAAACAAAATAAATTAAAAATTCATCAATTATAAATTTATAATGTGTTAATCACATTCACATTTTCACTTTTAATTGTAGTATTTATATTTGTCCTATGTCTTCTGTACTTTATTAGCTTGGACCATTAATACTCCAAGTATCAAGAGAATTAGTGGTCTAAGATCTGAACATTGTTTATAGGTACTGTATAACCATAAAATGAACTCTTCTGTAAGGATTTAGCTGTGATTTCGATTTGAATATAATTTTGAGAAAAGTGTAGTCTAGAATGATTCCCATTTGCTTGTGAAAGGGAATGTAAGTGTGTGTGAGAATGTGATTGATACAAATAATTTTAATTATTTTTAGTTTTGTACGCTCCTACTAAAAGAAAAAAGATTGTTTCTTTTTTTGTTGGTGGAAATTTTATTTTGTATGTATGTTTGGCTCAACAGCCCATGAAGGGCCTAGGCCTACCAGCTGGTTGCCAGTTTCAAATTCACTCTACTATACAGCCCGTCCAAGCCAAGAAGACAGCCCGACACGACGGGGAAACGGCCCCAGCCCGGCCAATACCGGCTCAAAAGCCATAAATTCTCAATCAGAACTCACAGTCCCCGAACCAACACTGGCCGAGCCGAAGCCGCCCCCTCCCATCCCGCCAGATAATAATCATCAACCAGGATAGAGGTAACGTGTGGTTAGCACGTTGATCCTCTCAATAAGCCAGTCTTCACAACCAAGTGAAGATGCAGAACACCTCTGAATAACATGCAGTTAATCAGTTAGAGTGTAATGCAACAATTGATATTCCTCCAGAAACGGGAAACGACTGACTGTCTTTACTAACGACAGCCAGTCTCCCAAAGGAGGTAAAAATTGTATTTTGTTTGTCACCAATTTATAATGGCAATTATGAATTTTTTCTGATATTTTTTTCATAATTGATAATATAAGTTGTTTTTTTAGAGAAGAAAAACTGTTAATTTTCTTTGTGATGCAAAATAAAAACTTATTTGATTGATTGTTTCATATTATTATTTTTAGATCATGGAAGGCTGAAAAGTTTCATTTAGTTTCAATAGGCTTGTGCGTTGGTAATGAGATGGATAATGAGCGATGACGACAACTAATGAGAGAGGTGATGATGACTGAATAGAATGTAGATAAATTTCGAATACTCACGTGGAATTCATGCAATGAACTCGACAAATCTTCTCAGATACGACTTGGGCAGGTGTGGACACGACTCGCCGTCTTTTTCGTTGTTCCACTTTGGCGGCATAGCGAACGGTGACAAAGTGGGCTTAACCTCCGGACCGTCGGGCGGTTTCCTTCCATCGCCTTTCTCCTTATTTTCATCAATTGCTTTTGTTCGTTTCTCGCCGATACTCTTTGCTGCGTCGTGCAAGTGTTGTAGGAACGTTGGCATACCTTCAAAAGAAACGATTTTGATGAAAAACATGATTTATTTATTACTCTATTCACCTAATGACAAACATACATGGTGAAAGAAAGAACAGGCTTATCCCTTAGTACTTCAACACAATTTCAATTTAAATACAGTCCAAATTTCTGTTCCAGCCAAATGGGTCTCATTCAATAAAATAATGGATAATTAATAATAATAATTATTATTATAATATCGTGTGACCTTCCTGGCTAAGGTCTGGTGTCAGAGTTTTCAGGTCGCACCCAATCAGTTTCAGGGCCTCTGACATGACCCAACAACTGCTTCTTAGGCAGCCGGGAGCGACGGCTTAACGTGTCCAACCGAAACACGGGAGTGGCCTGAGAAAAATTTCTTGCCCGGGCCGGGATTCAAACCCGGGCCTTTGGATTTTTATTTATTTATTATCAAGTTACAACACATACTTAATGGAAGGGTCAACAGGATTACTCCCAAAACTCCCAAGTCCAAATATTTAGGTTATGACACATTAGTTCATTTCATTTCATTATAAAGCCAGCGTCTAATCCGCTCGACTACGGCCACTCCTGATTAATGATTGAAGTTGTAAGAAAATTGAAAATTATCTAATTCACTCCTTGAATCATTGAAAAAACAAATGAAAAAACTATTGGTTGTTGCTAATGAAGTTTGTATATGTATTTGAATTTTTCAAGTTGTACATAGAGGGTCATTCAATGGATCGGACGGTTTTAAGATAACTATAAATGAAAAAAATATTGGTTGTTGCTAATGAAGTTTGTATATCTATTTGAATTTTTCAAGTTGTATATAGAGGGTCATTCAATGGATCGGACGGTTTTAAGATAACTATAGAATACTAGTTGAATCAATAATATCACTTTCAAATCTTAAAAGCCCGGTATTCAGATGGGAGCCGAATACGTAACAATGCCTGATCTTCGTAACTTGTTTCTCGAATTGATTGCTTCAATTAAATTTAGTCCCAGACTTGATTTGTGATTTATTCTGTAGTGTTCTATGCAATTAAGCTGAACATAATTAACTTATTGGTTTTTTTCTAGTGCATAGTTAATGCTATTCAACAATTTTTTAACGTATTCAAATCAAATACCACAATTGTTATGGTTATTTCAAAAACGTCCGTCTCCCGTAGTGACCCAATATTGAAAAATTGAACTTACCTTGTACAGTGACCCAGAGCGATAAGGACGAAGGTACACTGATTCCCGGGTTATCAAAGTACGTTAAACTGAACTCCAAACCAGGCTGAAATTGAAATTCGAACATTAAAATCTTGTTACAACTCTTTCATGATAAATGTTAAGACATTCAACCATTCAATTTAGCAATATGATGGAATCGAACAAATCTATTTCTATTAAATCTAGATAGAATTAATGAAATATTGAGAAATTCAGTCATTTTGTACATTTGTATAGTCTGGCCAAGCAAAGAAGAGCCTCTGGCAAGATGAGAAAATGACTCTAGCTCGGACAATATTTGTTCAAAATTTATTGATTTGGTCTCAACTTGTAGATCAAAATGTTTCCTAAAATTGAGACCAAATCAATAATTTTTGAACCAATATTGACCGAGTTGGAGTCATTTTCTCATCTTGCCAGAGGCTCTTCTTTGCTTGGCCAGAGTATACCATTCATCTTATAGTTTTTTTTAAAGATTACGTCTTGGGGACTCCAAGAGGGAGTGTGCAAGGCTCTTTTCCTTTCAGGTTATCAAATTTTAGAAACATATTATGGAGCATTGATAAGAGGTAATGAGGAATAAATTCTATTATTAATGAATAAAAATACCACATGTTACATGATCTAGGCTGTAAAATATTATTCTATCAAAAGCCTTTAAGTGAATACCACCTTCACGACTACACAATAAGGAAAAACATTAAGTTAATATTGAACTTACTATACAAAGAACCAAACTATATTGAGTTCATAATTTTTTTCTTCTTTTGTAATCATACATGGTTAAAACCAAGGAGGCAATCTATATCTATAAAAGCGAAATGGCACTAACTGACTGATTCATCACCAGAACTAAAAATCCACTGAACCGAATGCGTTCAAATTTGGCAGGCATGTTCAGTTGGACGTTTAGACGCGCGCTAAGAACGGATTTTAGGAACTTTTCAAGGATAAGCCAAATATTTTTTTCTAGAGTTTTTCGGCGTTTTCCTCATTTTTTTGAGAACCAATCGGTAGAAAATGTTGATATTTGGTAGGTAGGTTCAGATAAGGTCTAGAAATGTTGTGTTAAGATATTTTTGAATTCCTTTCAAGATTACGCCAGTAATCAGGGTTTTCAAAATTGTAGATGTTTTGCGGGTTGCATATCTTCCGCCTTCATACGACCAATCCTTACTGTGAATTCAATGGTTCAGCGAGATTATAGATAAACTAATTTGGAAGATATTGGATCAAGTTTCAAACTATGTCAGATATAGTTCCCAAGGTTACGGTCAATATCAGCGTTTTACTATTTTTCGGAATTTTCAGAGTTTTTCTTGGATTTTTCGAGAATAAATTGGTAGAAAATGTCGAAATTTGGTGAACAGGTCCAGATTAGGTCTAGAAATGCTGTGTTCAATAAGTTTTGAATCCCTTCTGAACGGAATTTGCAGGCGAGCGAAGCGAGCAAGTTTGACTCAGCTTACACTGACATTGCTGATACTGTCGGGGGTCCAGGGGGCGGAGCCCCCTGGCTAGACGGAGAAGGCGAGCGAAGCGAGCCTGCCGGCTAGTACACTTATAAGCTGAAGAAGATGGATTAAAGTATATGAAATAATATGTTATCAAATAATTAGGATGATGTTAGTAGTACCGGTATATCTATTCAGTTTTCACTACTACTGGTTGCTACTGGGATAGCTCCTAATAATCGGAAAGTGTGACAGCTAGTAGCTTCTACTAGTAGCTGCTATTAGAAGCTACTGCCCATGGCACACTAGCTATTTTCCACCAGCTGTTACCCTGGCTACTAAAAGAGTATCCAGTTGTGAAACAGGCTTACATAGATGATATCTTTCTAGATCTAAGGGCACATAGATGCATAGGATCACGTTAATATTATAACACAAATGGAATGTTAATGAGCCTGTGCCTTGTTCTGATTTCATTCATTCATTTTATGGATATTTGATCGACACTAGCTAGAGTGTTTCCTTATGTTTATGAGTTAGGCTTGGTAAAAATAGCCTTCCTCTGAATTCAATTCATAAGCCTCAAAAATCGCTTCCCGGTGGTTTGGAACCCACCTAAAACAGTAGGTCCATTCATCTCTCATCATCATCCTTCCCATTACCCACGCACAGGCCCAAGAGCCCATGTGGGCATCACCCTCAAAAAAATAAAAAAATAAAAAATAGCCTTGTAACATTCGTGTGGATACTTGGTAACTTAGGCAGAATATTTAAAAAAAATTATAAGTAATAGAAAAAGAAGAGACTGTGTTATACAAATTAAGTAGAATATCAGAGTTCATAACGATGACTGATTTGTTTCAATTCTTTATGCAATGGTTGTATAATGGGAGCCTTTATAGCGTGAGGTGAGATGTAAGTTAGAGCCACAAGTGAAGCGAGTGCTCTAAATATCTCACAAATGCTATAAAGGCCGCCTAATACAACCGTTGCATACACTATTTTATCTACGACCACCAGTTTAGTTATCAGTATCAGACCAGTATCAAGCTATAGACCACCAGTATCAAGCTATCTGTAAGTGTACGCTATTATAAAAATCAACATACCGTCGTTTATTTAACTTCTTTTGTCTTCATCCTACTTGAAGTGTTATGATAATCAACTTATTACTTGTTAAATATGTTAAAAATAACATCAGTCAGAACCACAAAACGCATTTGACAAGCAACAAAATCGTGAGTGTTGTTGTAAAAGTGGAAGTTATTAACATATTCACTAACAAAGTTATAAGTATATTAAACTGTTTAAACTTTGGACTATTCAAATTAGTTAAATATTCAAATACATAAATTGAAATATTGACGAAAAAATACTGGTAGGCTATTCAAACCCAATCGCAGTTTTGATTTTGAGGTTAGTTGAACACTGTTTACTTTTTATCACCTGATTTCGAAACGAAACAAGGAATGTAACATAAAGTGGAATTTGGACTGTATCAAAAAGTTCCTCCTGTATTGAAAAACGTTCATTACGACACTGTTCTAAGATTCCATTTTGAAATGGTAGTCATTTCAATTTCAATTGTAAAACTGAAATAGGATTTTTTCAATACACCCGTAGATAAACTACTATTATGTTGCAGATCAAAGTTTTCTAACTCACCTTATCGAGTCGTGTGAACGGTTTGATGACCATGTAAGACCAGTATTCGGTGACTCGTTGCTTGTTGTTGTAAGGTGGGACCGTGTGGTGTTTTGTACTTCTATTGACTAGAACAATCAAATTTTTCCTATGATCTACATGGTAACGCCGTTTGAACACATAATCTCTGTTGCTGAACATTTTCTGAAAAAAAACCAATAATATTGATAAATATATTTGAACAAGAAGAAACCTATATAAAAAAAAACAATTGATAACAAAAAATACATCTAAAAAATATTTGGATTGATATAATTCTGTTGGAAATCAAAATGTATTAGATGTCTTAACGGTTAAATATTGGATTTGGCAAAGTTAAAACATAGATATTTTATAACCGAGATTTTTTTAAACTGATCTCGGTACATTTCCTTCATTTTAGGGCTAGTCTATTACTGTTAGTCGAAACAGTAATACTTTATTAATAGTCGAAATATATTATGTATTAATAAAAACAATTGAAAAGGGTACTGTGATTAACATTCAAAACAATGATTTCGGTACCTACAGCATTATATCAATATCTGGCAAACACATTTTTTCTTTCGCGGATGATGCCCACATAAGAATTTTAGCTTATGCGTGGGTAATGGATATCGAGTGCGAACGTTATTGATGAGGTGTAATCACATTTACAGTCATTGATGATTGATAATGGTATTAGACCGGTATTACACGGTAATATTTCTATTGTCATAGTTGATCATATGGAAAGAGATGAAAATACGAAATCGTATTTTTATCTCTTTCCATGTGATCAAATATGATCATAGAACTATTATCGTGTAATGGGGCCCTTACAACCGAAACCGGTATGTAGATTAAGTTATAGATTTCTAATGAATCTGTTGTTGGACAATATAAACTTAGCTAGCCTTTCTATTCAATATGGATGGATAATTTATTATTATTACCACAATATCACTTTCAAAATTACAGCTGACACTAATGAATTTGGCGGTTTCATCTGCTTCTTGTGCGCTCCAACAGCTGATGTTGTCAATTGGAGTTGTCATTTAAATTATGTTTTCTTAATTGAGAGACAATAGGTGCTTTACATCGGCAGTTAGTAAGTTACATCACGTACAAGAGAGAGATGGAACCGCTCAACTCTTTGGGTCAGCTACACTCAAAAAGTGAAAAAAACTACCTTCTCCCTCTATCCAACATGTCACAAAAATATGCTGTATTATGAAAAACTGCATTAAATTGTTAAAAATGTAAGTAACCCACAAATACATTGGATTCATAGTGACTAGCAAGTCAAGCAAAACGGTGATGAAGATTTTTGCAAATGAATCAACTCACAGGCCACTTGGTTTCCCAATAGATGACGTCACTATTTGATTTCGGCTCTGATTCGATTGTATGCAATTTGACCGCATTCTCGTCCCACTTGAGTCGGTAGTCGAGATCCACCTGAGCTTCAAGGAAATCCAACGCCGTCACATCTTCGTATTTACCATAGACTGAAAAATAAAATCGGTGAATCAACAATAATGAATCATAATAAATACAATAATTTTCATTTGAGACTTATAAGAATCACTTGAAAACTTGAATGAAACTGTTGTACATTGTGTTACATTCATTTGGGTGAATCAACAATAACAGTAGGAAGATAATCACAAAATCTTCATTAAAAACTGATCAGAAGTCTTAATTCATTTGAATGGAACTGTAGTTCCGCATGTTACATTTATTTAAAAGTAAATTCAAAATTCGACCAAGTCGTTGACAATGTTATATTCAGTTTATTCCTCGCCATGGAGCATTATACCTTCTGTCAGAAGCACATGTCAAACTGACTCACGTCAGCTCATCTTATTATGAGAATAGCATCCTCAAGTTTCATGATATGACATAAAATGAATTTCAATCGTTGGTAGGCTATAAATTGGTTGAGGGACAGTTTTCGACATTATGCCTGTTGTACTAACCTCTGTATTCAACTGACTGAATAAATTATTATGATTATGTTGGATGAAAATATTGAATCCTAGAAGACATTGAGAGAAATCTGATCAAAATTTAAGAACAGTTTTGACGAACACTCTTTAACATTTCTCACTGTTTGCTTAGGGACGATTTTGACATGGATGTAAAACTGGAATTCGGTAACTTACACACATTTCTCGAAAAATGAGATTGTTGGTGATTTCTTTAATGAGAATGAGAATATTCTTTATTAGGCGGAATCAGGACCAGGAAGTCCTTTCTAATACTCAACCTTACTAAATGTTTCAATCAAATGTCATAAATATCATATAACTCATATTAATTATATGAGTTTCAATAGATGTTGATTATTCATCCAATCAAGCAGGACTGATAGAGTTTTGCAATAACAGCCGTGGTGAGACTGTATACAGTTTCAACCAATTGTCTCATGGCCATGATGAGATAGGTAAAAACAAACTTGATAAATATATTAAAAGGGGTATATTTGTCAAAAAACTTACCCTTGTAACAATAAAGCCCTTCGCCCTTATGGTTGCTGTCTTCTTTTTTCCACACGACCAAGTCCGTTTCTTTGACGAAAGCACTCCATTCTGTGAAATTGAACAAAATTTATATTTATTCATCTATATCTTTATTCGATTGCCTACATTGAGTTACGAGAAATAGTTGATGGTTTTTTTTCAAGAATATTTTCCCTGTAGTCTTCTCTGTCAAGTTGCATTGTAAATGAGTTGAATAAATAAATAAGTTGAATAAGAAAATAATCAACGTACCTTGTTCTTGCGGCTCTAGGCAGTTGAAGCAATCGCATCTATCTCCCAATTCTTTTTTCCTACAAAACTTTTTTCTCAATAATTCTCTTATAAGCTCCAATTCATTTGAATACCTAGTTGAAAACAATACAGAAAAAGTGATCACATGAAACCATATAATCATAAATACGATAATGGAAATAGGTAATTCAAGATTCTACTTATTATTGAAATACATAAGCCTAACGTTTAATTGAATTCAGATTTAATTTTGATTCATACAGGGTGGTGCGCGGTGAGTTTCTAATTTGTCAACTGAATTCCACTATGAAGAATCCGTTAAAGGGAACGTCTTGAAATGCCAATATCAAGCAAGTGCTTGCTTGGAGATTGCAATACTGCTGCTCTAACTCGTTCAATGTTTTGTGGTGTTGTAACACTTCTCGCAGGTCCTCTTCGTGCAGATAACACATTCCTTGCTGTTCTGAATAAATTTACCCAATTTACAACTGATTGCCGTCTAGGAACACGTCCTCGTGGAGAAACAGCGAAACGCAAACGAAAAGCACGTTGCACTGCAATGATCGAGTGGTTACTTGGAAAATACGCTTCAACACGAAATGAACGATCCCCACGTGTCCACTCCATAATGGCAACTGAAAAGCAGCTGAAACCAAACTTCCTGTCAGCCACTATAATTAACGCCCACTCTCGCCTCTCTTTGACCAACAGCGCTGCCACAACCTGCAACTCAAATTAGCAGCTTACCGCGCTCCACCCTGTATATTAGCATGCTTCTCAAGAATTTAGATGATTATATTATTAGTAACTTATAGATTGTAACCATAATAAAACTCAAGGTGAAATCAATACTGTCATAATCTGTCAAGTCACCAATGATGAAGTTAGCTTGATTAGCTAAGAATAAAAAATCAACAGTTCAGATTTACATCGCAAACTTTCCAAACTTCAGCATCTTCCATCCTTGATCAGCGGTTGCCAGACAGATTAAGTCAAATCTACGCGAACACATGAAAAACAATTGGTAACTTATGAATCAAGATACTCTTAACTTATAATAAATTTACTATGGCAATAATAAATTAAGTCCACCTTGTCAGTCCTTCTTTAAATTTCAAGAAATTGATAACTGATAGCCTACTGAATAATTTTACAAGTTACTCAATTACTTACTTCACAATGTCTTCGTCTTTTATGCGCTCCTCATCCCAGTTATATACAACAAATCCCAGTAGGACGTGTTTGCCTCTCCGAAGAAAATTCCGCCTCATACACTCCAATAAATGTTTTAAAGCCACTTCGTCCCACATTTTCATATACAAACAAAGTATCTGTTGACTGCGCCTAATTCTCTGAGCTAGTATGAATTCACATTGTTCAGCACACGACCTTAGTAAGTTCACTGATTGGTTTCTCAAAACAAGAGGCATATTTCTCATGGCTGTATTACACAAATAAACAAAAATGTTGGAATAAATGTTGTTGAGTTTTTTGCGGTTGGGTATTGTACTTGTGTATCGTACTTTGCTTTGACAGAGTGCTCTTTTGAAATTTGTGGAAAACATGTTGAAGTTATTTCTCACACCATTTTCACTTATGTCTTTACAAGAACGTTGGATACTGCTGCCAAACCATGTGTTGGAAAATAACAAACGTGGAATGCTAAACAATCGCATATCAATAAATTAATCACTCAAAGAATTTTAATGAATTTTAAATGCATTCCACTAAATTTAATTACAGAAAACTAGTCCAAAAAGGCATCTTTCTACAAAGATGCCATCGATTGTTAATCGAACCAGCAGACGAAACCTCACATAACCTCAACAGTTTTGTTGAACAGCTGCGCCGTTTCGTAGCACACTTGAATATTCTTCCTCATCATTTTCACTGTCATGTGATCTCCACAAAAACTGCGCATCAACATTGGAATGCAAAGGAATAAGTATACTCACATCAAATAAATAATTCTCAATTAGCAATTAATCAGGATATTCCTGATTTTAACAATTGAAATTAATGGATCAAGCTCGGTATGTTGGTCAAGCTGTAATAGCACTATAGCAGTGACTAGTGGGCATAATCTAATCAGTATTCAATATTTCTATGTAGCAGTTACAGTTACATCCGTGACTGGCTGGAATATTATTTTTGATTACTTTTACAGACAGCTCACCGACTGTCCTAAGAGCTGAGAATCAATAAAAATCATCCGTCTTTATTATTGGGTTCTGCCATACCAGAACCGGAGCTTATTAATTATAAATTTTACAGCAACATGTAATCGTTACAAAATACCAGTTACTCAGATACCGACCCACCTCAATAACTGATTATTTGTAAACAAGCCAAGATGTCAAGTTGAACAATCGTCTGTTGTTTCAATATTTTGGGTTATAATTTTCTCGGTAAATATTTTAATTATATAAATTCATGAAATCTTATTGCAACTTGCTATACTTTTTCATCAGTGTTATTAGTTGATTTGTGCGTTTTTTCTTATTCGAACACCACATATTCCAAATGTCAAATCATGACAGGTCTTATTTTGAAAGCAGTAATTTACTTGAAAGTCATGCTATTGTATAAAAGCGCATTAATTGATAAAGTTTTTCGCAGTTCATTTAATTTGACTATCTCTCGATCAATTTGAAGTACTTAATAAGTTACTGCTTATGAATTTTATCCACTTTGGTATTATGAAATTTCCTTTTCTAATTCATAGGCTAAGTTATGCTGTGCTGTAACTTATGTTTATTATTCTCTGCTGATCTAACAGGGTGCATTCACATCTAACCCAACACTACACCTACAAACGCATAATTGTATATGTTACCGTAATCAGTCGGTAGGTAACCCTACTAAAGAGTTGAGCAGAGCAGCCAAAATTTATTTAGACTGCATATTCATAATAATGAAGAACTGCTTTGCTCATTTTGGGCTGAGTTCCTACCGTCTATACATTATATACTCTTTTTAGTGAATAGGAGAAAAATTCATGTATATACACTGCTCTAGCTCTTTATACAATTTCTTATACTTTGATAAATTCCATACATAGCACGCATAGACTGTAAAAAATGTTGTGTTTAATTTGGTGGATTAGTGTCACCTATTCCAAAGCTAGAAGATTGCCTCATAACCTTTGAATTGCTCCTGTGTGATCATTCAGCAGGAGCTGCTGATGTCCTGATCGAGGCTTCAAGAGTGGGATGTGAGAATCGTATCAGGCAGCAACCATCTTGCCCACTGCAAGCCCATCTTTGCTCGCACCTGTATAGTCTATCCAAGCAAAGATGACATTCTAGCAACATGGAAAAATGACTCCAGCTCGGTCAATATTGAATGTAGAATGTCTAATAGCTCGTGATGTCTGGTGTTATAGTCACTACGGGCAGCCAGAGTTTGGTGGTTCATCTTCACCTACATAGGCTTGAGTGTAGGTAATAAGATGGATGATAGATGACTTTCATACTTTTTAGGTAGTTGGGAGTTGGGACCGACAGCTTATCGTCTTCTCTGAAAGACGGGGTGGCCGAATTCAAGTGATTGTGCTTTGGTCAATTAATTTTGACTCAAATCAGAGTCCACCTGGTTATCAAACCGGCGAAAAAGACGTGATTCGTGTATTTTTTGTGTACTACCATTGATCGTACAAGAGTAGGTAATGGATGAAGCAGAAGGCATTAGAGGTATAGTCTTTCCAAGCAAAGAAGACATTCTAGTAAGATGGGAAAATTACTCCTACACGGTCAATATTGGTTCAAAAATTATAAATTCAGTCTCAAATTGTAGAAAACATTCTGTTCTACAATTTGAGACCAAATTTATATTTTTTAAACCAATATTGACCGAGCTGGAGTCATTCTCACATCTTGTCAGAATGTCTTCTTTGCTAGGACAGACTATACCATCCCAATTGTTTGAAGCGAACAATCTGTTATCTTCTGGGTCAGGTGTGAATTCACCCCTAATATTAGAAGTCAGTTGCTCTGTTGCCATTATTAACTTAAACTTTTGTTTAAACATGATATTTTATCACTGCAATAGATATTTAATAAATTTGTTTTCAGGAATAAATCTGGTTGGAATACTCCCAACAATTTGGAAGAATGAGCTCACCGCTCAGAGATGATTCGGAAGACACTTCAAGTGTAAGTATAGTATGGTTGAGCAAAGAAGACATTTTGGTAAGATGGGAAAATGACTTCAGCTCAGTCAATATTTGTTAAAAAATGATAAATTTAGTCTCAAATTGTAGAAAACATTCTGCTCTACAATTTGGAACTAAATTTATAACTATTCAAGCAATATTGATTGATTTGGAGTCATTTTTCTATCTTGCCTGAATATTTTCTTTGCTCGACCAGATAATAACTAATCCAACTCTCAAAAGAATAGGCATATATTTGCACAATTTGAGAAGACATTTCTTGCTTGTCTTCTCAGTTTGGGCTAATAAAAATTCTATAGACTACTGTACTATTTATTGACAAGACAAATATTTTTACTGAAAGTTCTTATTAGATTTTATTCGTAGACTAACTTATTCGTTTCTAATTATAATGTATCATTGGTTTCCAATTTATTTGTTATCAATTTCTTAAGTATTCAGATTTAGCCGTAATAATAATCTCATCCTATATAATGAATTATCACGTTAACTTATATTAAAGAAAAATAAACTTGTTAGATATAGATCCTTTGTTTATTTATTTATTTATTCATCAAACAATTATTATTATATTCATCATGTAATAATCATTATTTTGTTTTCTTGTGATATTCATCTGTTCCTATACTCCTGCTTCATAGAGCTATTAATTAATTATTTTGTAAAACATTCACTTTTGAAGTCTGTCCAAGCAAAGAAGACATTCTGGCAAGATGGGAAAATCAATCCAGCTCGGTCAGTATTGGTTCAAAAATTGAAAAATTGGTCTCAAATTGCAGGAAACATCCTGATTGTCAATTTGAGACCAAATGTATAATTTTTATTCCAATATTAACCGAGCTGTAGTCATTTTCCCATTTCGCCAGTATGTCTTTGTCTTATGTCTTTTTGCTTGGTCAGACTATAGCTCTCAGAAATCAACAAAAATAGCGGTTGACAAATGACTGTTATGAGTGCTCAGCTCTGTCAGGACAGTCAGCGAAGATGTAAGAACATGTTGATTTATTGAGAGCAACCTAACCTAAACTGTTTCGCTCTTACAGATCGTTTTCAGACTGTCCTGGCAGAGCTCAGCACTGATAGGAGACATTCTCCAACCGTCACTTTTGTGGTAGTCTGCTATAATTACCATATAAATACTGTATTATAATCAAAATTGTGTTATAGTCTGTTCAAGCAAAGAAGACCCTCTGACAAGATGGGAAAATGACTCCAGCTCGGTCAATATTGGTCCAAAAATTGAAAATTTGGTTTCAAATTGTAGGAGACATTCTGATCTACAATTTGAGACCAAATCAATATTTTTTGAACCTAGAGTCATTTTCTAATCCTGCCAGAGGATCTTCTCTGCTTGGACTGACTATAGAAATATCAAGGGTTGTCTGTTCTTTCTTCCTTCATATAATATGTTTCTCATTAGATTAATGAATAAATATAAATACTTGGTGATTTTTTTAACCACCAATTTCAGATCTATTCAGCCAGTTATTCTAAAAGTAATTGATATTATGTAATTACTAATACTTGATTATGTAATTATGTGATTACATACTTGATAATATACTTGATTATGTGATTAATTAATGAATTAATTCAGGTACTTGATGGAGTACCTGAAGTAGGTATATCTAATTGATGTGATTCATGGCTAATACTTTATTAAAGTTTCTGAAAGCTGCAATAGGCCTATGTAATATCATTGAATCTTCATTTTACAGGGTGCTTCCAGTATTCAACATCTCGATTATCGAAAGTTGAAGAGAAATATAAAATATATTGCATGGCCTCCAGTACAGAAAGAAGGTTGGCCCCCAGTGAAGGAAGAAATCGAGACGGTATGTACTTATAGATCTTAAAAAATATTATTTCAATTAATTTTGACCCAAAATCTGAATTACCCACCTTCACCTTCGCCAATTCCAGCAATTAGTTGGTCATTGGTCAAAATTCCATTGGGATGTATTCACTATTGGCCTTGTTCTTTGTTATTACATGTTCTTTATGATCTTTATCACAATGAGTGTAATTATTTTTATTTTTAAACTTGAACATTGTTGTTGTTTTTATACATGAGTTATGACAATAAAAATTATTCTTATTCTCATTCTAATTTAGTATTTTCGTAAATTTCAAATTGTGTCATGAAATTGAAAATTTGCAAAGAAAATTTAATTTAAAAATTTTCGTTTAAACTATTTACAAATAAATTTACCAAGATCAAGATGACTGGTTGGCTAGACAAGACCCCTCAGATCATCCTAAAAAATTCCCCAACTGAGTAGTAGAAAGAGTGATTAGCTATCAATTGCAAGATAGTTATAGGTATCTTATTTCTGTCGAATTCTAGAATATCATGTATGTATCATATCATTTTTAGTTTTGCTGTCGCCAAAAAGCTGGGCGGTTTCCCAGCTGATGTAACCTACTAACAGCTGATGTAAAGCATCTATTGTCTCTTTTAAATTAAAAAAAAAAGTTATCTCCTAGCTAAATAACAATTCTCATTGACAATATCAGCATGTAAAGAGAAAATGAAAACGCCCATCGTTTTGGCGTCACCTGTGTTGGAATATTTTTATTGATTTCGTTATCTTGATAAATTTAGCATTTGCTGTAGAATCTGAAATTTATTGATAAAAATATTGTATTTCTCATGCAATCTCATGAAATCGTGCAAACCCGAAATCGTGCTAATACTCTGGTAATCCCGCAGCATAGAACAACGATCTATAATAAGTCATTCATTGTTAAAGCAATTAGATTTTGGAATCTGCTACCAGATAATAAAAAATTGTTGAGTGGTAGGGCTGGGTTTGCTCGTGCGGTTGTTGGTTGGTTGTTGGGTGGTGGTGGGCTTATTTGAGCGCGAGAACTGGCATCCATTCTTTTCCTTATTCCTGAGCATTTGGGATGCTTCGAACGCGGGTTGACATGTGTGTGTATGTTTTTTTTCTCTCTTTTCCCCTTTAAAATTTTTTTGTCTTGAATCATTCCATTTTCTCACTATCAATAAATTTATTTTATTATTATTTTTTTTAACTGCCTCAATGAATTATTAATTTATTCTGCACCTCATAGCTTGTTATTCTTTCTTTTTGTTTATCACTAGAATCTTGATTATTCTTTTTTTTGGTTCATTTATTTATTTGTTAAATATGAAACTTATTTGATTTCTTCTTGTATTTATACTTTTGATTTTTATTGCATTTATTTATTTTTTTCACTTTGCATATTTATATTGTTTTGTATTTTGCTGGTGACGTGGTTAAGTGGTAGAATGGACATTGCTGTCCAAACTTCGCCACGTCATTAAAATAAAGAAGTCATTCTATTCTATTGTATTTCAAGGCCATTCATCGACTCTCACTTGTATAAAGTTGATCTAGTAGGCTTGCTTATGTTGAAAATGAATGAATGACATCTAGGGTTTGTCTAGTAAGTTATACAGATCAGATGGCATATAAAGTCCGTATAAGCTGACAACAGCCACACAGCTGATGTCAGAGTTCGTTGTTATTTAGCTATGCCTAGAAGATGTTTTTAAAACTAAAAGAGACAATAAATGAATTTCATCAGTTGTTAGTAGGTTACATCACGTACAGTAGAGAAACGAAACCGCCTAACTTCTCGGTGTCAGCTGTACAATGTGAGTTAAAATAAATGTGCGTTCAAAATAGCCTACTATTACATCACAATAATTAATTTGAATCTCCAATGATAGCTATATTAATAAAACAAATGACTTCTGCTACTGTTCCCCCCTACACACAGACAAATAGTCTTGTAGGGGGTTCCTTTGAATATGTAACTGTAATACCATTTTAGGTACACGCTATGATGGGAAATAAATTCATTTGTATTTGTACTGAAAATATTGATCAATGTACTAAATAGCAGGTGAGGGTCGTTGAATGAAACGGTTCAAAAAACTGTGTCCAGACCGGGAATCGAACCCGGTACCATTTAGTTGCTGGCCGAGCGGCTTTATCACTTTACCTACATTGAATTAATTGTAATGTCGACTCATCTCATCTTGTACGACTATGTAAAGGAAAGAATGTTTGTAATACAACACAACTAATTTTTCCCTTCATTTTTATTTTGATTACAGATGGATAGCGACAAAGACACCAGCGACGAATCAAACGATCATCCGATAAAAAAGCGCAAAATTCTGAGAATGAAACGTAAAAAAGTGTCCCCCCTTACTGTCCACGCTTGTCAGGAATGTTCGTCGAAGTTTCCGTCGGCGGTGACTTTGGCGTTGCACCTACAAAACATACACTACAACAAGAAGATAGTCTGTCTCACCTGTCAGAAACACTTTTCCGACAAAGTCGAACTAGACTTGCATCTGCGACAAGTTCACACACAACAGACGCAGATCAGTTGTAAAAGTTGTCGCAAAACGTTCAACTACCGGTCGTATGCGTCGAAAACTCGCCGTAAGGATTTTGTGTGTTTCTTTTGTAATAAGAAGAGTTTGGACCGGTTGGGTAGTAAGTGATCGTTTAGAGATTGTGTTTATAGCGTCCTAGTTAACATGTTAGATGGCTAGTGTTAGCTCCCGACTTAGTTTTAACTCAAGTGTTTCCCAACAATTGACAAGACTGCTTTCTTCATCCTATGTGAATAATGCCGGGTTTATACGATGCCAATTAGCGAGACAATTGTCAGAAGACTGCTTCTTTTGCGCTCAAACAGCTGATGTTGAGATATGGCGTTTTAATGAGTATTCTGGGGGTGGCGTAGCTGAGTGGGTTAAGCGCTGGCGTTGCAACCCAAAGGTCCCGGGTTCAAACCCAGGTCAGACCAGGAATTTTTCTCAGGCCACTTTCCCGTGTTTCGGATGGACACGTTAAGCCGTCGGTCCCGGCTGCCTAAAAACAGTCGTTAAGTCATGTCAGAGGCCCTGAAATTGATCAGGAGCGACCTGAAAACTCTGACACCAGACCTGAGCCAGCCAGGTTACTCGAATATTATTTATTTAATGAGTTAAAATTTATTTATTTATTTAGTTAAATTTATTTATGGCATTCTTGCTGTTTAGAATCCCTCATCCAATAATTTATAGTAAGCACCTTCCCTCCAAGGAGATACAAAAGATGATATATGATACATGTTTAGAATCCCTCATCTAATAATTTATAGTAAGCACCTTCACTCCAAGGAGATACAAAAGATGACGTATGATACATGTATCAAAATGAAATACTCGTATCATTATTGAAACGCCTTGTATCATTGTTACAAAGTCCGTCTTCTGTATAGTCTGTTCAAGCAAAGAAGACATTATGGCAAGATGGAAAAATAGCACAGTCTATATTGGTTCAAAAATGATGAATTTGGTCTCAAAATGTATATTAGGATGTTTCCTACAATTTGAGACCAAATTTATCTTTTTTAACCAAACTTGACCGAGCTGGAGTCATTTTTCCATCTTGCCAGAATGTAATAAATGAAAGTAGGAAACACCCTAATATACAGTTTGAGACCAAATTTATTATTTTTGGATCAATTGAGAATCCAAATTTATGGATCAAATTTATAGTTTTTAACCAAAATTGACCGAGTTGGAGTCATTTTTCCATCTTGCCAGAATGTCTTCTTTGCTTGGACAGACTATAGGCTATCATTATTGAAACGTCTTGTATCTCCAAAATTACTTCTAAATATAACCCAATATAATGTTTATTTATTATTCAACTAATAATACGAGTAAAACTATTCATAATTTTAATCATCATTATTTATTCAATAACTTTATTCTGAAGAGGAGTGGAGTGAAGTTTTGGAAAATTCAATTATTCAATTGTAAGCAAAATTGGTGTAACTTGAGTCTGTAGATAATATAATCAATTTTTTGTTGAAAAGTGTGTACAACAGCTACTATACATTATTGTCAATCTAAGAACTGATTTAGAAATAATTGTATATATTCTGTTATTCAATCAAAATCTATTGTGACTAAAAGTTTGTTACATTATTGAATAAATACTATTTTGTTACCATAAAATAGTGAATTGTTATTTGAAAAAACACACAAAGTGCCTTTTAACCATTGCTTCAAAATTCCAAATGTTTAATTTAATAAGAATATTATTGTTGTGAACTTATAAAAATATGTTTCCTATCTATTGAAAGAGTAAAATAGCTTGTAAGATAATTCTGAATTTATTATGTAGACGGTGGTTGTAGGAAAGCTTATTATTACGATTGTTTCTCCTTTTGAAAAGAGTGAAATAGTAATGATGATAGATTGTGATATAACTCTATACAGTAATTATATACTACATACAGTGTGTTGCACAAAAGCTAATTAAATTCAGCTATCGTTAAAGGTGACTTATGAAAACAATGCAAGAAAATTTCTATCAACTTTTACAAGAGTTGAGTTAGATTAGCTATAACTTAAGTATCGGCCGTTTGTTTGAATTTAATTCATCTTGGAACATCAACATGGATAAAATAGTATATTACATAATGAGTGTGGAAAAGACGTTTTTACAAACGAATAATTATATTCTCCAAACGAGCGGTACACGAGTTTGGAAAATAATTATGAGTTTGTAAACTCTTCCACACGAATTATGTACATTTTTTTGTCATACTGAACTGAGAAGGATTTATTAGAACCTCAAACAACTGAAAACATTAACTGAAGCCAACATAACCTCAACACAACACTAGCACAAACGCACACACTGAACTGTCATGGCGGCTCGTTTGACTCGTTTATTCATACATCAAAGTTTGGAAAAAACAGCTGGGCTAGATTTTCAGTACTGTAATTATCATCGTGATGATGACAAATCTAGCTTGGAAACTTGTGTATTACATACAAGTATAGCAAAAAAGTATTGAAATGTCAGTACCAGTATTTTATAATAATAATTATTATTATAAAATTATTATTATTATGGAAAAATGATACTATATTTATATTAATTGACCGAACGTAAGTGAAGTCAAGCGATTTAAGACGACGATTTTTCATTTCTCTTTATGTTTGTTTGTTTGTTCCGCATTTACGACAAAACGCGGCAATAGATTTGGATGAAATTTGACAGGAATGTTCCTCTTGAAATTGCGCGTCGATGTATATGTAAGGTATATGTATTTTAAGGATAATATGAAAGGAAAAGGAATTACCTCCATACTAAAATATTACTATATACATTTATACTTCTGTAAATAGGAGAACTCACACTATAGAATTATTCATGCTTAACCAGCTGTCGAGTTTATTATTAATTGCATGTGATGACGCTTGCAGTTAATGAAATACGACAGCATTCCCTTCATGAATAATGCCACATTCATGGGTGACTTCGTGAGGTCTACTGTTCACAGAACTACTAGTAATTTCTCTATGATGATAACATTCAGTTGTGATGGAAGTGGGTTTGATGTGTAATGAAACTCAATTTTCCTGAAAACATTTAATCAAAATTCCAAAATCAAATTTATATTATTAAATCTAATATTAGTTCAAATGTCTTCCACATCTTCCTATTGGAAAAATATAGGCCAGCACAGAATAGGCTTATTATGTAATTTCAATTTTCAGACTATAACAATATAAGCTAATAATCCAAAAGAACTATAAACTATTAAATGCCTAATCATGCATAATACCTTCAATTTGAAATCTTCTTAAATTATGCGAGATCAATATTTTGTTTTATTCATACTTATTACAATACAATGCTATTTACAGGAAAAATATGAAAGGATCTCATTGATATAATCATATTTCATTCTATCAGCATAGCTTAAATTCAATAATACTGTATCCATAAAAATACATCAGGCTTTATACATTTGCAGGTTGACTTAGTTTTTCTCTTCTACAACTAACATGGTTTGTCGAGATTCTTTACAATTAAGTCTAGCAAGGTGAAAATTATAGCAATAGGAGGAAGCTAATTGTTAATAGAATAATATTAATGATTCATTAATCATTCTGAAAAAATTAGTAAGTTACCTAAAACCATAAAATGATTTAGTAAGTTACAAATGCAGAATAATCTTTGGTATTAATTACAGATAAAACTAAGAAATAAACTTTCTTCAAATTAAAACTAATTTTCATCATTTAGATAACATTTATGCTATATCATGAATTTAAGCTTCACAAGCTACAGTGTGTCCAAGCAAAGAATACCCTCTGGCAAGATGAGAAAATGACTCCAGCTCGGTCAATATTGTTAAAATTTTTGATTTGGTCTCAATCGTGGAAACATTGTGATCTACAATTTGAGACCAAATCAATGATTTGATGAATATTGACCGAGCTGGAGTCATTCTCTCATCTTGCCAGAGGGTCTTCTTTGCTTGGACGGACTCTATTAGAAAATTGAAATAATCACGAATTCAAGATCTCAATAATTTCAATAATAGCAGTCCATGTTTCTCATTAATATAAAATACTGCACCGTAAAAATTAATACTGTGTTGAGACTTTTATATTTCGAATAAAATAAAATAAGAACTACCCTACTGTAATACTGTTAATCAGTTACCTACTTCATAACAATACTATAATATTAAAATAAATTTACATAAAATCTATATAAATCTAAAATCTACATAAAATTAATTTACTATATTAAATTCTACAACTATATAGCTACCAGGAATTGACAAGTTTAATAGCCTGAAACAATTCAATGTTACAGAAATATAGCTCTTTATAAATAGGCTACCGAATAATTTCTTATAGCCGAATAGTTTCTTGTTAGGATAGCTTATTATCACACCACTCATCTGATGGAAGTTTATGAATGAGTTGATATGAAAATTAATACACGATCCACAGATTTGAATGGAGATCCTCACATCTTTGATTATAAAGTTATTTTTCATTGAATAGAATCCTATAGTTAATCTATTCTATCTGATTCTTGGATTCGAGTTGACATCGAGCAGTAAGTAGTTTTTTAAAGTCATTTATAATTTTATTCTTATGCTACCCTGATGCTTTCTAAAAAAACTGCAACGCTTCAAGTGATTTTATTATGAAAAAAGTTAACTGACCATGATACAATCATATAGCCTATACAATCTTGCACTACACATTTATGAAGTATATGTACAAGGTATCAAAATAGCCTACCCCAATATTGGCACTTGTAATCTTATTTCTGAAAACTCACTTTTCCACTAGGTATACTAAATATACATTATACACATCATCATAATTGTTTCCTTAATCTCAGGACTATAATTAGTCCACTTATCCGAACAATTGGTACACACGTTTCAACTATTGAAACGTGTGTACTAATATTGTAAGTTAAGTTAATTTGTAACAAGTTAGTTATTACAAGTAATGCATTGAAAAAATAATTTAAAAATGGTTCTTTAATAATTATTTAAAATAAAAAAGCATCATCATAGATACGGTACATAAATATAGCTATAACACACCTTATCTGTGTATTTTATTCATCACAAAATATAATATTCTAGTTTGAAAATAATCAGAGTTATGGATATTATGAGATTTTTTAACAAGAAATTCTATCTTCAATGATAATTCAATTGTGAACATAAATATAGCCTCTAGCTTGAATACCGTAAAATGAATAAAAAATTTAGAGGACAACTTAACTATTTAAGAATAAATTGGACTGAAATGTTTGAATCTATCACTTTTGATAACTACTACAAACTTTATACAGAATAGTCTTCAGTAGGCTATTACCTATCTGAAGAAGTCATTCTACTAGCAAAGAAAACATTCGTCCAAGCAAAGAAAACACTCTTGCAAGATGGGAAAGTAACTTCAGCTCAGTCAATACTGATTTGAGAATTATAAATTTGTCATTTTTGCCAACTTATCATTTTTTTAACCCACATTGACCAAACTGGAGACATTTTCCCATCTTGCCAGAATGTGTTCTTTGCTTGGACAGACTAAAGGAATGTAACTATATAGGCTATACAGACTATAGTAATAACAGCAGAATATTAAAAAATGAGTATTACTGTTTCATAAATTCATCCTTGTATCATATCCGACTCTTTTAAAATTTTATGTTACAATTTCACATCTGTTGGATTCTCAAAATAATACTCTACTATATTCACACCAATAGTCCTAGTCAATAGACAGTCAATCTTTCAATTTACAACAAAAGTTTTCACAATCAAAACGTTATCAAATGTTCATCAAACATGATCCACAGTTAAAGTATTATTTGAATAATGCCTGACATTCAAGGCCGTGTTTGGTGATAAGAGCATGGGAGATGTTGAAGGTCAGTCAGGCTGATCCAAGGTCGTTTCAAGGTCAACTCCAATCACTTCCTTCACCGTTATCTCGGAACTCTCACCTGTGGGCGATAGATAAGTCGATAAAAATTGAATTGAATTTCTTTATTTGCATTAATACACAGAAAAATACACAAATTGAAAATTAAATAACATGTAAAAAGATACTCCTTACCTAGAAACAAGTCTATGTGTGAGGAGGGTCATATATATAGATATGATAATTTTTGTAATGCTCGTAATATTTTTCAAAGCAATTCAAGTCTTAGAAGATAAGAAAAT
This sequence comes from Sogatella furcifera, assembly GCA_017141385.1. Taxonomy (NCBI): domain Eukaryota; kingdom Metazoa; phylum Arthropoda; class Insecta; order Hemiptera; family Delphacidae; genus Sogatella; species Sogatella furcifera. The sequence continues at coordinate 50,191,060 of CM029550.1, read as the reverse complement.
ACTAATAGCTATTTGTAAATATTCACTTAAGTTATTGAAAAACAACGTTGAGGAATCTATGAATTCGTCAAGGATCCTATTTTTATTTCTTCTTAGCTCTTTTGAGCAATGAAAAGCCGTGAATGAAAGTTATTAATATAGAACCGTTATTAATACAGAACTATTTTCATACCACTTTCCTGACAGATCTATTATTCATATTAGCTGAAGAGTGATGGAAATTAATAAAAAATATGCCTGTAAACACGGTTAAATGTCTTTCCAAAAATATATACATAGTGATCATGATACATGTAACAATATGTATTGGAAATTCTTTCAATGAATTGATTCATATTTAGGTAATTGCATTTTGGATTTGATAAACTTATACACTCGTATCTTGAAAGGAAATTGAATTATTTGGCACAATGTTTCCCTCTGATGAACTACCACCTATCAAATTACTCGATCTTAAAGTAAAAGTCTTGTATTATTGAAATGCCTTGTATTTATTTATTTACTAGCCGGCAGGCTCGTTTCGCTCGCCTCCTCTGCCTAGCAGAGAAAACGCAAAATCTGAGAAAACGCAGAAAAACTATGGAAAAATGCAATTATTGGGCGTAGCATATCCTTGAAAAGTTTCAAATATCCTTTCTTAGCGCGCGTCTAAACGTCCAACTGAACATGCCTGCCAAATTTGAACGAATTCGGTTCAGTGGATTTCTAGTTCTGGTGATGAATGAATGAATGTATCAGTCAGTTAATCAGATTTCTCTTTTATAGATATAGATTTATTGATAATGATGCAAGACTTTTCTATTCAATTGTTTAAATATAGAATGAAACATAACATTGAATGAACAAGTGATTGAAGTAAGTTTCAATACATTAATATTATACTAGACCTTAAATTTGATACATTAATGTCATTAATCGAAATCTTTTCAAAGTATAATTTTAAAGTTGAATCAAACCGTGAATACAACACTCCTTAAAAAGTTTCTGTGACCGTGATTACTTTATAATCCTTTATAATTGTGACAGTAATCCAATCTAATCTAATCTGAATGTTAAACTATTGTATTCACAGCTTTTATGAAGTTGTGTCACATTCATAAACAGCTTCAAGTAACTTCAGGCTACTGTGGTCAAGGTACAGTGCTTTTATAAAAAAAAAGCTTACAGTTACACCAGAGCAAACAGGAGCAAACAAGCAGTAACGTATGTGAGTTTTGAATCTGATTTAAAATGTGTGAATAGTTACTACATGTCTGCTTCCGTTTGTTTTGGTGTAACCAGAGCAAATATAGAACTCAATTCATTACTCCTTACTTTCTGCCCTTCAGGGCGTGAATGTACTAACTTATGAAATTGTACAATTCATACAAAATTCTGTACAATTTGTACCATTTCATAGAAAAATTACTGTACAATGAGATACAGCAATAACTACTTTTTTACCTGGCGGAAGAAGTAACGCCGTGCACCGCATAGGCGAGACGGCGCACAATCTCACATGCGACGCAAAACTATTCAGTTCGGCGTGATCGTGATTGTGGGAGCGCGCGTCGGGACAGTAGGCGGGAGATTCAAATCCGATTTTGCCAAGCAGCTCCTCCAGAATGCGCTGCACAGCTGCACGCAGCTCTGAGTTGCGATAGCCGTACACCCATGGGTTGACAGCGCTGCTGGCAAATATTGGTAAAGCCAGGTAGACTCGGATCCATTTTGCTGACACACTTGTCCAACGAAATAGGTCAAGGAGCACACAGGCCTACAAAAAAATAACAAAATCTATCAAAAACTCCCTCAAAAACATTTTATTTCTTTGGTAGGCCTACACTAGATAGAAAGTGGCCAGTTTGGATCAACTTGACATGCATGAAAAACCTTTATTTTTCTCACTTGTGCAGAAATTCTGATAATTTTTGCCTCAAGGGGGTCTTAGACAAGACGTGTACATGTCACTTCTACTAGTCACTTGTACAGTTGTGCCAAAACTTCTTGGCATCAGCCAGAACCAGCTGACCCAGGCGAGGGGCATAGTGTGGGAACCGTTCTTAAAACATCAGGCAACTAATGACACATAAAATAGTGGATTAGAGCAGCATAATTTTTTTAGTGAAATTTTGGTCCAACTATACAAGTGACTAGTAAAAGCGACATGTACATGTCTCGTCTCGTTGGTTCGGAGACTGTGGGTTCTATTTGAGAATTTATGGCTTTTAGGCCGGTATTGGCCGGGCTGGGTTAGTTTTCTCGTCTTGTCAAGGTGTCTTCTTTGTCTGGACGGACTGTATAGTGAAGACATATCTGGCCGGTTTTTCCAAGCACACTCAAATTTGAGGGACCCTCAAGTTTACTACACTTTACTACATTTCCTATACTTATCATAGAAAATTTCAGCTGTTTATCAAAATTTGACTCAACTTTGAGTGTGCTTGGAAAAACTCGGCAATTATGTCATCAGCTGACGCTTTGTCAGCAAATCTCTGTATTCTTGACGCTGTTATTACATTACTGTACGGTACTGTCATAATATGGTTCAAGGTTCCATTTCATTGAATGGAGTTGGAGAAAAAGTTTCTTGTGTGAGTCTCATGCCCGGTTTTTCCAAGCAAACTCAAATTTGAGGGACCCTCAAGTTTACTACACTTTACTACATTTCCTATACTTATCATAGAAAATGTCAGCTGTTCATCAAAATTTGAGGGTCCCTCAACTTTGAGTGTGCTTGGAAAAACCCGGCATCAATTTCTCAATAATATTATTTCTCGACATATTATGTCATTTCCAATAAGTTGACAACAAATTATTTTCAAATTCATTCAGTTTCAAATTCAAATTCTCGCAGTAAAAGTAATACAACAAGAAATAATCACCAACAAGGGTCTGTCCAAGCAAAGAAGACCCTCTGGTAAGATGGGAGAATGACTCAAGCTCGGTCAATAGTGGTTCTATAATTATCAATCTCATCTCAAATTGTAGGAGACAATCTTATACACTATTACGACCACATTAATTGTTGAACAAATATTGACCAAGCTGGAGTCATTTTCCCATCTTGCCAGAGGGTCTTCTTTGCTTGTACAGACTATAGGAACCAACAGAGTCACAAAAGGGGCTTCTTATGCATATTCATTCACGGCCATAGAATACAAAACAGCCACTGGCGGCTCGTACCCACGAAACAGGTGAAGTGCCCGTATCTTTTACTGTACAGCACTTCACCTGTTTCGTGGTGATTGCCCTCTTCACTCATCTGCCCGCCACAGTTTAATATTCACTACTTTGTTAAAAAACTCGTCAGAGTCTCGTAAAAACTTGTAGTCTGTCCAAGCAAAGATGACCCTCTGGCAAGGTGAGAAAATGACTCCAGCTCGGCCAATATTTGTTCAAAAATTATAGATTTGGTCTCAAATAGTAGAGCTGAATGTGTTCTACAATTTGAGATCAAATTAATATTCTTCGAATTGATATTGACCGAGCTGGAGTAACTTTCTCATCTAGCCAGAGGGTCTTCTTTGCTTGGTCAGACTATACAATTCGCACAAGCTGAGAAGACACGCCGTTAGAATGTTAATTGTATTGTATTGACGTATCTTCTCAGCTTGCTCGAACTACCTTCAAAGTGCAAATTGCGCACAGATCTAATCAAACAGAAAAGGTGAAACATTTTTGTTTACCTTTTTTCAACTTGGCACACTCATAATTTTCTCGAAAGATTTTCCAATTTGCCTAATGAACAAAGCGGATATGTAAATTTAAAATTGATGAGATTTCCTTGTACTTTGTGTGAAAGGAGAAAAGATTTCCTTGTACTTTGTGTGAAAGGAATAAATTTATATTTCATTCTAATGATTTTGATGGCAATCTTGAAAAATTAATAACACTTTTCGTATTGAGATGAAGTTGATAACAAATGTTGGAAAAATTGGACTTGTTGTTGATGATGATTATGTTGGTAAGACTGTCGGAAGGAATTATAACTTGTTAATGGTAATGATGATGATCATTTTGATAGAAAAAGGCGGAGAAAAAAAGGCGGATAGAAAAAAGTATATAGTGTCTTGATGATTATTTATGCTGATAGATAATGTTAGAAGTTCATTGTTTCCTTCTTTGTTTGCCAAGCAAGAATTCAAAAAGCCAAATCTTATCAAAGTTTTTTGCCAAATGAATAATTTAACTTTTTGAAATCTAAGATATTAAGTTGATTATTCGGGGTGGAATGGAATTCCACTTGTTTATACTTGGGGAGTTTCTAGCATCTTATCCTATTTTTCTAATTATGTGATAATCTTTCATATTCATTTAATTATTTTCAGATGAAATATGTGGAGGCAAACAGGTAAAAACCCAAATATTGCCTCCTTAACACAAGCTACACAATTTTAACTTAGATTAATAAAATAAACTGGCGGCTCGTGAAACAGGTGAAGTGCCCGTATCTTTTATTTAATGTATATTATTTCAAAATAGTATTGATGTAATAAGACTCTCTCATTGGGCTAGTTCATTCTAGGGTTCTTTAATGATCCTTAATATTAATTTAATCTTGTTTATCTTGATAGCGACTGAATGTAATATCATTTGAGTCTACATTATGAATCTTGGAAATCTATTAATTTAAAGCATCGAAATTAAATTTTAACAAACCAAAATTTATGAGGATTTGAAGAAAAATGTATTAATTGTTATGTCATTACTATAGGAGCTCTGTAGAGCTGGTGAGAAAAAGATGAAATCTATAGAATATAACATTCATAGTTAATAGAATAATAAATTATACTAAGCAAGAGATACAATACTTGTATCTCAACAGAGAAATCTGTATCTAAAACTAAGATACAGTACAAAGTTTTCTACATAGATCGTACTTGAATCTCCGTGAGAGCTAACGTTGAAATCAGCAGAATATAATTTTACTGATCGAGCTATTAGATTGGGAGTTGACCAACCAATCAACGTGGACGATTGCCATTGGCTCAGACAAGCCACTCCCACAGTAGGCGTTTCATGCAAGCAACAACAAAAATGGCGACCCATGGCGTCTGGTCAAGCAAAGAAGACATTCTGGCAAGATGAGAAAATGACTCCAGCTCGGTCAAGAATATTATAGATTTAATATCAAATTGTGGTATACATTCTGCTCTACAATTTGAAATCAAATTTATAACTTTATAAGTTATACATTTAGCTATTGATTGTTGATTGCTGTTTGATCACTCATAATTTTACATTGCTATTGATTACATATTGATTTTTTTCAACATTGCTATTGTTTGTTTTTATTACATTTCTATGAACCGACTTCAACCACTGTTTTTGAACCGACCAACCACCTATGACAGTCCCAATCAAAAATCTTCTTTCAGTTTGTTCCGTGATTAAATTATCCTAAATAAGTTATCACTGTGAATCTATGTGTACTCCGACTCACCTGAAACGGTGTCCATAGAAATATGAAGAGACCAACTGTGATAGCCAGTGTTAGGCCGTATCTTGTATGGGTACCATCTTGTTGTTGTCTCAATGAAACTTCCACAGTATAGATTGCTCTTGCATGGTACCTGGCCACTATGTAGATGTAACAGTAACAGCCTGGAACAATAACCGTAACAGTTACAGCCTGTACAAATAACTGTAACAGTTACAACCTGCAAGGATTCAAATTAACCAATGCAAAGGAGTATTGAATGTACCCAACTTGATAGTTATAGTATACAAATTTCCTATTTTGCAAAGTTGGAATAACTATATTTAGCATAAAACTTTGTTCAAACTCAACCACAAATGTTTGAAAACTATAAAAGGATATGAGAACAAATCTACAAAGAGGATGTAAATGGCTCAACAGCCCATGAAGGGCTTATACCTACCAGCTGATTGCCAGTTTCATATTCAACCCACTATACAGCAGAGGTGAATAATCATCAAACAGGATAGAGGCAACGTGTGGTTAACACGATGATCCTCTCAACCATAAGCTAGCTTCCGTAAGAAAGTGGGACGCAGAACACCTCTGAATAACATCCAGTTTATCAGTTAGATTGTAATGCAACAATTACTATTCCTCCCGAGACGGGAAACGACTGACCGTCTCTACCAACGACAAGTCAATCTCCCAGCAAAGGAGGGAGAAGAGTACGGTATCTCACACAATAAATAGTATGGGTTGCATATATTGCTTCCTTTAAATTGGTTATGATAACTTATATTTATAGCATATAGTCTGTTTGAGCAGAGAAGACATTCCTTTAATATGGCCAATTTAATCGAGAGTGAAACTATACGCATAACTATATCTTTGAAAAAAATACAGTAGAATCGCTTATGCCAACATAACGTTGTTGAGATGTGATGAAAGACAGATTTACATTTCGACTGCTGGCAGCATTGAACAGCTGCCATTTTGAAGGAATGTCTTCTCTGCTCGATCAGACTATACTTACAGTATTCTACGTGTCACTTTTAATCTTATAAGAGTATAGGAGATATGAGATAAAAAATGCATACTTTTTCATAGGAGAGTGTCCATCTTCAAGTCTGGACATAGATTTGGTAAAAATAGTAGCTAATCAAACTGGGATTCTCAGTGAGGATTGGCCAAACTGTTTTTTCATTTTGTTTACATTCAATTACTAAATGTTTGCAATTCACATTTTCAATGAACAGATAAATACTAAACAAATTTAGGCTATTAACAAAGCTATTAAAGGAAGCTACGCTATTAATAAATCAGCTTACCGAGCAAAATGACGGCGCTAGGTCCGTACACCATGCAGAACAGAAACAGCTGTACGGGTCTGTCGACAAATGATGCAAACGAACAGGTGCGCGGCTGCGTCTTCCCTCCCAGAATGCACTGCGAGTAGAGCAGCGGCGCGCAGCCGACTAGCGCTGCGTACAGCCAGAACAGCGCTATGTAGCGCTCAACTGACGTGTGCGTGATCAGGTTGTTGTAGCGCAGCGGCTGCGCTAGCGAGGTGAAACGGTCCACTGCAATGGCTGACATCACTATTACCTGGGCGACAAAGATTACCAAATTATTCGAATTTCAATTGATAGAAAATCACTATCAGGCCTACCCGAAGAAACATTTCAAATTATTCAAATTTATATTCATGAAAAATAATCACTTTCAACTGAAGATAAATTTCAAATATAAAATCATCACAAGGCCTAATAATTACTATTATTATCACAAGGCGTACCTGAAGATATACAGTCGACTCTTGATAATACAAACATTCGATAATACGAAACTCTTGATAATACAAACTAAATCCCTGGTCCCTTGAAAAACTCTTGATAATTCGAACAAAATCAATGCATTTAGGTACTCTCGATACTGTAATTCAAATTACAGTCGACTCTTGATAATACAAACATTCGATAATAGGAAACTCTTGATAATACGAACTAAATCCCTGGTCCCTTGGAAAATTCTTGATAATTTGAACAAAATCAATGCATTTAGGTACTCTTGATACTGTAATTCAAATTACAGTCGATTCTTGATAATACAAACACTCAATAGGGCCAATACAAAACTCTTGATAATACGAACTAAATCCCTGGTCCCTTGGAAAATTCTTGATAATTCGAACAAAATCATTGTATTTAGGTACCATTGATAATACGAATCAAAATACAGAGCTTGATCCGGCTGTAACACGCGATAATTCGAATTTCTTTACAAAAACTCTCGATAATACGAACTTCTACTGAACATGAAAACATGATTATTAAACCTGTATAAAATTCCCAAACAAGTAAAAATTAGTCAAGCAGAAAAAATTACAGACTTTTTTCAACAAAAAAATAGTAATCTTGTTTTGACTAGATGCACAATAATATTGTTTTTTCTTAAAAAATCACATATTTTTTCATCATCTATAGATATAGTCTCAATTGATTGCACAATACTGTTTATTGTTTTTTAAATTAATTTCCTAACTTCTAATCTCTTTATTCCTAGTTCCTAATTCGTGATCATTTTAATTTCTATTGTTTCACAGTGCTGCATTTGTAAATTTGAGCATTCAATAAACTACAGTGTCAAACAAGTTTTCTTACAATTGTGTAACTTTTTTACTCTTCCATCCAACTTTTGATAATAATATGAACTCTTGATGGTTCGAACTTTTTCTCTGGTCCCTTCAAATTCGTAGTATCGAGAGTCGACTATTCAACTTTAAATTCATGGAAAATAATCACTTTCAACTGAAGATAGATTTCAAATTATCTATGTATCTTTCTATCTATTAGCCTCTATTTATGGACAGAATTTCACGTTCTTCATGTCATTGGAAAAAGAATTCAATTCTCCAGGGGCGTGACCTTTTACTTTTTCGATTTTTAGCTTGTATCAATAATCAGAGTTCAATACTTAGTTAATTAATTATATCATATAATTATTAAAATAATCTCAAAATCGAAAAAATAAAAAGTCACCCCCCTGGAGAATTTGATTTTCTTTCCAATGACATAAAGAACGTGAAATTCTGTTATTAAATAACGGTGCTATCTGCTCCAAGAGATTGATAAAAATTACATTGTTCTTATGGGACATACTGTAATTCTGCCGTTCAGCAGTTTGCCTACTACTACTGCCCACTCAAGCAGTTGCAGTCATTACCACTGCCCTCCTCAACTCTCTTGAATAAAACATTCGAAATACAGTACTTCCGAATTCAGCCAGCAGATGGCAGTAGCAGTAGTGTGACTTGCTTCAAATTCCATTGGACACGCCTCCAAGCTCCTCCTACGCTAACGACATAGGTTCGAAAAGTTTCCAAATTCAGTAGATGGCAGCAGTTGTCGGGTGATGTTTTAGATTCGAGTTGGACACGCCTTCACGCCCCACCTGCTCTTCTCTGATTGGCTGACAGAGTTTCGTGAGTTCTGGCTTAGAAAATGGCTGTTAGCGAGAAAATGGTGGAAGATTGTTTGATAAACTACAACAATTCAGCAGTAGCCTATTAGGGAAGAGTTTTAATTTGATTTTGATAACAATGAAATGAAAAATAATCACATCCTAAGTATTGATTGATTAGATTATTGGTTTTGAAGTTTTTTGTTCTGAGGAAATCATTAACTAATTGTCATTTTTGTAAGTCATCTTTCACTTGGGGCCGTAATATTATGTTGACCAATTAGTCAACATAATAATCAATTATCATATTAAATAATATGGCTCATATTCAATATGATTCACCGAATTGATGAATAATAGACACACTAAATAGATGGATAATTGTTTACAATATTAATGATATCTTTTAAAATAAATTACACATACATTATTTCAATGTATTACAAAAACCCTCTGTGACCCAATGTCTTTAAAAACCTCAATTTCATCCACCAATCTCTGAATAATAAGAAGGATCTCTATATTTATTCATCTTAAAAATACTATAATAATGAATTTTTTAACAATTAAATTCCAAAAATCTCGTGGGAATACCCCAATCCCTGACTTTCCCTAAGGGAGGAGTGTATAATAGTTCTTTTCTTCTAGGGCTACTGTATTTCGAAACTTTAAAAAATGATTATAATCAGAGTACCCTTTTAAAAATATTTTTCATTTCACACAACATGTTTCGGCTAATTTGCCATTTTCAAGTGTAAATAATAACAGTGTACAAAATTTAACCTATTGTATTCATACCTAATCTAATTAAACATATGTTTAATTTTAGCATAGATTTCGTATGATTTTATCTATATCTATAGAAGCAAAATGGCACTGACTGACTGACTGATTTATTCATCACCAGAACTAAAAATCCACTGAACCAAATGCGTTCAAATTTGGCAGGCATTTTCAGTTGGACGTTTAGACGCACGCTAAGAACGGATTTTAGAAACTTTTCAAGGATACGCAAAATATTTAAGTTTTTCCATAATTTTTCGGCGTTTTCTTAATTTTTTCGAGAACCAATCGGTAGAAAATGTTGATATTTGGTAGGCAGGTTCAGATAAGGTCTAGAAATGTTGTGTTAAAATATTTTTGAATTCCGTTCAAGATTACGCCACTTATCAGTTTATTTTTTAAATTGTGGATGTATTGCGGGTTGCATATCTTCCGCCTTCTTACGACCAATTCTTACTGTAAATTTAATGGTTCAGCGAGATTATAGATGAACTAATTTGGAAGATATTGAATCAAGTTTCAAACTATATCCGATATACTTCCCAAGGTTACGCTCAATATTATCGTTTTACTATTTTCGGAATTTTCTTGGATTTTCGAGAATAAATTGGTATAAAATGTTGTAATTTGGTAAACAGGTCCAGATTAGGTCTAGAAATGCAGTGTTCAATGGATTTTTAATCCCTTTTGAACCGAATTTACAGGCGAGCGAAGCGATCCTGTTTGTCTCAGCTTACACTGACAGAGGATATGCAGGCGAGCGAAGCGAGCCTGTTTGACTCACTGACACTTCTGATATTGTCGGGGGTCCAGGGGGCGGAGCCCCCTGGCTATGTGGAGAAGGCGAGCGAAGCGAGCCTGCCGGCTAGTTTCCAATATGTGCATAAATCTGTCAAATATCTAGGGATCTAATACAACTACTGCATTTTTATTAACCTTCAAATTAGTGAAATTTTATTAGTGATGGGTGTATATAATATTATAACGTCATGAGGCGCCCAAATATCAGTGCCTATTCTGCCCTAACATACATATAAATCCGGTCAATAATATCCTAAATAGGGTCTATACCCTATTGACGATCACTTGAAACAAGATAAACAATCTTTTTATGTGCTTGCTTGCAGGTATGGACTGGCTACCTTGACCACGACAAACCATATTCAATAAACGTCTCAGCATAGAGTCGTATAGTATTGGCAATGCGCATGTTTGTGTATGTATCCGTAATTAATTTTGTCGAAGCTGTGTTGTATAGTTGCTATGGGTTTTTATCACAACAGTAGCCGTCCTGTTCGTTTTAATTGTGGGTTTGTTTACTTCGTCTCAAGTAATCGTGGGTGAGGTACAGAGAGAAGAGAATGAGCATTGAATATAATTTTTATGCTATTCTTCCAGGTGAAATATAGGTCTGGTCTGTAAAGAATCATTGCTATCTACAAAAGAGCATCGTGAATTGGTTATAAGCTGATATTAAAAGCTGAGTTATTTATTGATTTATTTTGTAATTTGATTCCAAGCTACTATACTATAACAAAGAGAATCGTAGAATATATATATATTCTACAGTAGAATCCTAGAGCTCTATTATTCAAGATTCAAGATTATTATTCTATGACTATACTTACCGAAGCACAGCAGAGCGATATGACAAGGCAGTATGGCAGGAAGCAAAAAGCGCTGACTGATGAACTTTCAGCCGTCAGCTCAAAGTAGAGTCCAAAGGGCAGAACTAGTCCTATTCCAAGGTCAGACGAGGCGAGTGAAGCGATCAGGTAGTTGCTCGGTGTTCTCAGACGTTTGAACCGGTACATTGCCGTCAAAATCAGAGAATTACCTGCGGAAATAATCGAACAAATCAATTTTAAGCTCTTGTTATATGTTTTCATTTATAGCTGATATGTACCAAAAAGTTTTCGTCTGCTCCTTCTAGACACCAAATCAGCTTTCAAAAACTACATTTTGGAGGAGATAAATTTTTTTATTGCGGATGATGCCCACGTAAGCGCTTGTGCGTGGGTAATGGATAATGAGTGCGGGGGTGGTTTTACGAAGCAAAAAAATTCCAAACTCAAGTCACCTTAAAATGGTATACTTTGCACTGGTACAGTCCATAATTCAGTATGGTATTTCAGTATGGAGGTGCTGTTATAACTCCCACTTGGAAGAGCTTTTCATAATTCAAAAATCAATCATTGAAACAATCTTTTTCACCACATAACATTTATAAATTGCCTTCTAATATTGTGATGTGTTCTTATATTTAAGTTATTTATTTCATATTGTAATGTTTTGATGTGACAACATCTTATAAATTGGTTTGCTAGGTGACACTTCAAGAAACTGCGTTACGGAAGTGATTACCCGGAAGTGGAAGAGCGAGAGAGAGGGAGTGAGAGAGATAGGCATACACATGATAGTGTTTGGCCATAACCATCATGTTGACAAAAAAATCATATGTTTTATTATAAAAATAATTTTAAAACCACTCAAAGTCGTTGTCACGTAAAACTTTCGCCCATATACCGACTTTACAGGCAACCATGCAATTTTGGAATGTTTGTTTATTTATGTAATTAATTGTTATTTAATTTTAATGTATCTTGTGTGTGTGTGTATGTGTGTGAATAAATAAGTTGAAATTGATTGATGAGGTGAAAAACAGCCATGCCCACTGGGTCTCAAACCCTGACCAGGCAGTGCTAGCGGACTGAAGGTTGTCACACCCTAGCCTACTGCGCCAACCGGGCCAATGCTTGATTATCAGTTGGATAATAATACAAGTCAAATCTATCAAAAAATCCTTTTAAGAAATTTTATATTCTCTTGTCATTGAAACTCCGTTTCAATAATTGGGTTTCGTTGGTTAACGCCATCTAGCGGGGGAAAAGGACACTGAGTAGCGGAAAATTTACAGTGGAACTTCAATAGTTCATAATTGAATAATTCGTAGTGAAACCTCAGTCCCTTGAAACAATTTTCCATTATTGATAGCTTTGATAATATTTGTAATCTTCCTTGATTCGTACTAAAGCTCTGGTACAATGAAATACGAATTATTGAGGTTCCACTGTATTGGCAAAAGTGTAAAAAAGTAAGTAGAATCAAGGATGATCGTACATATTCCAGAATTGCTTAAATGTTTCTGGACTATGAAAAAAGCTGGATTCATTTTATACAGTTCTATGATTCACAATTTTTGATTTCAATAAATTTTCAATATAATTATGTTGGAAATAATTATTATAGAAATGATTATAATTGATTGCAGTGGAATATTAATTTACTTACCGCATAGTATCATAGGCGATAGCACAAAGACAAGAAGCACAGCCCCGGCAACGGCTAGAGGCTCAGTGGCCTGGAGGCCTAGGTTACCGCTCGCGCCCCCCTCCACCATCGCCCCATCGCGACTTCCGGTGCCCACTTTCACACCGGAAGTGCTCCTGCTCGATCAGCTGGCATGGCCCGGCGCCTCAACTCCTGAAACATAAGGTTTTAGTTATAATATTGTTATAACATAAGGTTTTAGTTATTAATATTGTAAATCAAACCATCTTATACTCTATTCATGATGACTTGAGACAAATAACAAGCATTTTGAATATGGGGTGGCTACCTTAGCCACTACAAATCATAACCAATAAACGACATATCATCGACACGTTATAGCATTGGTAATGCGTGTGTGACAGTGATATTTTGTTTTGTCATCGCAAAAGAAGCCGATATTTGTTTGTTTGCTTACTTTGTTTTAAATCAATCAATCAATTTTGAATAATAAATCATTGTTATTGTGAATGAAGTATGGTTATAAGTTGTAACATGTATTAGTTATTTACTGTAAATTAAACTGTCTCCATTGGCGGCTCGTGCCCACGAAACAGGTGAAGTGCTCATATCTTTTGCTGTACAGCACTTCACCTGTTTCGTGGGCATGAGCCGCCAGTGACTGTATCTTGGAGGAGACGTTGAGCCATCAGTCCCAACTGTCATCAGAAAGCAGTCATCATCCCCCTCTGATCACCTTGTCGGTTAAGTGGAAGATGGGGCTCTTGTGCCTCAACTTCGCCCACAACACTTTATGTAATGTACAAAGTGGGAGAAAATGACATTTTTCCATCTATCTATCACTTAGGCACATGCTTGGAGCAGAGTTGAGCATCACCTTTAGGAGAAAAAGGTAGTCGAAACAAAGATACAAAGAAATTTTCTCTCCAGAGCGCGTTGTACTCAAGCAAATAGGCTACGCTATTTCAAAGCAGCCTTCAACAAAGAGAAAAAAGTGAAATTCTTTTCTCATTCTTAATACTTTGTCAAAATTGTAGAAATCACTCATAGAACTATTGATAACTTTCGCAGAGCACTCAAGATTTGAGAAAAAAAGAGGTTGGAAAGAAGGGGGGGGGGTGAATGGAGGGTAAAAGAGAATTCTATGATTGTTATTGAAAGAAGATTGTTTCTTAGTGGCTGTTATAGCCGCAGTTTTATGGGAGAATTAAGAATAAAGGATGAAGAAAAAGGGAGAGAAAAAATAAAAAAATGAAAAAAGGAAGAGGGAAACAAAGCAGAAGAAAAGAATGGGAAAACCACTTTCAAGGTTGGATTTGATGGGAAGTAGGTCGACATCGGTTGATGTTCGGCAAACAACAATCCCAAAATCGAAATGTGGGGTGTAAGGGGGGGGCGTCAAGCCACCCCCCCCTTTTTGGCGCCAACGAATTTCAAGGGCAAGGTCTGTTGGCGCCACCTGCCAGCCCGGAATAGGGGTTCTAAACCCCCAAAATAGGCAAAACTCTTTTGTATTTTGGAAAAAGTCAAGAATGGAGCCTTTGAAAGACAACATGTACTGAGGCATTCTAGATTTGTTTCTAGAAGTTTATGTCGGATAACTTCAATTTTTCTCTCAAAAATGGATCATAAAGTATAAATATTATAAGTTTCTGAGTACTATGGAATCGTAAATAGATCATATTATCAGATTAAAAAAACCATAAGCCTACGATTAGTCTATTCTTAGTCCATCTTTTTTTCAATTATTCCTTCGTTCAGATCTCAATGTAAGGAAAATCAATAATAGCTTAGGATCGATTGAAGTTTTTCGTGGAAATTCTCGTTACTGGAGAAATCACTCAATGCAATAAATATCAGAAACTTATGAATTTTTTATAAATTTCTTCAAACATCTGAACTTCTATCACTTCAATATCGGTACTCAACTTCTCAATAATCTCTTGTACAAGCACAAAGCTGAACATAGCCTACTGTAATTTCTCAGTAAATCTGGGAAAAAATACTGATGAGAAAATGTAGATCTAATATTTTTTCTTGTAAAATATTTCACATGTTACTAGCATGTGTCCTAAGCTGATAAATGGACAAAGGATTTCACTTTGCATTTGAAATCACTTTGATGAGTAGAAACATGTTATGCTTAAATAGAAATAATTGTAAAGGGTACTGCGATTCTTATTCAAATAAAAAAACAACATTCAATTTGTAACTTATAAATTACGAAAATATACAGTAAATGAAGAAATTGATTGAAAATCTGGAAAAGAAATGAGACAAACCTAATTTGTTCTCATTCCCAATTAATCAATTCAACTAGGCTATATCATTTTTATTTAGTTTCAAATATTCAATCAATTTCTTCCCTATCATTCAACAGAATTCCACAAATCTCCTATTGTTTATCGTCAATCGTCATCCATTACAGCATTCATAGTTATTATTCATCACCGTTCATCGTATTTCTTGAGTATTATTAAAACCTAATGAGTTTCTTCGTTAGCCATTCAATTTCATGCAAAACTCGAAAATGTAGCGGACATAAACTTCTGGAAGCACATTTTTGTGTTGTGCTAATAGTCTGTTCAAGCAAAGAAGACATTCTGTCAAGATGGGAAAATGACTCCAGCTCGGTCAATATTGGTTCAAAAATTACAAATTTAGTCTTGAATTGTAGAGTAGAATGTTTTCTACAATTTGAGACCAAATTTATATGTTTTGAACCGATATTTACCGAGGTGGAGTAATTTCTCATCTTACCAGAATGTCTTCTTTGTTTAGGCAAACTATACCTTTGTCAGTCTCTAGCTCTGAAACCTCTCTACTATTGTTTGAAGCCTTTGCACTATAAAGTTGCACCCCTGACCTAAGTGAACCTCCTTTATCCGCCTACAAAATCATCCTTTTGTCTCCTGATATAAAGACGGTTTTATCACCACATCGGAAAATCTCTCTTCTACTTGGTGCAGGTATGTATCTCAATGCATCCGTTCAAGAGTGCCCTTGCATCTTAGCAATATAGATATATAAGAACTATCAGTCTATCAATGAAGATTTAAAAGATCTAGCAATATAGATATATTAGAACCATCCATATAGATATGATTGAGCTAGCAATATAGATATTTATGAACTATCAATACAGATACAGTATATTAGAGCTAGCATTATAGGTGTATTAGTACTATAGCCTGTCCAAGCAAAGAAGACCCTCTGGCAAGATGAGAAAATGACTCCATCCAGGTCAATATTTGTCCAAAAGTTATAAATGTGGTCTTAATAGTAGATCGAATTGTTTCCTACAATTCGAGATCAAATTGATAATTTTTGAACTAATATTGACTGAGCTTGAGTAATTCTTCCATCTTGTCAGAGGGTCTTCTTTGTTTGAACAGACTATATCAAGGTTGTCTTTCCATCTCAGAAATACAGATATGTTTATAATGTTAGATAATATAATAGGTCAGTGCATTGCATCTACCAAACCACATTGAAATCTTTATGACCTAAAGAGCATACATTTCCTCGTTGGAAAGGATTATAATCATGATCTTAATAATTTTCATTCAATATTTTTACATATCATTGTATTATAAGAGTACAAAAAGCTAGAGTTTAACTGTTCTGAGTATAACTGAGTATATTGTATAGCTACAGTGCCGGACTGGCCAGGTCGGCTAGTCGGCGATCCCTGACGGCCCTCGGCCCTAGGGGCCCAGAGGGGCTCAAGATATACCCCAGCACTAAAATTTAAAATTAAATCGGCTGCAGAGAAACGAACAATTTTGCATCAAATTTTTAATTTTTGTACTGATAAGTAGTAAATCATTTTCTAATAAATACTATGATAGTTCGACAGATTTTTCCAAACTTTCCAGGCCGTTGATTAGACATGAAGGCCCCTCATCGCAAGAGAGATTTAAGGGCCCCTTAAATGCTGAGAACCTTTTCCATGTTATAATCTTCTGTGAGGTCCTCGAGTCTAGTGCTCAGAAACTAAGGCCGAAAATTCTCCAGATCTCATTCTGAATCTGCCTATTGAGCTGTGAATATTGAATTCAGTTTCTAATAAAGGACTTGAAGTGTATAGACTATAATACTGATACATAATGATTTCATAGCTTTTTTTAAAAAAATTAATATTCTTGAATTTTTTATTGTTTTATTTAATGATTCGATTTGCCTCATCAACACCCTCAACACTCTGAATTCAAAAATGTTGATGGTATCATTCTTGAACTGGCTTAACCAATAGCAGACAAGAATTCACGAGTTGGCAACCAGTTGAATATTGAAAACTACTGCAGGGGGCGTGGCTAGAGACAAAAATCGTTTCTACTTCCCCCTCCTGTCTCTAGTGAATGAAGCTTTCTGAGGGCGTGGCTATGGCTCAACCAATAGCAGACAAGTATCCTTAAGTCGAACACCTGTTGAATGTTGGGAACTACAGCGGGGGCGTGGCCAGAGACAAAAATCGTTTCTACTTCCTCCTCCATTTTCTAGTGAATGAAGCTTTCTGAGGGCGTGGCCTACTGCTCAACTAATAGAAGACAAGTTAGTATCCTCTTGTTGGCCACCTGTTAAATGTCGAAAACTACTGCAGGGGGCGTTGCCAAAGACAATAGTATACTACCAAAGACAATGTACTATTAATAGTACATTGTCTTTGATACTACACAACTAGTTGTTTTGTGACGTCAAGTTCAAGAATATGGATCTTACATCTGTGGATAATGTTGGAAAATACCTCTACCCCCAAACCCCTCTTTAGTGGGACTTTTGAGTGAGTATAGCCGACGGCCCATATCCTAGTCAGTCCGGCACTGTATAGCTATAATATGTGTAGCTGAGTATAAAAATAATGTAACTGCTCCTCTTGCGATTTGTGGACTTTTTAGAACAGTCAAAAAGTAGGTTATAATATTATATTATGTTACATGACAGTTGTCCAATTATATCATAGCTAGAATCGTCACTGCTTAGCCTATTCATAATTTGTGCCTCTCAAAGAACATTATTATTTTTTCTCATAACTCAACCACTGAATGAATTCCGTTGCATGTAATTATGAATCTTAGACGAAACTGAAATTTAGCAGAATTATTATCTTATAATGTACAGAAAAAATCCTAACTCAATTTATTCCCATTTTATTCCACTTTATACTCATTTTAATTGTTAGTTCTCTTAAAATCTCTCTTTTTCCCCCACACTAGCTTTCATCCTATTTCTATTTTATTCCATCCATTTCTATCTTCCTCAATTTCAATTTATTCCATTTCCCTCACTATTTGACCTTGAAGAGATCATCGGATTCTCCACTGGCGGCTCGTATCAACGAAACAGGTGAAGTGCCTGTATCTTTTATTGTATAGCACTTCACCTATTTCGTGGGCACGAGCCGCCATCGGATTCTCGTTTTCATTCTCACTTGATCTCTCCACTATTTTCTTCTTCCTTTCACACTGTTCTCTTTTTCTCTCAATATTAGGTTCTCTTTTGTATCATGTCTTCCTCACTCTCATCAAGTCTCCTACCCTTCTTCTCTCACACTCACACACTCTCTCTCACTCACACATTGTAATGTGTTCTCTAACATTATCTCTCTTTTTCATTTTCACCAAGTTTCCTTGCTACTTTCCAAATTTCCATTCTCTCTCACTCTCAATCTCTATATTTCTCACTCTCACACTCTCTCAAATATATTTTCTTCTTATTTTTCTTCGTTCTTCTTCTTTATATTCCTTTTACTTTTTCTCCCTCTCCTTTTCCTTCTTCTTCTTCTTTCTCTTTCTTCTACTTTTTCTCCCTCTCGTCCTCTACCTTGTTCTTTTTCTTTCTTTTTCTCCCTTCTCTTTTCCTTCTTCATCTTCTTCTTCTCCTTTTTCTTCTTCTTTTTTTCTTCTTGTTCTTGTTCTTCTTCTCTTCTTCTCTCTTCTTTCTTTTTTCTTTTTCTTCTTTTTTCTTCTTCTTCTTCTTTTCTTCTTCTTTTTTTTCTTCTTCTTCTTCTTCTTCTTCCTTCTCCTTCTTCTAATTTTTCTTCTTCTTTTTCTCTTTTTCTTCTTCTTACCACTCTCAGTTAGCGTTTTCTAACCTTTCTCTTCTCTCTCACACACGTTCTTATCCTTCTCCCACCCTTCGCCTTCCTCTTCCTTCTCTCCTTATTCTCACCAATTCCGTGTGTTTCTCTTGGATTATTATTGGCTGAGCGCTTCATTTCCTCATGTACTCCTCTTCCTCTCCCCTCACCACCATCTTCCACCCCTCTTTCAACGCCCCCCTCTCCAAATTTCAATCACTGGAGCTTTTCCTCATGTCGGAATCCAATTCGCCATTTCCTGCCGATTTTCATGAATTTTCCCATCCGCCCTTAAATTTCTGTCACAAGTACAGTCTGTCCAAGCAAAGAAGACCCTCTGGCAAGATGAAAATGACTCCAGCTCGGTCAATATTGCTCGAAAAAATATTGGTTTGGTCACAATAATTGTAGAAAAACTTCTGATCTACAATTTGAGACCAAATCGATATTCTTTGAACCAATATTGAACCGAGCTGGAGTCATTCTCCCATCTTGTCAGAGGGTCTTCTTTGCTTGGACAGACTATATCGATTCAGATGTCAATAATAATCAGTTTGGAGACTGGCGATCCAGTCAATTGGAATCCACTTAGCGGAAAATAAAGAGAATATTAAAGTAAGGAATTGAATGAATTTATTCATCTCTTTACTGAGATTACTTATCCATAGCTGACGCCAAACATCTGGGCGGTTTCGTCAGCTCCTTTTGCGCTCCAACAGCTGATTTCATCAACTAGAGTTGTCATTTGGCAAGGCCTAGGTGATGTTTTTGATATCAAAAGGGTTAATAGATGTATCACATCAGCTGTTAGTAGGATACATCACGTACAAAAGACAAAAAGGTGGTTTCGTCTGTTCCTTTTACGCTCCAACAGCTGATGTTGTCATTCAGATAAGCCTAGTGATGTTTTTGAAATGAGAAGAGACAATAATAATATTATATGCATACCATTAACTGTTGGTATATCACGTACAAGAGACAGACGAAGCCGCCTTATTTTTTTGTCAGCTATTCATGTTCGGTTGTGATCTTTGACAAGTCGATCAAATCCAAGTCCACTATTGGATTTATGAAACACGGCCCAGTTTTGAAAATCCATTCAATGAACTCATTCATTTTGTAGATTTGTCTGTGAGTTCAATATTCATAGTTTCAACTAATTTTGAAGAATTATCCCCCTATAAATAATTATTGTCATAGGCCTACTTGTGATTCCAATGTATTTTTTCACCTAGTACTCTAACATCAGAACACATTTTCAAAGCAGAACTTTACTCAAGAAACCGGCACTGGCGGCTAGTATCCACGAAACAGGTGAAGTGCCCGTATCTTTTACTGTACAGCACTTCACCTGTTTCGTGGGCACGAGCCGCCAGTGCAAACCAGACTTGTAAGATTCTGTTTTCTATACTTATAGGCTTATCAATCATGAATTGCATTTCAATACATTATCAAGCGAAAAATATAAAATCTGCACTAAAAAAATAGACCATACATCCGCATGGAAAATTCTGAGTGTAATGGCGTAAATAAGCCTCAAGCTACTACTTAATACGGCTTCCTTCCAGATTTTATCTAATGTTTGAAATGTAGCCTATTTTATCTAATGATTATGTTCATGTTTTTTCTGGAAATGGTACGTGACTAACGCTTGGTTGTTCAGTCGGCTTTCAAAGTTGTATTAAATCAGTTCTAATTATCTAGAGAATTGAAGACAATAGGGGCTTAAGTCGCTAAAGTTCTATTCAATATCTGTTCCCATTCAGACGTGCTATTTTTTATTGGAAAAATTCACATTCAGCATGATTTAAAGGGAACGTGAATACACGTTGAATATCAAATTTCTTTTATGGATTATTATTAAGTCATCAACAATTACTTGATCAAGTCAAATTGACTCTAGCTCTCGACTACTCAATTTTCATGAATTTCATGCAAGTAGCCTAAAACGTATCTTTGAATCGGTTGCTTCCAAAGATGTTTGAATCATAATTATTATGGAATACAAGCAAATCAATATTTCTCTGGCGAAGTGGAACAACCCAAAGGTTTCCCCACTATTAAAAGCCATACGCTAAATAAATAAAAATATTTCTCATGAACCACTTTTCGACTTTTCAATCATTCTTGAACAAAATATTATCCTCAATCACTACCAAGCCTTATTCTTATCAATGAATCAATCAATCATCAATAAGCTTAAGCTTATTCATTACGCTCTATTAAGTTGCTTTTCAAGTCTAATATTATCTGATTTCATCTCACTCAAAAAAAAGGAAACTTTTATTATATTTCACATTTATGCTGTTTATAACTATTATTAATTAATTTTATATATTATTAAATTCTGTATCATGTTTCTGATGTTGCCATAGGTCTCCTCAGACCTGGCAAAGGAGATTATAATCAATCAATCATCAATCATTTTACAGTATATTTAATTTTACATGAAACATTATTCTCAACTAGCCTATTATCAAGCCTCATTCTCATCAATAATAATTATCACGACTTTTAAAAAACATGAAATTCAACAATAATGGTTTGTAGAATAATTTCATGCTGTATTGTAAGAGGGTGGAGCGAGCTGGCTGGGAGGCGTGTCTAGTATCAGCTGACAGCGGGCGTCCAATCGCAGCCCGGTACTGCCAGCCAATCGGAGGGCCCGGTTTGGCTACAGGCTGCTTCTATAGAAATGGAAGCAGTGTTCAGCAAAATGGTAGCTTGTAGCTGGCTAGTTGATGTTGATTGGCGTTCAGTTAATTGCTAAGAGTCAATAATTAATTCCATTTATTGGAATGATGATGTTTGAAAGAGTTTGAAGCCAAATGGAGGCTCGTGGGTGAAATCGGAGTAGTCTAATAAAAAGTAGATGGCCAGTTTTATTAGAGTAATGAAGGATTGTTGTTGATGTTAAATTTTATTACGTGATGAATATTAAAAATGAATGATGGATTATTATTCAAAATTCAAACATTTCTATTTCAATTCCAATTTATTTATTCACACACACACACAAAAAACATCAAAATTGAAAAACAATTAATTACATAAATAGAAAAAACATTACAATATGAAATAAATAACTTAAATAAAAATGAGAACACATTACAATATTAGAAGGCAATTTATACGTCATGTTATGTGGTGAAGAAGGGTAGAGGATCAAAAGTTCTTCCAACTATGGCTATATTTATATGAATTTATATTTTCATTGTTTGAAACGATAAAACGTAATAGAGTATTGCTATTGATTATGTCGAGTGATAACAGTGACCTAAGAAGACATACGCAAGAAATTTAACAATGTGAAATGCCATATTCGATCCAACACAACAAAGAAACCTGGCATTATGATTGTTGGACTGTGTCGTATCGTGCGTGCTATGTAAAAACGAATAACAGACCAACAATTGTAAAGCCGCGTATCGACAGTCCGAGGCATGTGCCACGAATGCCTCGCAGTACAGTCTGGTGACGCAAAAAAAGTATAAACTCATGGCTGAGGCATATGTGTGAATATAATCTGCAATAATCAAAAATAATTATAATTATAGTATAGTATATAGTATATAACTATAATAAAAATAATTATAATAAAAAATCTGCATTTTTTGTAACCAAAAATGCGAGCACGCGAACAAATTGACTAGCGCCATCAAGCGGGAGACAAAGCAACTAAGCTCTGACAATTGATAATTTGGACTTTGGAGGTTAGTTTGTGCTCAATTAGTAGATAAAAATTCAAGGCAATGCTTATTATTGCCTATTAGAACCTTCTGCACCCAAATAGAATTCTTAATCACAAAAATGCATAGGAATGGGGTACAATTTTGAGGTTAGTTTGTAGAATTGTTCGTTGTGCGTTGCGAGGCAACAGGCACTGCTCGCTGCGAATTGTGTGCAGCGTTTGCCTCGCTGCTAGCAAACCCGGTATCGACAGTCCGAGGCATGTGTAGCACATGCCTCGGACTGTCGATACGCGGTAGATAGTAACTAGTAGTAGTACTCTTTTTTTGTGTCAACAGACTGTACAGCGAGGCATTCGTAGCACATGCCTCGGACTGTCGATACGCGGCTTAAATTTGCGATGCTAGGTTTCTTTTTTTGTTGTGTTGGATTGTTTATGGCATTCCACATTGTTGAATTCCTTGCTTATGACATCTTAGGTCACTCTTATTATTAGACATATTACATACTAAATCCATCCCTCTGTTCAAAGCGAAAATTTGTTGTTGTTTCATAACGTACGTACTAGTATTATGTAGTGGTTATAAACTTTGGCGGCTCATGCCCACGAAATAGGTGAAGTGCTGTACAGTAGAAGATACGGGCACTTCACCTGTTTCGTGGGTACGAGCCGCCAGTGGTTATAAAATATGTGCTGGTTATGAACGCACCCTGAGGTGGAAATTTCACAAAATCAATAGACAAATAGAAACAAAATGAATGCCCCAATTCTATCCAAATATCAAAATCGAAGTTAATCAAGTATTAATTAATTGATTCGAGCGTTGTTTGTGACATGTCACTGAACCCAGCTGACTGCGCATGCGCAGTATGTGTACAAATTTAATTAAAGTCTGCTTTCCACATCAAGTTCAAACAAGTTGCTCGTGTAAACAAGTCAGGTAGTGTAATCTGAGCTCGTTCCTCGCAAGAATTTCAGCTGCTTTAGTCTGTCCAAGCGAAGAAGACATTCTGGCAAGATGGGAAAGTCACTGCAGCTCAGTCAATTTGCTTCAAAAATTGTAAATTTGGTATAGAATTATAGATCAGAATGTTCCCTACAAATTGAGGCCAAATTTATAATTCCAGAACCAATATTGAGCGAGCTGGAGTCCTTTCCCATCTTGCCAGAATGTCTTCTTTGCTTGGACACTGCATGAGTTTGCTAATTGTTCGAGTTTCAAAACTCGAGGGGTAGTGGGGTGGGAAAATTGGTCTGTCCAAGCAAAATTTATAGCAAAATTTTCCACTTGTGCTATATGCTACTATGTTTTGTCAATTTTGCGATTTTTGATCGCAATTTCTGAGATTTGGGTGAGATTTTCACATTCGCCGTCATCTAACTTTTTCTTCAGAATTCGACTCTCTTCAATTTTCATTAATAAAAATACAAATTTATTATTGCTTATCTAGTTATAACCCATATTGTTGAAAAATGACGATTTTTAGCATATTTTCCACATTATCTCAATACCCGTTAAAGTCACAAACTTCAAACTGATTTCATTGAATGTCTCAGCTAATTTTACATGAGAATTGATAATTCTAGAACTGATTGAAGCCTCTAAAAATTAGAAAAATTGATATATTTTGGAAAATCTCAATTTTCCGCCATTGTTATCTGGGTAACAAAGTGTTTTTGGGGGTCTCATGTAACTTTTTTGTATACTTGGTGCAAGGAATCAGCCTGAGAAGTATTGCACATTCCTTCTGAAACACTCTGGATTCAGTGACGAAACAATGCTGTGAACAAACAAAGTTTGTTAACTATTTTTTGGCTTTAAAATTTTTAGCGAGAATTGATAATTTCAAATCATTTTAGATATTTTCGCTACTGTTTTGAATCATTCACCAACCTTTCAAATTCTAAATTAATAAATCATGGTTTTTTATTCTTGTGAGTTGAAATTTGTGAGCATAGTGAAAGTGGACATTGTGGATAGACATATAACCTACATCTTAAACCTTCATCATCATCATTCATCATCACTCATTCATCCTTTGCTTGAAATACTTGGAAACTAAGTCGCAATTGTAAAGAAAGAATAAAGAATAAAGAACGAAATTGTTGTTAACCACAACGGTTCAGTATTAAAGATTGATAACATTGGATGTTATTTCAAAAAGGAGGTTCTCTTATCTCTTATAAAGACATTATGGTGAAATCTGAGTTGAGGATGTGGTTGAGAATAATATTCAAAGGATATGAGCTGAAATAATGATTATAAGAGGATGTTAATTTAGAGGAATTGTACCGTTATATGCTTCAAAAGTTGTGAGAGAACCAACATGCCTCCTCGAACTAACTTGATTCTGTTATTTCTGACCAGCATTCTAGGTGAGTGAGATAAAAACCATCGAATGATGACTTCAAACAAGTTTTTTGTTATTTGAAATAATCATCCCATTGGCCCACCTGAGATAAATTCTGATTGATGTTCTTATACGATTTTTTCTTACACTAAACACTTTCAATTTTGCTTTCGATAAAGAATGCAAGAACGAGAAAAGGAGTAGGCTAATTTTTCGACCTCGGATTAACAGATAAAAAAATATTTGAATAGATTTTCCAAAAGTAAAACATGGCAATTTCACTCCTTTAAAATTGAATAAGGGTGAACACACAGATTTTGTCAATTTTCTACTTATTTATACGTTTCAAGCTTTCAAGCTGAAAATGTGACCTGTGTGGTCATGAAACCATGGTCGTGTACCAATAAAAAGAGTATATAGACAAAATAATATTGACAAAATCTGTGTGTTTATTTCATCATGGAACGTTTCTACAATATCGACCACAACTCAGTTGAATTTTTGAATAAGGGTACTTTCGATAGGTCCTCAATTCTGTTTCCATTCGGTATTCTGTTTCTGTTTCAAGTTCTGTTCGGTATTCTGTTTCTGTTTTGGTTTGTTATAGTATTCAATAGTAGTTAGCGGTCAAGTGTACTCGATCATAAAAGAAGACCGGCATACGTTTCCAGCCGAAAGAAAATATCGAATTATTTAAGACATTAGACAAGATATTCACAAGTGAAGTGGCACGATCTATACCATAACAATTGAAAAACTCAATATTTTGTAAAAATGTACAAACAAACATATATGGACAAAGCAATCATCATTAGCAAACATTAGTGCTTCTCACTGGAGAGTGAGGCTGATAACATAATGACTTCATTCAACTTCCTCAGTAAGAAGATGCAGGAACAACAATTTGAAATGATGTCGACTATGCCAAGATCAAGGATTATTTCATATTTTGAAATATTCGATTAAACCAATATAATACCAGTTCACGTATTTTATAGTTTTATGATTTGAAATAATATGATCACAAGGCTGTAGATCCCACTGGCGGCTTGTGCCCACGAAACAGGTGAAGTGCTCGTGTATTTTACTGTACAGCACTTCACCTATTCCGTAGCCACGAGCCGCCAGAGGTAGATCCTTATCATTCGCATGGAAGTTCATGCAAAATGCACAAAAGGTTGAATGAAATGCATGCTTTAAGTTATGCTTCAGGCAAACGTTTTAAGCTATAAAAACCCTGAAGCCAAGTTTACACCAGAGTTGATAACACAATTAATTTTTACATAATAGGTTATATGTAAAAGTTATTAACACTCCGGTCCCGGTGTAAACGGCATAAATCTCAACAGCCTGGTGTGGTATGAATTTGACTTCAATAGACTTCCTCTACTGACAGCATATTTGCAATATGAATGGCAAGAATTGAAAGTAAAGTGATTTTTTGTTTTTCAGGTGATTCACACCTGGATGTGATTGGATCAGATAAAAGTCTTAAGTTAATCCCCAGAAAAGGATGTGGGATTCCCACTTCTGGAGATTATTATTACTTGTCTCTTGAAGGCGGCAGGTTGAATCCAGAAAAATGTTACGATGGTAGTGGAAAATTTGCGGTTCGAGTGAATTGTTTCGATCCCACAAGAATTATCAAACCTGATAAATTTGCCATTTTTTTTGATGGACAATGGTATCCGAAAGAACATAGCTGTGTGCAGAGAACATGTGAGCCAGTATATGATACATTTTCTACACATCACAAGTGCATAAACCCTAAAGGTGTTGAAGTGAACTGCAGGCTACCAGCTGTGCCTGACACACAAATTACCATTCAATGTGCTCACTGGAGGTACAAATTCAAATATTCCGAAAGCAGAGAATTCACAAGACTTTGTCAGAGAAGTGGAAAGTGGCAGGAGTTGGAAGAATGCACATCAGTCAAATGTGGCCTCGTATTCAATAACAGTAGATCACTGGGAAAAAATGATGTTAGAGGAATCAATGTATACCCTTGGAATGCAGTCATCTATCGCTACAACGATGGTGAATGGAACGAAGTGTGTTCAGGGACAGTGATCTCAAACTTGCTGGTATTGACAGCCGAAGCCTGTTTCCCAGAAGATTTTATTCCACCAGCTAGTGTGAAAGTTGCTGTGGGAAAGTATTTCAAGAACTACAGAGACTATGATAAGAATCTATTGCATGATGTGAAGAGAGTTGATTTTCTCGAAAAATATCCAATTTCCGTACTAGCAGTCACAGACTATATAGATTTCAGTGATGCAGTAGGGTCTGCCTGTATAGGTCGAGCATTGGTTCAAGATGAAGTGATTGGACACATTACAACTTGGGGAAAAGATCGCAACCAATTCACATTGCCATTGCACTGTGTGCCGAACAAAAAATGTCAAACTTTGGAAGCGATCAAAGCTAGAATTTCATCCAATGATCCCTTTTTTTGCTGCCTCAAAAATAATCACTCATTTCCCCTTGAACAACTTGGTGGTGGACTTGTAATGTTTCAAAATTCTGAAGGTTCTCTCACAGGAGTACTTGTTGACCTCGTACACAATGGTCGAATTCCGATTTTCTTGAACCTTGAAAGTGCGCGAATTAGTGATTCTATTGCAGAATACAATGAAATGTTACAGAATAGAAGCGATTCGATGAACCGATCAAGGTGGCGTAACGAACACCCCCGTGAGCCCCGTGGAGCCCCGGCGGAGAGGTGACTGATAGAGGGTCCACAATGATATAATACCTAACTGCATTCAATACATTTCACTTGAAGCTGGAATAATAATATGTATTTCTGGAGAATTTGTCAAAATATATCAGTATATCTCACTAAGGCTGAGGCCGCACTGCCGGTGGGTAGAGCCTGGAGGGTGGAGGGTAGTTGGTAGATCTATAGAACATACACACCATCCACAGTAATACATCGTATGAATGGTATGTGTTCAGCAGCCATCTTGAAATTCTTAAATATGGACAACATAACCTCAAAAAACAGTATGACGTCATACCATTCATACGATGTATTACTGTGGATGGTGTGTATGTTCTATAGATTTACCAACTACCCTCCACCCTCCAGGCTCCACCACCGGCAGTGCGGCCTCAGCCTTAGAGCTGGACTAATAATAATGTATTCATAATAATTATGTATTTGTGAAGAATAAAACTAAAGCCCATGACATGAGAATAATATCGCATATTAGATGATTTTTAGAAGATATCGTACCTCAACAATTACTGTCATAAACACTTAAGCAGCATTGATCAATGGTCATGTAGTATTTATATTGAACTCATTCAACGGTGAATAATGATCGTAGAATACAATATTCATCATGATCATGATCATCATCATCATCATCATCATCTTCAGCAGCATATTTATTGAGTTATTATTATACATGGAAGAGTACGAAAGGCAAAGCTCAAAACTCTCCCCCTTACAATTTATGTAAACATGCTAAAAATAGGTATTGTTTTATTTGCCCCATACCTTTCACTGATTTTCACAACACAAAAATCAAAATTTTGAGTTCAGAATTAGTTTCACAAGAAAGCTTCAAACAAGACACGTCTGTGAAGTTGGCCCGGATGATGTTAGCCCTAACGACGAAAACAAGACACCAAATAAAACACATTTAAAACTTTGAAAGTATTCAAATCAAGTTGATAATTTTGGAGCAGAATTCAATCGAACTCACTAGTCTATTATAAACTATTGTTATTAAGAATTTTTTTACCTCAACGATAAAAAATTGTTGTTTATATGTAAGAGTTGTTCCTGTAAGACTTTGGTGGATACTGGATAAATTTACATGAAGAGAGAAAATTTCCCTAATCAATGTTATTGAAGAATGTCCCATAAAATGGAGAACGTCTTTGTTCTATACTTCAAAATACAGTAATTGTAAATAAACGATTTTGTGAAAACGATATTGAGTAGTATTTTGCCACTCCTATCACTTAGGGAAGAAATTATTAACTCTATCAAACCATCACCTATACTAATACATGAAATAGTAAGATTAGATAAAACTCCTGATCATATTACGTTTAAAAAATTGATTAAATATCGAGATAGATACTGATAGAGTTTTCTTTCATAGTGGATTTATGATAAATATTGTTGAAAGATTTGATCAGTACAAGTAAGCTCACAGTAATTTCTGAGCTCAACCAGTCAAGTCCCTCTGAGGTGTTGAAGTATATGGATTACCTCACAAACTTTAAATTAAATTGCTGTGAAGTAAAAGATACGGGCACTTCACCTGTTTCGTGGGCACGAGCCACCAGTGACTTCAATCACCTCTCACACTTTGGGATGTATTGTATCATCTATCGAACTTTATCTTCTAAAACTTATCTCCATAATAATATAATATGTTGAAAGTATGATTGAAAAGATAAGTGTATGAAATCACATCTACGTATTTTGATAAGTGAGAATATTGCTCTCAATAACATCCTTTGAGGATGAGGAAAAATATCCCATTAAAAGGAAAACTCCAAGTAAATTTTCAGCGGAAATGTGATTGATAATCATCTAATAGGAATGAATGTCTTAAAAGTGGAATATATCGTAGTCAGTCATTTCAAGAGTTTGAGTTTTCGTTAATCAATAAAATGCTTCTAAATACATGTTATTTTGTAGTGATAATATTAACAAGTTTCTTAGGTGAGTTTCATGATCTTAGAGTGAGAAAAGAACTTGTATTGGCCACTGGCGGCTCGTGCCCACAAAACAGGTGGAGTGCTGTACAGTAATAGATACGGGCACTTCACCTGTTTTGTGTGTGTTTCATAAAATTTAGATTGAACCAGCTTCCTTCTCGTAATACCTTTCAAAGTCTGATCTTGAAAACTATTCTTGTAATTGTTTGCTCCATTCATATTTTATCTTGTTATCTATTTTATCTTGTTATCTATTTTATCTTCTCATTCTACAGAAAAAGATAAACTCATAGGTTAAAAACAGAGACTATGTCCAAAACATCTTTTTCTAAATTCAACTGAGTTGTGGTCGATATTGTAGAAACGTTCCATGATGAAATAAACACACAGATTTTGTCGATTTTCTACTCTATTTGTTGGTACACTTTCAAGTAAATAGAGTAGAAAATCGACAAAATCTGTGTGTTTATTTCATCTTTTTCTTAGTTTTGTGATGAATGAAGTCAGTTCGAAACAAGGTTTTATATCTTCGCAGCTCTTCTAACAAGAATTTTTTGTCCAGGAAAAATGCATTGAA
Source organism: Sogatella furcifera (assembly GCA_017141385.1). Lineage (NCBI taxonomy): Eukaryota > Metazoa > Arthropoda > Insecta > Hemiptera > Delphacidae > Sogatella > Sogatella furcifera. Next base: position 50,160,742 of record CM029550.1, on the reverse strand, counting down.
AATTTCGAATTTTGCAAAATAGGATGGGATATCTAATGAATCAATGCACAAAATTTAAAACACAATTTCTTACAAAATATGGAATAAGCTTGAGAATTTTAAGCCAAAATTATAAAAACTACCTAGCTTATTCGTTGCAATGTATTATATCTTAAGTTGAATAGATTTCTTAGATTCAACTATTACATCAGATTCTATTAGTCTATGTGAAATAACATTATGACTGCTATTTGCTACAAATATTCTTCTCACTTGTCAAGTGACACTTGAAAAGTAAGTTTAGGTCAATATAATGTGGGAGTGAGGTTCAACCTCAACCTCTGCCAGGTTTTTGAGATTCGAAGACATGGATGAGAGCTAGGCTGACGTACCATTTTACGTAAAAAGATGCCATTGGTTGTTAATACAAACATTTTAATTGTTACAAACTCAATTTTCTGCCGCAATATTGATCAGTTACTTCGAATTATCTTTTCTTAGAGTGGAAACTTTGGGTAAAACAAAATTTTATACATAACCTGAAAATTTGGACAATTTATTGTGTGACTAAATTAGGAATAGAAGAAGTTTTGAGCAATAGCCTGTTTTTTCTTTCCTTGTATATTTGTACATAAATGAAATAAATAAATATATTTTTGAAGTTGTGGTTGCGCGTTTTATGTATCACCCGTTACAAGCGACGATATAAACACTTATATTCATTAATTAAATGTATAATGTTTTCTCTAATCATTAATTTTTTGATAATTAAATAAGTTCTATTTCCACAGATAATGTGTACTCGGAAGTAATTACATCCAGCAGTGTTACATCATCCCCTAGAAAGGCGTGTAGCATACCTCATTCTCATGACTATTATTACTTGTCTCTTGAAGGCAACAAATTGGATCCAGAAAAATGTTACGACGGTAGCGGCAAGTTCGTGGTTAGAGCAATTTGTTTTGATGACACAAAAGTAGCCAGTCCCGATGACTTTGCTGTGTGCTTTGACGGTCAATGGTATCCTGGTCAGCACACCTGTTTGCAGAAAACGTGTGAACCAGTGTATGATACATACAAAACTTATCATAAATGCTCAACTCCTGAAGGTGTTGAAGTGAATTGTAGGTTACCAGCTGCACCCGGCACAAAAATTACCATTCAGTGTGCCCACTGGAGGTTCCAGTTAAAAGGATCCAAAAGCAGTGTAATTGAGAAATTTTGTCAGAAAAGTGGTAAATGGCAAACTTTGAACAATTGCGTACATACTTGTTTCCCCATTTTTAGAAACTATAGCTCGGAAAATAGTAGTAGCTCCAGTACCATCACAGCCAACAGCTACCCCTGGAATGCTTTTATCTATCGCTACAAAGATGGTAGATGGATTCGACATTGTACTGGAACAGTGATGTCCGCGTTCCTTGTTTTCACAGCAAAATATTGTGTGTCACATGATAAAGGTATTTTTGATTTGAATTCAATGAAAATTGCTGTAGGAAAGTATTTAAAAAATTACAGTGACTATGATCAAGATCAGTTGTATGATGTGATGCATATAGACAATTATGAGGTGCATTTATTTTCTATAATAGTAGTTGCAAAATATATAGAATTCAGCGACAGCGTCGGTCGATTATGTCGGCCTTATGATGCGGCAAGGAATTTGAAAAATGAAGTCGGGCACATTGTCACGTGGTCTGAGGATGGCAGCCATTCTGAGCTACAATTACAATTCATGTCGATTGAGAGATGTCGAGCGTTGATAAATTTCAATGGAACGGTTCCATCCAATGGGCATTTTCTCTGCTCCCTTAAAAATAATCACAAGTTTGTGACTGGTGAACTAGGAGGTGGTCTTGTCTTCTCTCATAATTCTCGTCCTTATCTTGGAGGTATACTTGTTGACCTAATCCACGATGGTCGAATTCCGATTTTCTTGGATATTGGAGATGAGCTAATCAAGTATACAATAGAAAAACAGTGGTACGAGAGGTCAAATCAAGAAGGACGTCAAAAGTTGTCTAGAAGACGGGGAGAGTATTAGCATAGAATAAAAGAGCTCTAATTCTAGGATTCTCTTTGGTATTGACCATTGATTGTTATCTTGACACTGGGAAATGCATTGTTAATTCTTACCAGTATGGATGAATAGAGTGGACTGTGGACATTATCACTTACTGAATTTATTACGGTCTTAATGCATTCATTAGAACAGTAGATATCTTGACATAAGTAGGCCTACATCTCGATCTCCCTGTGTGGAGATGATATTAACTTATTCTCAGTTCCATTGTAGATTTCAAATTCTCTGTAACTTATTCTCATTTTCATTCTACAGATTCTATGAAGATGAACAACATTCAATTTTTCATGAAATACTACAATTGGAATTGAAGATTCATTGATGTATTATGATCATTATGAAACTAATAATAATGACAATGACAATGAAAATATTCAAGCAAGATAATACAATTAAATGCCAATTAAGTATTTGCATCTCGAGGTACTAGACCTGTTTGAGATGGTAATATATATTACAAATTACAAATAATATATATTATAAACTTAATTATAGGTTCAATACGAGTGTGTTTTGATATTTTAATGAAGGTAATAATAATATTGATATTGTTCACATAATTGTATTGCTATAATTATAAATATATTTATTGTAATATCAGCAATGAAGAGTGTCCATTTCGAATGAATATTATGTTAATAATAATTACCATAATTATATCAATAAATGACATAATTAAAAATAATTATAATAATATTAATATATTAATTATATTATCATCATTCTTGAAAATGTAATAAATAAATATTTCATAATGTACTTGTTTCAATCTTGAATAAGCCAGTCCTGATTTTCATAGGCACTAGATAATTTATCCAAATTTCCTATTCATTCACAGCAAAGCCTATACCACACAACAATTCGTATCACCAAAGTAGTTAGTTATACATGAATTGATTGGGTGGCTCGTTGGAGCAAGTGATAAAGCGCCGGTCTGCTATTCAAATGTTCAGAGGTTCGATCCTCAGCAAGGGACTTTAAAACATTCAATATTATATGAGAAGTCTTGTTTGAAATCCTCTAGGTTTTTCACCAAGCAGAAAATTAAATTCCGTTCGGTTTGATCGAACAATTCAGGGACGTTTCAAACTGCGATTCCTGCGTGATGGATTCAACTTTGGATTCTTGATTTGACATAATATGTCAAATGACATGTTGATTGGAGCTTTCAAAACAGAGCTTGAAAAAAGCTCTACATGTTCCATAATATTATTGATGCTCGATCAACTACCACACTTGTATAGCCTGTTCAAGCGATTATGACATTCTGGCAAGATCGGAAGATAATAAATAAAAAGACAAGATGTTGTCAAACCTCTGATTTATTAGAAAATCGAGATACCGGTTTCGGTTGTTACACCATTATCAATCTCTGGTAAACTAAAACTTAAAGTACAGAGCAGCAGTATTTATACTAACGGTGAAGCACCGCTATTGGTAGACGCTTGAGCCAATCACCGTGAACGTCTGCCATTGGCCTAGACAAGCTCCTCCCCGATTAGCGGTTCATTCAAACATTATATTCCAGAGTTTTCCATTGAGTTTTCTGAGCCTACCAATCCTTTGATACCTTTGTTTGAAATCATTGTACGGCATTGCTAAAAATCTGATACATTATATACAGGCCTGATACATTATCTGATATTATATAGGCCTACGTATAATTATATAGCGTCTGATACATTTTAAAATGCGTACAGCATAGTCGAGCATTATGCTGATTGTGTAGTCAATACAAACTTTACATCATGGATTAATTATCTCACAAAGTTTATTTAAAACTAGGTAGTGAGCGTAACCTTGAGAACTATATCGGACATAGTTTGAAACTTGATTCAATATCTTCCAAATTAGTTTATCTATAATCTCGCTGAACCATTGAATTTGTAAGGATTAGTCGTATGATATGTACAATTTTGAAAAACCTGATCACTGGCATAATCTTGAACGGATTTCTAGACCTTATCTGAACCTACCTACCAAATATCAACATTTTCTACCGATTGGTTCTCGAAAAATTGAAAAAACGCCGAAAAACTATAGAAAAACTTAAATATTTGGCGTATCCTTGAAAAGTTCCTAAAATCCGTTCTTATCTAAACGTCCAACTGAACATGCCTGCCAAGTTTGAACGCATTCGGTTCATTTTTAGTTCTGGTGATGAATGAATGAACCAGTCAGTCAGTCAGTGCCATTTCGCTTTTATAGATATAGATACAATACTTGAGTTTCAATGCTCAGGGCACCATCATCAGTGGAAAACTGAGGCTTTGAAAAATACAAGTTTGAACGGAACATGGTTGTTTTACTTACATACAACCTTTGTTTTCACTCGCCTAAATTATGTATTAGTTCCACAACATCTCTGAGAAAAGTTTCAATTTCAATTATTAATTTTTGGCGTGATCTAACTATTAGAATCGATGATCTTCATAGTCCAGAAACCGAGAAACGTTTGAGCCAATAAAAGAGTTTGTACGAACATTTTTTACTTTGAAAAATAAAAACAAATCTGATATATTGAATACACGATAACTGTATCGAATAGTATTTTCATTTCAACTCATGTTTACGAGTATTCGAGTATTGTACCCACAAAACAGGTGAAGCTCCCGTATCTTTTACTGTACAGCACTTCACCTGTTTTGTGGGCACGAGCCGCCAGTGGTATCGTACTGTATTCAGAGACTTGTGTTAGTTTCTGAAATGGATAGAAAATAAAAGTGTATCGAGTAAATGATATGGAAATGACAAACGATTTGGCAAAGTAACATTTTTCCAATTGTGAGCAACACCACTCGAAACCTCTTTCAGAGTGAACATGTAAGAAAAAAATGAGTAGAAATACGAAAAAGGAGTGAAAGTAGAGAGGAATAAGAAATGGAAATGAAGAGAAATGATGGAGGAAAAGAATTGAGATGTTGTTCTTGGTGAAGATAAATACAAATACTTTCTTCTTCCTCGTTCCCTTGTTCCTCCTCATTCCTTGTTCCTACTTGTTCCTTGTTTGTCTCAGGGATGGATTTTCGTCGATAGCAGTTTCCCAAAGGGAAATAGCTTGGAAAATCTGGGGTCGATGTATTCTGTATGGGAAGTTTGACCTTCAATCTTGATTTGACATTGGATGGTTGTTATTTTGAACTGAGCTATTACAATAACTTCTCATTCTTATTACATCACTTGAATGAATCCATTATACACGAATTCACGTATTTTAGTGAATAAGAAGAATAGGTGTGATTCATTGAGGTATAACAATGAATTTTAGTTGAATGAATCCATTATATACGGATTCACGTATGTCAGTGAATAAGAAGAATAGGTGTGATTCATTGAGGTATAACAATGAATTTTAGTTGAATGAATCCATTATATACGGATTCACGTATGTTAGTGAATAAAAAGAGTAGGTGTTATTCATTGAGGTAGAACAATATACAATTAGAAAGCTCAATCAACAGTAAAATATTTATACCAAGTTATACTTATTTTCACTTAGGGCTAATATATTTATCGAAACTCTGAATTGATAAAGATCAGAGAACACTTTTTAAAATATTTCTATTTTGCTTAAGATGTTTTGGCGTTCGAACCATCTTCAAAATCATTTTCGAAACATGTTTATATTATGCGAAATAAAATTATTTTAAAAAGGGTACTTTGATCTTATATAAATGAAACTTTTGATACCAAGTAATACGAGTGAGAACATACATGAATATCATGTATCAAGTATAAATTAGGGCTCTATAAAAAGGGGGTAGACGCACGGTCCGCCATTCTGTGGTCAACTTTTAGCGCTAGGTTTGAATTCATATAATATTTTTGATGATAGAGACGATCAACATATTATGTTTATCAAGTTGAGCAAATGAATTAAGTTATTGTTTTGGAATCTTGGAGGTTAATTTGTCATATAAAATGGTTCATATTGCTTAGCATCAAATTGCAAGAATTATAACCATTTTTATCATAAAACTGAAATTAAAAAATACAAATTTGCCAGATGCAGGAAGATGAATCAAGGTTAAAATTTTGTCTTAAAAATTGCCAGACTGGAAATTCAATGTTCTGTGAAGTGTGTATTATTTTTTTTCTAACATAATTTTTATCATTACCCTCCTTTGGGAGATTGGCTGTCGTTAGTAAAGACAGTCAGTCGTTTCCCGTCTCTGGAGGAATAGTAATTGTTGCATTACACTCTAACTGATTAACTGCATGTTATTCAGAGGTGTTCTGCGCTGCCAATTGGTTGCGGAAACTGGCTTATGGTTGAGAGGATCAACGTGCTAACCACACGTTACCTCTATCCTGGTTGATGATTATTTGCTTCTGTATAGTCTGTCCGACCGGGGGGGAATTCTGGCGGGTTGGAGGGGGCGGCTTCGGCTCGGCCAGTGTTGGTTCGGGGACTGTGAGTTCTGATTGAGAATTTATGGCTTTTGGGCCGGTATTGGTCGGGCTGGGGCCGTTTTCCCGTCGTGCCGGGGTTTCTTCTTGGCTTGGACGGGCTGCATAGTAGAGTGAATTTGAAACTGGCAACCAGCTGGTAGGCCTAGGCCCTTCATGGGCTGTTGAGCCAGACATACATACATACAATTTTTATCATTAATCATATGTTTGACTGTCGAATTGAATGAATTCAAACCTGGCGCTAAAAGTTGACCACAGAATGGCGGACCGTGCGTCTACCCCCTTTTTATAGAGCCCTAGTATAAATATCATTGACATATAATCATAACTTCATCCAATAGAATGTTGTATGCATATAAGGCATAATTATTATAGAATATTCAGCTGATCTGAAGCTTCATATTTTCAATTTGTAATACATTTTTAATATATTAGAAATCTAATTACAAGTAGATTTGAATCGTTCATAATTCATATTATTGAGAAATTCAAACAATGAGTGATCAGACAAATTCTGTCAATTTGAACTAGTAACCTATAATTTTCTTTATTCCTTTGCTCTTCTTCGATTTCCTCTAAACTTTTTGCACTGGCGGCTCGTGCCCACGAAACAGGTGAAGTGCTGTACAGTAAAATATACAGGCACTTCAGCTGTTTCTTGGGTACGAGCCGCCAATGACTTTTTGTACTTGTGATTCGTAAACCTTCAATTATTATTTTTGTCGTTGATACTATAATAATTATATAAAATGAACACAACTCGAGCTTAGCCTACGCACAGGCAATGTTCGCCTATGCAGGCTCTTCCTCTTACTTTTTTAGATAAGTAGCTACATCTCTTTTCCCCTACATTCATTCGTCCAGCAGAAGTTTCTATGAGAAGTTGTTGATTAGTAGTGATTGTGGGATAAGCTTACCAAGAGACAATGACGATGATGATTATGATGATAATGGAATGAACATTGAATGAAAATGTCAGTGATCAAAACATTATTTGGATTTATACATTTACTATGTGTTTATGGTATGAGGATAGTTTTCGGCGAGGCTTGCCGAGCCCGGAAATATGTTATCCAAATACCGCAAACACCTTTCTGTGTGAGTTGAGTATGATACTTTTCGCCACACTGCAAGAATAAGAATAATAAATATTGTATAAGAATGTTTGCGGCGATCGCTGATTCGAACTGAAGTAGGCTACGGCGGCTTGAGAAGCAGAAAGCAGTGCATTGTCGCCCGATCTAGCGGCCGGATAGGTAACTACCAGTCTCTTTCTGTGCAATAGCTCCAAAAGAGCCCTCTTTCGGAGCTAGTAGCAAAACCGCCTGTAAATGGCGTCTTTCGAATCTCTTTAGTGCACAGAAAACAGCTGCTTTCTGTGCAGTGTGGCAAAAACATTATTTGGATTTCACTTTATTCATTCAAATTTTATTTTTCAACATGTCTGATTGCTTTTCAAGAGTTCAAAAACAACATATTTTCCATTTTCTACAGTTTTCTATCATCATCTTGTTTTATTTTAAACAGATCCAAAACATTTTTTTTTATTTTAAACAATTTTCTATTTCTTGTCAATCCTTTTATTCAATAAATTTAGTTTGTTGCAACCTTATTCAGTCATTTTCTTAACAAATTCCTTGAACAATCAATGGTGGAATTGAAAGGAGAATAGAACCAATGTCACCTTCTGTCTCATTTGCCTACATGCAAGAACAACCAATGTCAGCATTTTTTTAATTAATATAAATAACTTCGAATGATGAACATTACCATACTGAGGTCTGAGGAAAAACATATCCACCCAGCTAAAAACTTTTAGAATAAAAAAAGAATTGATTGAGATATTCTGTTTGCAATATCGACCTATTTCTTGATATGCTCATATCTCAAAACTTGGATTTTTGACATTGGTTGTTCTTGTTCCAAGGTACACATTATAAGATATAATGACACACATATGATTGGGCCTACATTATTATTTGACAAATTATAAATAAGTCATATAAATTCTGTTAGTTACTCATTGATTTTGTACATTGATATGTTATGTTGTTGTATTTCCAGGAGAATAAATGATTTGATTTGAGATTTATCAACTTGAGTTTGAACTGAACTAAAGGAATTACTCTCACCAGACAGGAAACCTCTTCAGACCACATCCTCGATTGGATTTCAACAGTTATTTCCTAGTAGAGAACTAACATCCTGTTTGACTCACTGACACTGCTGATACTGTCAGGAGTCCAGGGGGCGGAGCCCCATGGCTAGGAGAAGAAGACGAGCGAAGCGAGCCTGCCGGCTAGTTCTTATATGCTGTTGATGCGGTAGTCAAGACAGATTGACTTTTTCACGTAGAAAATATATTCAATATCTATAGATATTTGTCAGCTTTGATGATTTAATTATTGATATCCTCTTGATTCTATTGATTAATATTAAATTCTTGTTGAATGTTTTCAGTTCAGGAACATTATAATTTCTTCATTCATGAATCTCTATAATTATATAAAAGCGAAATGGCACTCATTCACTAAACTTACTAAACAGCAAAACTAAAAATCTACCGAACCGAATGCGTACCAATTCGGGAGGTATATTCAGTTGGATCGTTAGACGCTTACTAAGAACGGATTTTTGAAACTTCATAAGGAGCCAATCATTTGAGTTTTTCTATAGTTTTTCGGCGTTTTATTACTTCTTTCAAGAACCAATTGGTAGAAAATGTTGATATTTGGTGGGCAGGTTCAGGTAAGGTCTAGAAATGTTGTGTTGAAATATTTTTGAAATCCGTTCAAGATTACGCCAGTAATAAGTTTTTCAAAATTGTAGATGTATTGCGGGTTGCATATCTTCCGCCTTGATACGATCAATCCTTACTGTAAATTCAATTGTTTAGCGAGATTATGGATGAGCTAATTTGGAAGATATTCAATCAAGTTTCAAACCATGTCCGATATACTCCCCAAGGCTAAGCTCAAAATTAGCATTTTACTGTTTTTTCGGAATTTTCGGAGTTTTTTCTTAGATTTTTGTGAACCAATTGGCAGAAAGTTTTGAAATTTTGTAATCAGGTCCAGATTAGATATAGAAATTCTGTGCTCAATGAATTTCAAATTCCTTCTAAGGTTACGCCTGTAACAAGGTTTTCCAATGCTTGGAATTCGCCCTTTTGTCTATTTTACGGAAACTACTGAACTATATACGTTCAAATCATATACCCAGGTTGAGCTGAGGTAATAAAACGACCCTGTTAAGTGATATGATTATCAAAGTAAACCCATTTGAATGGTATTTGCAGGCGAGCGAAGCGAGTTTGACCCATTTACACTGCTGATACTGTCGGGGGTCCAGGGGGCGGACTAGGCGGAGAAGGCGAGCGAATCGAGCCTGCTGGCTGGTCAATGATAGTTTTCAACTAGGATAAAAATTACTGCACTATTTTTTTTTTTTGAAACATTAGAATATATTATTTTATCATACAAATGTCTATAAATTAGATTCTTTTCCCCACAACCCTCAATGATTCTAATAATAATGCTTCGTTCCTACTAATTATCAAAGTTGTACTCTTGTTATCATCCCCACACAGAGAGATTAACTTACAAGTCATTTTCAAGTGAATTTCACTGTTCATTGATTTATTATACAGAGTGATAATAAAGTTACGCAACCCAATGTTCGAAGCCGTGTAAAAAAATAATCCTTCTCCTCAAAAAGTATTCCATTGCTAATATTGTTTCTCTAATATTGTAATCTTTTTTCTGTTCAAATGATTGAAGGTTAAAATGTTTCATGACTAATAGTTTCCCCTTCTTCTAAACGAATATTCATAACCTTTCTTTTTTCTGTTTAAATTGATAAAGTAATCCTCGACTCTGTCTATATAAAAATCTATAATACTTTCTCCAATGTCTAAGAAAATCGGAATACGACCATTGTGGATTAGGTCTACAAGTACTCCTCCGAGGTAATCTTCATTAAATTGAGAAATTATGAGACCACCTCCAAGTTCACCAGTGGAAAACGTGTGATTATTTGTTAGGGAGCAGAGGAAAGGACCATCGGATGGAAATCTTCCACTGATATCTATTGAAGCTCGACAATGTTCAATTGTCATGTACTGCAATTGTAGCGCAGATTGACTGCCATCCTCTGCCCACGTGACAATGCGTCCAACTTTATCGTTCAAAACTTTTGCTGCATTATAATGCCGACATAACGGTCCAACGGCGTTGTTTACTTCAATATATTTTGAAACTTGTATTATAGAAAAAGAGGACAATTCACTATTTTCAACGTTCATCACATCATACAACTGATCTTGATTATAATCACTGTAATTCTTGAAATACTTTCCTACAGCAATTCTTCTTGTATTCAAATCCAATCTACCATCACTATCATCTGACATACAATATTTTGCTGTGAAAACAATTGAAGCTGAGACCAGTGTTCCAGAACAGTGCTGGTTCCATCCACCATCTTTGTAGCGATAGATAACAACGTTCCAGGGGTAATTGTTGTCTAAAATGGCTCTATAGTTAATATTTTTGGCGATTAAGTTTTGAGGGACAGAAGAACATGATTGCTCACATTCCTCCAATGTCTGCCATTCGCCATTTCTCTTACAAAATTTCTCAATTACTCTGATTTTGGAATTCTTGAACTCATACCTCCAATGGGCACATCGAATGGTAATTTTTGTGCCAGGTACAGCTGGCAGCCTGCAGTCCACTTCAATGCCTTTGTTAGTTGTGCATTTATGATGTGTTGAGAATGTATCATACACTGGTTCACATGTTCTTTGCACGCATGTATGCTTGCTAGGATACCAGAGTCCGTCAAAACAAATGGCAAAACTATCTGGTTCGATGATTCTTGTTGGATCTAAACAATATACTCTAAATGCAAACTGGCCGCTACCATCATAACATTTTTGTCGATCCAATTTGTTGCCTTCAAGAGACAAGTAATAATAATCACCGGAAGTGGGAATCTCACATCCCTTTCTATGGATTGAAATCTTAGTTTTATCAGCTGATCCGATAACCTCCAACTGTGCATCACCTGCAAAATGAATCACTTTTTGATTACTTTTGTGTTCATCCTATTACATTAAGCAAGTAATTTCTGTATGTATGTATGTATGTTTGTATGTATGTATGTTTGTATGTATGTATGTATGTATGTATGTATGTATGTTTGTATGTATGTATGTATGTATGTATGTACATGGATCAAGAAAACAGCTCTAACGATCTCTTCGAAATTTGAAATGTAATATAACCGCGATGGAAAAATAAGATTGCACCAGGTCTCATGTCCGTGAAAACTCCCTAGCAGGATTAATAAAAGAATCAAATATTCTTTCAGGAATAATCCCAAGTACTGCGTATAACGGCTGTTATCGTTAGCTGACCAACTCCATCTAACGGAAGTAAATGGAGTTACATTCAAGTCTACAACACATGTTCATGTCAAAAAATTGTGAGAGGTGATCAATTTTGAATTTATTTTTTACAATAACACATCTACGTAATTCAAAAGTTCAAAGTTAATTCAGAGCGAAGCTCGGTACCAGATATTTTAAGTTACTCCTGTTGCAAATTTCATATAATAAGGAGAGAAAGGCTATCGATAATGCCAGTTTTATACGACGCCAATCAGCGAAACACAGGGGCGCACCCAGGGGGCTGAGGTTATATTCAGGAGATATATTCCCCCAAAATCTACACTAGATTTTTAGCTACAAACCCCAAAGTAATAATATAATTGATTTTCAAACGTTATAGTCAAATAAATGTCGTTCTATTACTAAAATGGATTATTCATTTTACCACCAAACATAATATTATTCATCTCGTTCCTTACATATTTTGAGTTCCAACTTCACATGGTTGGAGTTGCCAAGTTTTCTACCAATAAGGCTTAAAACTTCAGGTATCAAATATACTGCATTTATTATCCAATCACATCGCAATACTCAGTATCTAGAGCACATACATTCTTCAGTTTAGATTCAAAATGACAGAAAACATTTTTCATCACAGCACAATAATTATTGTCCAATGCAATATTCACAACTACGAGAGATCGATACCGTAGCTTGTTCAAAACAATAAGATCTACAATAATTGGTAAATGAATTTTTATTCACGGTAAAATAATCATAATCATGTTTGTTGAGAGAAGGCAAATACACCATATTATAAATATTCCAGGAAGCACCAACCCCCCCGCCCTCACAGAGAAGGGGCTTTCCTGGGTTCGACCCTGATTTCATACCCCCCTCCTCGAATTTTTTTTCTGGGTTCGCCCATGACGAATAAATACTTTTTCAATTAAAAAAATATAGTTTATTTCACAAAAATCAATAAATTCATTTACATAGTTGTTACATAACATGTTAGACATAACGCAATATCCACACAGATTGTATCACTTACAATATAAGAACTAGAAACAATTTTCTTTAAAAAAGTATAAAAAATATCCAACATAGATACAATATGTCCAAGCAAAGAAGACCCTCTGATTCTCAACCAATATTGACCGAGCTGGAGTCATTTTCCCATCCTGCCAGAATGGCTTCTTTGCTTGGACAGACAATACACTGGACTATGATTATGAAATAAACCAATGAAAAATTTTTGAGTAAAAGCTGAGGACAATATACTATTCCATCCTATTTGCAATTCAATTTTAAAGGTTAATTCAATTCTGGAAAATTCATACAAGAAATCTTTTGAAAATGTTCTGTTAATCCGAAGTTGGAAATGAGTGGTTCTATCGCACTCAACTCTTGTATTCTTCATCAAGTGCCAAATTTAGAATTTTTTAAAGAAAAATACTATGAAGGTAGTAGAAAAATACTAATGTGAGGTACAGGAATAAAATTATCTCTAGTATAAAATCATCATCTTGATGACACTATATATTTTTGAATTGTTTTATAGCACTTACCTAGGATACTAGTCAGTAATAGAAGTATTATGGGATAGTGTGTCATAGGAGACATGTTGGTTCTCTCACAACGTTTTGAAACTTAGCATACTATAGAGTATTATAGGCTACTCCAATATTTCAACGCACATCCTTCAAATATCATCATGAACCGCTTTTTTAACCACATTTCCTTGAAGAGAGATAACAAGACCTCCTTTTCGGAATAACATACAATGTTTTCATGTTGTTGTTGTTGATAACATACAGTGTTTATCAATTTTTAAACTGAACTGTTGTTTTTTTACACTAATCTCCTTATAGCCGAAAAATATTCAACATCAACAAATAATGATTACCAGTTAGATGATTAACATTGGATAGAAATAATCAATTGTCTGTTGAATACTATTATGAGCCCCCCGGTTCCGGTAAAGTTCTAAGTTTTGATATTTTCGCCATACTCGTATGTAATACACAACTTTCCAAGCTAGATTTCCGTTTGGAAAATTACCGTTTACATGAGAATCAAAGATCAGCTGTTCTGAATGCGGGAATAATCATTTTGATGATTATTACAGCACTAGTCATCATCACGATGATAATTACAGCACTGAAAATCTAGCACAGCTGTTTTTTCCGAACTCCGACGTATGAATAAACGAGTCGAACGAGCCGCCATGACAGTTCACTGTATGTGTTTGTTTTGTGCTACTGCTAGTGTTGTGTTGAGGTTATGTTGGCTTGAGTTAATGTTTTCAGTTGTTTGAGGTTTTAATAAATCCTTATCAGTCTAGTATGACGAAAAAAATTACATAATTCGTGTGGAAAAGTTTACAAACTCATAATTATTTTCCAAACTCGCGTACCGCTCGTTTGGAGAACATAATTATTTGTTTGTAAAACCGCCTTTTCCAAACTCATTATGTAATATACCATTTCAATGCCATAATTTATGACGTTTTTCATTCTGAAGAATACATGGACTAAGGTAACAACACCAGTAGAGGCCATGTTTATGAAATTTTTTATAGTTTATGCTGAATTGTGGGTCCATTTCCTTTCTATCATTTTTATCTCATCACATCATACATCCAAAACTGAATAAACAAAGGCTATATAGCCCAGATCCTACTTGATTGAGTTTTGTTCTTTGAAATATAATAGCTGAAATATCAATTTGCAGATAAGTGTTATTGAACTTTCGTGAAACTCAATTATTTTGATTCTTAGTGACCATATGATGTTCATCATGCTAGTCGACAATCAAATTTCTCAAGCTATGAATCATCTAGTGAGCTAATTTTACATTCCAGAGCATGATTATAACGCCAGAAGTAATAGTACATTACGCAACAAGCCTGGGAAGGAAAAGTTTACGGTATGAGGATAGTTTCCGGGGCGAGGCTTGCCGAGCCTGGGAATAATTCCGAATACCATAAAAAACTTCCTGGGCGAGTTTTGTATAATTTTTTTCGCTACACTTCAAATAGATATTATCAATCTTATTTCATGAATGAACAAAACAAATAGGATTAATGAAATCTAAGAACAGCTAAGACCAGATAACTTACTATACTAGCTTCGGCTGAGCTGAATCTGGAGTAAGCTGAACTGCTAAGTATTGGAAGTTTGCATCACAATTCTTTGATTTAATCAAATGGATATTACTTAATAACTATCAGAATACTCGATTTTCTTAGTCCAGAAATGTTTAAGCTCATGATAGTTTTTGTACGATCATTCTAAATTGTACAATAGCAATACAAAGTTTCTTGTTTTTGACAAATTTCTGGCAGTTTTAAAGAAATTGATGGTCCATTGTAGTTACATTTTCTCTCGCTAGATGGCATCAGCTGTCCACGATTGGAAAGAGATGGTCCTTGTATGGAAAGGACTTCATTCCGCTCGAGGGCAACAGTTGATTGATTATGTATGTAAATGACGACTTCCTAGTCTACATAGGGACTGGTAAGCAGCTTATTTCCGTGAAGTGTAGCGAAAAATAGGTTACATTGAAATGAGTTGAATTTGTGTTGGGCACTAGACAATTGAGTTTAAACCATTAAATAGATATTGCAGAGTTATTTTCCTCTACTCGTATAACCTATACGAAACATTCTTGGAAGAATTAAAATTCAAATTTAATCAACTTTTACAACAATATCTACAACTTCAACAGTAATATGTAGGCGTAATATTGGGTGCCTACTTCCGTATTATTCATAGTATTTTGCTCTTTTAATGGCCAGTCTGCTTTTACGCCACAATAACAGCTGTATTCGGCTATAAACCTCTTGAAAATCATCCAAACATTATATAAAATGATTACAACTCCAGAAATAGCGAAATTTACTAACTTTCTATACAACAATTTCTATATGTATAGAAATTCTTCTTACTGATACGTCTGAGAGAAAACTGAACGTCTTACTGAAACCACGTGGTCGATTGGAATAGCGACAATGACTTTTTCATAAAAATTTCCCTTGATGTTCTGCAAGCTCCCACCTCCACTATTCAGCTGCTAAGTAGCATATTAAGTCTATAGAAGGTTTAGAACCCATTTCAAGTCATAGATCAACCATAGCATTCGGAGTGAAAAGAGTAACCAACAGAAGCTTTCTCTTTTCTGATGGAGCTAGTTTGAAACAATTAATATAATTTAGAGTGATGAGAATAGAGTTAATAATGTGATACAGTGCTTGAAAGAGAACAGTCACCCAGGGTGAGTATTGGCTAAGAGGAGGACAGCAAGGGATACCTAGAGTATACTTTGTTATGGACGTCAGTTGATCAGTTGAAGGCGCTTGCGGCAGGTGAAGTGCCCGTATCTTTTACTGCACAGCACTTCACCAGTTTCGTGGGCACAAGCCTTCTTGATCTGCCAGTGACATCATAGAGGATTTAGTGAAGAATTATAATCACCTATTTAGGCCAACCACCCCAGCAATAAACTCAAACTAGATCAGATGCCAACGGAACTGGCGGTTGGTGAATGTATTTTATCAATGCTCAGCTCTCTCAGGACAGTCTGAAAGTGGTCCAAAAGAGCGAAACTGTTTAGCTGACTAAGTTCTCAACGTAATACGCTCTTGCAGACCGCTCACCGACTGTTCTAACAGAACTGAGAATTGATAAATATCATTCGCCAACCGCCAGTCTACATCTCTCTCGGCCAAAGCCACTTATTACCTGCAACTGTCACGTGATATTTGTGTCTCTCTCATCCTCACACTCTCTCTTTTTTGTTGTTTATCAAACTTTCATACTCTCTCTGTATTCCGAAAACTAAATCAGTTTACTAGTAGTTCTGTGAACAGTAGACCTCACGAAGTCAATGGGTGGGATGGGGCATTATTCATGAAGGGAATACTTAGTTATGTTGAGTTTCAAGTTTCATTAATTGCATGCGTCATTGAATGCAATTAATAATAAACTCGACAGCTGGTTCAGCATGAATAATTCTATAGTGTGAATTTTCCTATTAGTCCTATATGTTCAGAAGTATAAATGTATATAGTAATATTTTAGCATGGAGGTAATTCCTTTTCCTTTCATATTATCCTTAAAAATGCAATATTTCAAGAAACCTTGCATATACATCAACGCGCAATTTCAAGAGGAACATTCCTGTCAAATTTCATCAGAATCTATTGCCGCGTTTTATCGTAAATGCGGAACAAACAAACATAAAGAGAAATGCAAAATCGTCGTCTTGAATCTAGACCTCACTTACGTTCGGTCAATTAACTCATCCCTCTGTCCCTCAGAATGTGAATTTTGTGATTTTATTTCTTGGTTTCATCTATCTTGTCTTTAGCGATAACTTGTTCCATTTTCCCTCCTTCAGAAACCAATATTTCGAAAATTGGAAAACATTTAATTTTTGATAATTCTATGACTCAATTTTGATTAGAATAAACTCATACTGTTCCTAGAAAAAATTGAGTTTTTGCATTTACATCTCTATCAATTTTAAGCAATATAGAATATATATATATTTAAGCAATCTAGAATTGAAGCGTGAATGTATTGTTATTGTCTATATGAATAAAGAAATCTAATCTAATCTAATTTTCATCATTGTACAGAGTGTTCCAGGAGGAACGTGCAATACTTCCCGGTATGGTTTCTTACACCGAGTATAGAAAACAACTCCATGGGACATACCCACAAAATGCTTTGTTACCGAGGTCATAATGGCGAGAAATTGAAATTTTGAAGAATATATGAATTTTCAAATATCTTAGGTTTTAAAATTATGAATTCTTGTGTAAAACTAGCTGAGATATTCGATGAAACCAGTCACAGGCTTGTAACTTGAACGTTTATAGAACATAACGATAAAATGAATATATTCAAAAATGGAAATGGAAATTTGGCTCCCATATAAGTCAATGCATCGAGATAGAACAATGTGACATCTAAAGCTATTGACCAATAAAAAACAATGGGTATGTGATTTGAACGTATTCAGTTCAGTTGTTTCCGTAAAATGAACAAAAGTGCGAATTCCAAACATTGGAAAATCGTAGTGTGTCCTTGGGAAGTTTCAAAAATCCGTTCTTAGTACGCGTATAACTGTCAAACTGAACATGCCTGCCAAATTTAAACGATTTCGGTTCGGTAGATTTTTATAGTATAGTTCTGCTGATGAATGAATGAATGCAATTTCGATTTTATATGTAGAGATTTTAGTTGAAATATTTGCAAATGACTATTATAGTACTCTATTTCCAACAATATTGCTGAATATGGTTACACAATCCAAGAGTAATCTATGCCCATCTTGATCAAGTATTTGAGAAAAATGTATGCAAAATGAAGTGCTTTGTGCATAAATTTCAACCACGGAGAGTTGCGGAGACCAAATAATTCAGAATTTCATGAAATATTTATGTGGGAGTATCGTGTATATGGAGAAGTTATGCATTAACTTCAATCAAAATCGATGCAACAGCATCTAAACACTGTACAAGCAAAGAAGACATTCTGGGCAAGATGGGAAAATTATTCCAGCTCGGTCAATATTAGTTCTAAAATTTCAGTTTTGGTTTCATATTGTAGGAAACATTCTGCTCTACAATTTGAGATCAAAATTATAATTTTTGAAAAAATATTGACCGTGCTGGAGTCATTTTTCCATTTTACCAGATTGTCTTCTTTGTTTGGACAAACTATAACTGCATCATTTGAACAGAACAATGTTATTTTGAGGTTCATAGCTTGATAATAATTTACATATTGAATGCATTTCCAGATTGCATTCCATAGTGCTTTGAGCACCCGTTTCAAAACGTTTATAGTGTTCTACTATGGTGTCCATACATTATAGCCTACATAATATACATAGTGTTCCAGTACCCTATACAGCACTGGCGGCTCGTGCCCACGAAACAGGTGAAGTGCTGTATAGTAAAAGATACGGGCACTTCACCTGTTTTGTGGGCCAGAACCGCCAGTACTATGCAGGGTGTTGCACCAGGTAGAGGAAAAAGTTTCATGAGAAAAACCCACAAAAACGTTCTGCTACTGAGAACAATGACGGAACATAGTCATTAAAAAAAATGATATCTTCACATTTTTTATAGGTTTTATTCAGGTTCTAAAATGATCAAACCCTATGTAAAATTAGCTAAGTACTTCAATGAAACCAATAAGAAGAATTATAACTTCTTCTTCTTCTTCTTCTTCTTCTTCTTCTTCTTCTTCTTCTTCTTCTTCTTCTTCTTCTTCTTCTTCTTCTTCTTCTTCTTCTTCTTCTTCTTCTTCTTCTTCTTCTTCTTCTTCTTCTTCTTCTTCTCTTCTTCTTCTTCTTCTTCTTCTTCTTCTTCTTCTTCTTCTTCTTCTTCTTCTTCTTCTTCTTCTTCTTCTTCTTCTTCTTCTTCTTCTTCTTCTTCTTCTTCTTCTTCTTCTTCTTCTTCTTCTTCTTCTTCTTCTTCTTCTTCTTCTTCTTCTTCTTCTTCTTCTTCTTCTTCTTCTTCTTCTTCTTCTTCTTCTTCTTCTTCGAATGCATCTACATCTCGGTACAACTTTTGACAGTTCATTAATGGAGCGAAAACTTTCAAAGTCCTTCGAAAACCATACTGCCAAGCTAACTGTAGGTATAGTCTGGCCAAGCAAAGAAGAGCCTCTGGCAAGATGACAAAATGACTCTAGCTGGGTCAATATTTGATCAGAAATTATTGATTTGGTCTCAAATTGTAGATCAAAATGTTTCCTAAAATTGAGATCAAATCAATAATTATTTTTGAACCAATATTGACCGAGCTGGAGTCATTTTCTCATCTTGCCAGAGGCTCTTCTTTGCTTGGCCAGAGTATATAGAGCCTTGTTCTCACAATGCCACAGTAATCAATTTAAAATGTGTCAAATACATCAGCTATTGGTCGAAAAACGTTTTCAGTTGAACACTAGAATTAGATGAGCATTATATCCTTACAATTTTAGGTTTGAAAGAATCTGCCAGAGTACTAAGGTTTATTCTTTGAATCGAAGTGGTAATGTAATTAAAACGGTTCCTATAAAAAATGCATTCATTCATTCATTCACTCAGCTATGATATTACAAGAAAAAATGTTTATATGGAGGAAGTAACGAATGCACGGGCCGAAGCCTGTGTACAGGAAAGAGTTGCATCAATACACTACATACCACATATTATCTGAAAAACAAATTTTATATAATATATAAATATTATATATAATATTTATTTTATTGGGAATATTATGCCCAATAAAATAAAAGGCAATCACTAAATTTAATTATGATATAAAACTGATGATTGAAATTATCATTAACCTTCATATTACAAGAGAATTTGAAATGATCAGTCGAACAAGAATAATGTAACTTCAATAACAAAATTCATTGCATTCCCTATTATAATATGTGCTATTATAATAGGAGAGTAACATCTATTCAAGTAGTAGCCTATAACACAATGGCTTCAAACTCAGGGGCGAACCCAGGGGGGGGATATAGGGGATATATCCCCCCCCGAAATTGGGGCTCATCTTACACTAGATAGAATGCACTTCGTTGGAGTTGCCAAATGTTTGACTAATAAGGCTTAAAACTTCTAAAAAATATAGTTTTAGGGTACTTTTTTGTAAAAAATTTCCCCTCGCGGGGAAATCTGGAGACAGAAATGGAACTAAGCATCACAAGCCCAAATATTCCATTTCTCACTTGAATGAATGGAACAAGAATATTTTCCCTTATGAAATGTCCCATAGAATGTTGAATATTAGCGCAACGATTTCTGTTACAACAACAACGTTTTCTTAACTCAAGAGCTCCTTTTGAACTCTTCAGAAAGTAAAATCATACATGAGAAGTGCTATAGATCGGAATCATTTGAACTATTCATTCACAGATATTTTCCCGTTAACCCTGTTCATATAATTGAATAAAATGTCTCA
Source organism: Sogatella furcifera (assembly GCA_017141385.1). Lineage (NCBI taxonomy): Eukaryota > Metazoa > Arthropoda > Insecta > Hemiptera > Delphacidae > Sogatella > Sogatella furcifera. The sequence goes on along the minus strand of CM029550.1, from coordinate 50,139,898 downwards.
AAATAAATCTCTGCGTCTTGTAGATTTCATTTTGTGATAAGATTTTCTATGTTAATCTATATAATTTCAACAATTTCATTTCATTTATTCAATAAAATACAATATACTTATGTAATGAAGACTCAAACAATCAGGTCCATAACCTCTTGTTTCCAACACAATAATTATCAATAAACATTTGGAACTAAGGTACAATCATCAAATATACTGCACATTATATTATCCAATCACATCGAAATACTCAGTATCCAGAATACATGTATTCTTCAGTTTAAATTCAAAATGACAGAAAAAATCTTTCAGCACAGCTTAGAGAACTTCAACATTCAACTCAACAATAATATTGTTGAATACAATATACAACTACAAGAAAACAATAGCTCTTGTTCAAATCAATTATTTTCTTGTTCTACAATAATTGGTGAATAAATTTTTCTACACAGTTCATTCATTCATTCTTATGCCGTATTCGGTGGGAGTTCCAAAAGGAAGGTCCACCGGCACCATAACCTTGATTTCCGTCAATGGGAAATCATGGTATTTCTTGATGTTATACACTGAGATTTGAATTTTCAAAAGTTCTTCCGAATCAAGAGAGTCCAAAACACGAGGAATATCACTAAAATCACCATTCACTACCAAAAAAATATCAAATTTCGAAAAAATTTAGAGCACGACAAATTTTAGCTTGTTAAAATTTTACCATGACAACAAAATTCCAAAGTTCTACACAGTAAAAATATATGATTATGAGAGGAAGCAAATGCATTTACTATAGATATCCCATGCAAGAAACAACCCCTCCTTCCCCCTCCCTCTTCTGGGAACAGGAGTTTTTCTGGGTTCATTCCGTCATATCCCCCCCGAAATTTATTTCTGGGTTCGCCCCTGATCAACCTTATTATAAATGTTCAGAAGCTGTGTCCTCCAATACCTTCAGGGCAATTCCCCCCCCCCCCTCCTTACCCACTAAACGGTCGAAAGTTTGTAGCCTGTTCAAGTAGAGAAGACATTCTGGCAAGATGGGAAAATAACTCCAGCTCGGTCAATATCGGTTCAAAAATTATGAATTTGGTCTCAAATAGTAGAAAAGAATGTTGTCTACAATTTGAAACTGAATTTATAATTTTTGAACCAATATTGACCGAGCTGGAGTCATTTTCCCAACTTGCCAGAATGTCTTCTCTGCTTGGACAAACGTGTGTCAATGGAACCTCACATGGATGAGATATAGCAGACTCCAGATAAGTTGACATATTACGAATGACTGTTTTTAATGCTCAGCTCGGTCAGGACAGTCTGAAAGCGGTCTGTGAGACAGTAAAGTTGAAGCTGAGATCGCACCCGACTCGGTGAGCTCTCGCAGATTTATGTCAGACTGTCCTGACAGAGCCGAGCATTGATAATAGTCATTTTCTATCCGCCAACCCAACTGGAGGTAAGTCAGCTTCATATATGAAAGCAGAATTTCCCCTCAGGCGGCAATAAAGGAGGTTCGAGTTTTGGTCAAAATTCGGACAAAGCGTTGACTCAATATAAAAATTTTCACCTTCCCAATAAAGTTGATTTTTCCCACTTTTTCTCTGCTACTACGTATTATTTGGAAAGTTGAATGACTCATCGATTTTTCACTTTCTCTGTAATACCTACTATAGTCTGTCCAAGCAAAGAAGACCATCTGGCAGAATGTGAGAATGACTCAAGCTCGGTCAATATTGGTTCAAAAATTATCAATTTGATCTCAAATTGTAGGAAACAATTCGATCTACTTTCAAGACCACATTTATAATTACTGAACAAATATTGATCAAGCTGGAGTAATTTTCCCATCTGGCCAGATGGTCTTCTTCGCTTGGACAGACTATACCATAGGTGAGGAACCAAGACACCGTTTTCAGTCTTGTTTTGACGCTGTCAGACATTATCGGTGTTTCAGCGCCCTGTGCGAGATTTCTGCAGGCGCCCCCCCCCATTTCGGTCGTATTCAATCCAACATATAATTTAATAATAATTATGTATATTCAAAACCAAACATGATTCAAGCTGCCTTGCATTTTCATAGTTTTCACATTTGCAATAGCAATTTTCCAAGCTGTGTGGAAAAAGAGGATTATAGGGTCTTGCTTATTATAATAATGTATTTATTTGTATTCTAATGTATTAGAACGTATCCAGATAGCCTACTTGATAATCATAGGCGTAAAACATTTCTTGCAATTATTATTTTTTGTTTGTTTGCATAAAAGCGCATAAGGAATGGAATTATGGAATTATAAATTCTTCATGAATCATCATGAATCTTGCGTTGTACTGGAAATACTCATGTTTTAACAAGAAATCTGAATCTTTTCAATAACAAGGAAATTGAAGATTACAGCCATTTTCACTCCCTAACTTTCTTGTTAAAACATTCGAAATAGTTCCGAATTCAGCAAGCAGATGGCAGTAGCAATAGGGTGAGTTGCTTCACTTCCTGTTGGACACGCCTCCAAGCTCCGCCTATGCCTGTGATTGGACGATGACTAGTAGGCTAGACGGGAACAGTTGTTGGGTGATGTTTCCAATTTCACTTCGACACTCCTTCATGCCTCTCCTGCTCTTTTCTGATTGGTTGACGGTGTTTCGAGATTTCTCCCTGAAAATGGCTGCTAACGAGCTCTAATATCAGAGAATTCTGTAGAAGTATAAGGGAAAAGTTTGAATCAAATTTACAAGACAATAAATATGAAAATTGGTCACATTTGAAGCATAAGATAGTATAGTACAAGAATAATAATACTTTATTCTTTCTTTACAATTGCGACTTGGTTTCCAAGTATTTTAAGCAAATGATGAATGAGTGATGATGAAGGTTTAAGATGTAGGTTATATGTCTATCACATTAAATTACATACTACAGAGAAGATCCTGTCAAGTATGATTTGTTCCAATACGTTCCAATACATATGAATAAATAAGAATGAACGACAGTAGAACAAAATACAATCATAAAATTCAAATTTAGAATAAGAATGAGAAATTTGAAGGGAATTGATTGAATTGAATTTATTTGTTTCAGTACAGAAAAAAGCATACAATGTACAATACATAGCATACAAGATAAAAATTATGAAAGTTCACAACTGTGGAACAACGCTCACATGAACGGTAAGATTTGTTTGTGAGTCGTGAGATATAGTTGAGTTTTAGTGAGAATAGTTGGAAGTTTCGAATTACTCCAGGTCGATCAATATCGCTTCAAAAACTACATACGAGTAGTTTGGTCTCGAATCAGAGAGCAGAAATTTTCCTTAAATTTGAGACCAAATTTATAACTTTTAAAACAATATTGACCTGGCTGAAGTCATTTTTCCATCTTGTCCTTCCCCATATAGAAGTAAAACCATCATAGAAACAATATTCAACATTGTAGTAGTATAGAGAGTAGCTGATCAATTCAACATTGTGAAATTATTTTCTCTACACTACAGATACTGTACATCCAGAGATTAAACAATCATTGTATCCATTTTGTAATTGTAATTTTCATTTTCAATATCCATTTTGTATAATTTTGTAATTTTGTATTTGTAATTGTATCCATTAATTTCCACCATTACAGTAATCTCCATATGAATACGTCAAAGCACGTGTCACCCACACTTAATAATCTATTTACAAACCAAATCATTATCATTATACCCAGAACCCACTTATCACCTCTTAGCAACCCATTAGAAGCATCAAATACGGACAAATATCAGCGTTAATACATTCATCTGTTGACAGGTGATTAATAATATTGTTAATGATTATGGTACTATATCTAAAGAGGTGTAAGTACCATTGGTATTAATAGCTTCGCAGGAGGAGAATATTGTTTGCAGTGTAATTCATAGGTGGAGCACTGGCGGCTCGTGCCCGTGAAATAGGTGAAGTGCTGTGCAGTAAAAGATATGGGCACTTCACCTGTTTCGTGGCTAAGAGCCGCCAATCAGGTGGAGTGGTTGTGGGGCGCTCTATAATAGATACATAGATAGATGTTTGATATATAGCGAAGTATATATAGATAGATGTGTAAGTAGTGTAACTATATACTGCAGCATTACCACAATGCTATTAATCAACAGGGTGTCGCATGTCTATCTATTACTTTCTTCCTCTCTTTCCTCTCCCTCTTTGATTCTCTCTCTCTCTCTTCAACTCACTTTCCCACTCTCCTCTCTTCCTTTCCGTCTCACTCTCTTCCTTTCTCCGTCCGTTTATTTATCTCGTTTGTTCTCTCTCTTATTTTCTAGCTCTACTTTTTCTTTTTAGTGAGGATAATTCAATCTCATTGAATCATAATCTTTTCTCTGTATACTCTCTCTCATTAAAATCATCATATTAAATCATCTTATTATGATTCTACATATCTAGCAGAATCATTTTTGTTTATGAGAAATATTCACGGTAGAGCGACAAGACAAGGAGAACATACCCTCCAAATCCCCATACACAGAACTACTTTATATAATAATTCATTTTTGTTATCTGCAATTAATACATGGAACCTTCTCCCAATAGAAATAAGAGGGAAAGAAACGTTAGAGTCTTTCAAAACATCCTTGAAAGCTCGTTTTCAAGATTGATTTGTATATTAATTCATTTATTTCAATTTCTTTAGTTTTTACCGATTTTTCATCACTTCCATTTGCTTCAGAAATGTGCATTTCTGTCAATTATATACAATTTCATGACTGTTAGCTAGACTATAATATTATTCTATGTACTGCTATTGTAATATGAGTGAATTTTACTGTATAATCGAATAAGATTTAGTAGAACAATAATTTTATTTCAATATAAGCTTCTTTGAATTGGTAAGGCTTGACTTGGAAATGTTTTTATTATCTTTATTACGAAGATGTATTAAGTTATATGTATGATTTCTTAATGTAATTTTTGCTCTTGCTATGTAAAATAGAATGTATTTCTGTTGATATGAGTGAAAAAAAGGTTTCCAGCTTTACTCTTATTCGAAAAATAAATCGATTCATTCATTCTCAATATTTCTCTATTCACGGAAATACTTGAACTGGGAATCAACGGAATCTGAACTGGGACTGAAAACTGAAAAAAGCTTGAAAACTTTGTTTGAATTGTTTCAAAAACCTATGCAAACTGAAGAGAACTGGACAGAAACTGATCAAAAACAGAAAAGGATGGCATAACTGAACTTCAGTATTTGCAGCCTCTCTAAGTCTATACAGTCTGTCCAAGCAAAGAAGACACTCTGGCAAAATGGGAAAATTACTCCAGCTCAAACAATATTGGTTCAAAAATTATAAATTTAGTCTCAAATTGAACAAACCATTATTATCTACAATTTGAGACCAAATTCATTAATTTTTGAAACAATATTGACTAAGCTGGATTAATTTTACCATTTTCCAAAATGTCTTCTTTGTACAGACTATCTACCAATAAGCTCTGAAAGTGAAGTGAATCTGTAATGGATGTAAACAATACAATCTACTCTTTATAAATTTGTATAACTTCTGTGTATAAAATTGTATTTTTAATGTAACTGAGCGGAGGTTGAACTAAAATTGAAATTAGTATCAAGTATTGAATTACAGTCAGAGAACAGGAATTCTCTACCGAATAATCTGTCCCAAGAGTTGAATATTATTCTTCTTCAAGAGATTCCTTCAGATCAAGTTTGTTTGTTTCAACAGAGATTGTCAATGATGTAGCAACCGAAACCGATATCTCGACTTATAATGAATCTGTGGTTTTTCAATATCTTGTATTTTCATGGGTAATTACCACAATAACACCTTCACAACTACTCAACAAGCTTTCTCCTTGTTCGATTTTTATTTCTTATCGTCTATCTCTCTCTCCCTCTTTCTCACTCCCTCTTTCCCTTTCCACTGGTTTCTCAGGTTTTCTCTCTCACACACACTGTTCCTCTCCCCCTTCCTCATTTTATCACACCATGATCCTCCTATTCCCTTTCACTCTCTCTCATAATTCTCACATCTCTCTCACACTCTCTCTGTGTCTTCTCTCTCTTTCTTCTCTCTCCGTCTCTCCTTACCTCTGTCACCACAGAGTGGTAGTCTGTCCAAGCAAAGAAGACATTCTGGCAAGTTGGGTGAACGACTCCAGCTCGGTTAATATTGGTTCAAAAATTATCAATCTGGTTTCAAAACTTAGGAAACTTACTTATCTACACTTCGAGACCAAATTGGTCATTTTTGAACTAATACTGATCGAGCTGGAGTAATTTTCCTATCTTGCCAGAATGTCTTCTTTGCTTGGACAGGCTATAACAAGTGAACTCCACATCATTGTACAGCGGCTCAATGGAGGATTAATGACTGTCTGTTTCAGTGTTCAAATCAATCAATTATTGCCATCATACGATCAATACTAGGCTATACTGGGCTACGAGGATGTTGGGTTTGGATAGGCCTTCTGCACAATATTTCAGGAAACCAGTCTGCTCGGATTGGGTTGTGTACGATGGAATCGGATGGAACTATAGAATGATTCATCATTCAAAAACAGTATAACTAGTTATACAATAGTTAACTAATACTATAACTAATTATAGCTACAATATAACTAGTTATACAACAGTATAACTATAAACTAATGTGTTAGTTTTCTGGAACTATTTTTAATAAGGGTTGATAAAGAGAGCTTCTAGCAGAATGCTTTACCTTATTCCTAGCCTTTATAAGTTTATGTTTCATTGAGTTTTACCTACCAATTTGAATTTCATTATAGCTCGAACTGACCATACAATATAGCTATAATGTTATTATAGCTTGGAAATCTAGAGAGGAAAGTATAAAACCGTGATGTCCGGTTTTTCCAAGCACACTCAAAGTTGAGGGACCCTCAAATTTTGATGAACAGCTGACATTTTCTATGATAAGTATAGGAAATGTAGTAAAGTGTAGTAAACTTGAGGGTCCCTCAAATTTGAGTGTGCTAGGAAAAACCAGGCATAAGAGTAATAAATAAAGGTAAAGGTAATAAATAAAGTAATGATAAAGGTAAAGAATAATAAAGGTAAAGGTAATAAAGGTATCTATTAATATTTTTACTGTGTACTTTTAACCAATTCTAAACTTAAAAATAATAGATTGAATCTCTCTAGATTGAATAGAGAGCTGTGTTTAAATTCGAACAAAGCATGTACGTGAACACAAATTGGATTTTCTATATATGCTTTTTATTTTCTGATTATCATGATGTTTCAAATTATTTTTGTTTGAGAAACTGTGTTGATGAAACATGTTCAGTACAATTCTGGAAGTGGTTTACATCGATCAAATCCTCTGGTTTGAAAAGTAGCTAATAATCTTCGAAGAAATATTGATGATGATGCGCATGTTACATAGCGAATGTGGAAATTGGAAAGTATTTCACTCGAGTCGAATTGACAAGAATTTCGTACAATGTTTCTGTCATAGACTAGTGTATAATATGAGAACAAAGTATTTAAATAAGGAACGGTGAATTACTGTTCTTAAAAAATAACCTCAAAACAGTTCAAACATCTTTGATGAGAACACTTTTTTGAACCTCCTTGGATAGACATATGGACATTGTGGATAGACATATAACCTACATCTTAAACCTTCATCATCATCATTCATCATCACTCATTCATCCTTTGCTTAAAATACTTGGAAACCAAGTCGCAATTGTAAAGAAAGAATAAAAGAATAAAGAATAAAAGAACGACTTCCATTACAGACTAACAGCTGTCTCTTATCAAATCCTTCTATAAGCGTGTAGTAATGAACCAGAGTTATTAAAGGTTTTCTAATAATCTTGTTAATGAACAACTAACTGATGTTTGATTTTATGTTAACAGTAATCTACGCAAATATCATTACTTGGAAAGTTGCCGCTTAACTCTTGACAGAGTATTGTTACAAAAATAATATTTAATGAGTTTTGGGGTCGTCTCATACACACAAAACCAACAAAATACAGGGTGTTTCAGGAGGAATGTGCAATACTTCTCAGGCTGATTCCTTACACCAAGTAGACAAAAAAGTTCCATGGGACCAACCCCCAAAAACGCTTTGTTACCGAGATAACAATGGCGGAAAATTGAGATTTTTCAAAATATATTAATTTTTCTAATTTTTTAGAGACTCTAGTGAGGTTTTAAAATAATCAATTCCAATGTAAAATTAGCTGAGGAATTCAATGAAACCAGTTCCAAGTTTGTAACTTCAACGGTTATTGAGATAATTGGAAAAATATGCTAAAAAACGCCATTTTTCAACAATAAGGGTTATAACTGGATAAGGAATCATAAAATTGTATTTTTCATTAATGGAAGTTGAAGAGAGCCGGATTCTAAAGAGAAAGTTAAATGGCGGCGATTGTGTAAATCTTACCCAAATCTCAGAAATGGCGATCAAAAATCGCAAAATCGCTACTAAATACAAATTAATCACTTTTGTCAATTTAACTTTCTCTTTAGAATCCGGCTCTCTTCAACTTCCATTAATAAAAAATACAATTTTATGATTCCTTATCCAGTTATAACCCTTATTGTTGAAAAATGGCGTTTTTTAGCATATTTTTCCAATTATCTCAATAACCGTTGAAGTTACAAACTTGGAACTGGTTTCATTGAATTCCTCAGCTAATTTTACATTGGAATTGATTATTTTAAAACCTCACTAGAGTCTCTAAAAAATTAGAAAAATTAATATATTTTGAAAAATCTCAATTTTCCGCCATTGTTATCTCTATAACGAAGCGTTTTTGGGGGTTGGTCCCATGGAACTTTTTTGTCTACTTGGTGTAGGGAATCAGCCTGAGAAGTATTGCACATTCCTCCTGAAACACCCTGTATATGCAGTAAATTCACACAAACATTCCAGAGTTTTCTGTTTCCATATTCATGCTTTTTCTGTGGAGATCAACAACCCTGAGACTCCTTTTTCCAGTTTATTGAGGCTGGAACGTGCCCAAACATATTTTGGTGGTCTACTTGATGTTTGTTTAGCGAATTGTGTGCACAATCAGATAGCGACCTTGCTGGGACCGACACAGACAAATAATGCTGACAATAGCATTTTCACAGGAGCAGCACGTGTGTATTGTATCAGCTGATCGATAGTCTCACACATCTAGGAAAAGTTACACTGCGATGGAGTAGATTGTTTTCTGATACACTTGATAGAAAGTAGCAAAAGTAGTTCTAGTTTCTATCTACTTGACATTCTTCGAAAGCCTTTATGTTCTGCACCAGTGCGGGATAATTGCCTTTTAATTTGGGTCCTATACATATATAGCGGTATACGATACGAGAAAGAAATCAGGTGTCAAGAAATTTCCCGTTGATTAAATAGCTCATTCCATGCAAATTGGTCGACTTATCCGTTACGTCGACTCTTTCAAACATTGTTGCATCAGACGTTTTAGCAGCTAACTGTTTTTCTAGCGGTAGCCTATTTTTATTTCATCATATTGTTTCACACCTGAACTTTTGTTTTGATTTGAAATAAATTTTAGCAACTAGTAGCCTACGTAGAAAGTGAGAATCCCTAATATTTTTTGAAACAAACAACGGAAATCATCAATATAGAATTCGGCAAGTTGGATTCGTATGTCGTATTTATTGAGAGTTCTAATCCGATTCCAAACAGCTTTTCTGCACTGGCGGCTCGTACCCACGAAACAGATAAAGTGCCCTTTACAGGTGAATCTTTTACTGTACAGCACTTCACCTGCTTCGTGGGTACTAGCCGCCAGTGCCTTTCTGTGGAGTGTTCAGAAGACACAAATAATCAACATGTTTGAAAAACCTCTGCAGCATCACAAATACTCCAGCTTTCCTACACTCAGCTGATGCTTCGTCTATGCAGATCCGTATTCTTGACGTCGCGAAACGACGTTTCAAAAACTAGTGGCCTAATTTACTATTTTAGCCTATAGTAGTACGGAATCAACACATTTTAAATCAGGATTCGCGTTTTGTATAATAATAAATTGTTGTTAATAGAAAATGTGAGAACTTCATCCTAGGGTTTCAATCTTATGGTGTTTATTGTATACTTTATCATATTGAATATTCATTTGTATTGTATTTTACTGTATCTTAGAACTGAACACTTATTTTCAAGAGAGTGTTGCTATTCGTTAACTGGTTACTTGTTAACAGGCATGTCTCTGTGTACAGGCACACAATAAACGTTGTTTGACATCAGGTTTCCTACACAGAATAATTCAATTCCGCTGTAGTCTACATCAATATCAAACGTGGTAGCTATAGTCTGTTCAAGCAAAGAAGACATTCTGGCAAGATGGGAAAATGACTCCAGTTCGGTCAATATCGGTTAAAAAATTATAAACTTGGTTTGAAATTGTAGAGCAAGATGTTTTCCTCAATTTGACACCAAATTTATAATTTTTGAACCAATATTGATCGAGATGGAGTCATTTTCCCATCTTGCCAGAATGTCTTCTTTGCTAGATCAGACTACACAATAGCAGCAAATACATATGCAATGTGCACTTATCTTAAGACCAGCTGATTCTGTCTTAATGCTAGTAGGTAATCTAAGCTTACATCATGTTTGTTGGGGTTTTGGGGGGGGATTGTTGGGTAAGTATGGGATGTATTCACTGGCGTCCCGTACCCACCAAACAGGTGAAGTGCCCGTATCTTTTGTTGTACAGCACTTCACCCGTTACGTGGGCACGAGCCGCCAGTGAATGTATTCAATGGGGGTGGACTGGGTGCTTGGATGGGGGAAGATAGAAATATTATAAATATATTATGGAGCTATACATAATTACATATATCCTCCATATTTATATAAGCTATGAGTTATACGTAATATAATCCTTCATTCACCAATCACGTAATAATAACGATCTTGAGTAGAATCTCAATTGATAAATATTGAAAAGTGAAATATTACAAGTATAGTCCGGCCAAGCAAAGAAGAGCCTCTGGCAAGATGGGAAAATGACTCCAGCTCGGTCAATATTGGTTCAAAAATTATTGATTTGGTCTCAATTGCAGGAAACATGATGATCTACAATTTGAGACCAAATCAATAATTTTTGAACCAATATTGACCGAGCTGGAGTGATTTTCCCATCTTGCCAGAGGCTCTTCTTTGCTTGGCCGGACTGTACTTGTAGTATTTCACTTTTCAATATTTATCAATTTAGATTCTACGTACGATCGTTGTTATTACGTGATTGTTGAATGAAGGATTATATGACTCCATCATTTTCCCATCTTGCCAGAGGCTCTTTTCTGCTTGGCAGACTATACAAGTACTTGATATAGGCTACTGCGAATAATCACGATAGTTTGAGAAGAGAACTCATAGAGATTAGAAAGATTTCCAGATAAGATTATTGATAAGCCTTCTTTAGTATTAGAAGATAGCACTAGCATCAAGAAATAAATATTGGGATTCCGAAGGAATAATAATAGTACGGGAAAAGATGAGAAGATGATCATTCCAGATTTATCAGGATATTTCGAATAGCTTTAGTCTGTCCAAGCAGAGTAGACCCTCTGGCAAGATGGGAAAATGACTCCAGCTTGATCCAATATTGATCCAAAAATTATCAATTTGATCTCAAATTGTAGGAAACGATTTGATCTACTATTAAGACCACATTTATAATTCTTGAACAAATGTTGACCAAGCTGGAGTCATTTTCCCATCTTGCCAGAGGGTCTTCTTTGCTTGGACAGACTATAGTATATATCTTATCACTATTATACAGGCCTACTACTGTAATTCATGTTTCTTAGGGCTACTTAACCATGTTTTCTGTTTTAAAATACGAACCATAGCACACTTTTACTACTGTACAGACTATACCATACTACTGTATACTACTATAAAATACTACTGTATTTTTCTTCTGTATTTGGGTAGACGAAAATGATAGCTAATTATTCGAAAATTGGTAGTCCAACCATTCTAAACGGTTCTTCCACTATTTCAAGTAATGGTATCATCGTTTACTATTCACTTTAGAATGGAAATTACACTCTGTCCGACTTGTATTCTAGGTAGGAAGTTACATTTAAGAGAGAAATTGGAGTTGAATTCTCTTACTGTAGGATTTTGCATATAATCACGGATAGAAAAAGGCTCCTAACGTGAATTGTTCGCTAATTTCACGAGTTTTTGTTGAAAGAGAACACAATGCGGGAGTTCAACACCCACATAATGCGGTGAATTTCTCTCGAATTCCGGATGTTTACAGTGACATCTGAACTCTTGAATCTCTCTCATTGCTTTCTTCTTCTCTTCTCTCTCTCTCTCTCTCTCTCTCTCTCTCGCTCTCTCTCTTAGTTGAGACCAAGTGTTAATGGAAAGGATAACCTTATTATCCTTTCCCAAGAATGGACATATATATGTCTAAACTTCGCCTTTTCACTTAGATAACTTACACTCCTTATTCATTTTGCAGAACCTCCAATTTAAAATCTGTATAAATTTTGCATTCATTACATCACCGTTTTTCGTATTTTTACTAGAAGTCTCTATTTTGTGAAATTTATAGGATAATTTTGATTTACTCATTTATATTACAATGTAAAATCTAAGCCGAATTTTGTTATCTATTTGAATAAAGAAATCTAATCTAATCTAATCTAATCTCTTTCTTCCCCGTCACTCTTCCCAAGCAATATAAAATAAATAAATCAATATATTAATTAATGCCCCTACTCGACAATAAAATTTGTCAATTCTATTTGAATATGAGCAGTATATTCTCTGAATATACAATACTCTCTCTTCTTCTCTTTCTTTCTGATTGATGATTTATTATTTTCGTATTTTTCTCATTGTGTATATGTTCTAGAATACTGTCAAACTAATTTTGTTGCCATATTATTATAATATACAGGGTTTTTCAGGAGGAATGTGCAATACTTCTCAGGCTGATTCCTTACACCAAGTAGACGGAAAAGTTCCATGGGGCCAACCTCCAAAAACGCTTTGTTACCGAGAAAACAATGGCGGAAAATTGAAATTTTTCAAAACATATTAATTCTTCTAATTTTTTAGAGTCTTTAGTGAGGTTCCAAGATAATCAATTCCTATGTAAAATTAGCTGAGGAATTCAATGAAACCAGTTCCAAGTTTGTAGCTTCAACGGTTATTGAAATAATTGGAAAAATATGCTAAAAACCCATTTTTCAACAATAAGGGTTATAACTAAGTAAGGAATAATAAATTTGTATGTTTTATTAATGGAAGTTGAAGAGAGTCGGATTCTGAGGAAAACGTTAAATGGCTGCGATTGTGTAAATCTTACCCAAATCTCAGAAATAGCGATCGAAAATCGAAAAATTAACAAAACATCGCACAATTGATAAATCTGTGTATAGTAGCAGTAAACACTTTACAAAAGTTTTGAATAAATAGGGGAAATATATAATTTATAGGAAAATATATAATATATAAGAAGCCAAATATGATTGATTCTAGTTGCTTTGCATGTTCACATTTTTTCCCATAAGCAATCCCAATGTATCCCATGTGGTGTGGCAAAAAGGATTATAGGGACTTTGCTTATTTTAATGTATAGCAACGTATTGTTTCGTATTCTTATGTATGGGATACATGATGAGCTAATAAAGGATATTTTACTTAATAAATATCATAAGAAATAATAATATTACATAATAAGGGATATTTTTCTCATGAGCAAAAGCTTACAGGAATCAATGAAAAATAGTTTGCTCAATTATAAGTACATTGATCGTACTTTATCATTCAAATATTAAATTTTTAATTATTGATTAATTTATTTTATTAGTTTGCTTGAAAGCACATGAGAAAGAGAATAATAAATTTTTCACAGAAAAATATTGGGAATCATCATAAATATTTCATTTCACTGGATGATGTTTTAAAAAATCGGCAACTCAATAACAAGCAAATTGAAGATTTCAGCCATTTCCACTGCTCTACCCAACTTTCTTGTATAACATTCGAAATAGCTCCGAATTCAGCCAGCAGATGGCAATATCAATAGGGTTACTTGCTTCGACTTCCATTGGACACGCCTTCAAGCTCCGCCCACGATCAAAATGGCCGAAAACATCTGTTAGAAAAGTTTTCAAATTTAACCAGTTAAGTTGAGTAGATGGCAGCAGTTGACGGGTGATGTTTCAGATTTTGACTTGGACACGCCTGCATGCCCCGCCTGCTCTTTTCTTATTGGCTGACAGTGTTTTGTGAGTTCTGTCTTAGAAAATGGCTTCTAGCAAGAAAATGATAGATCACCGAAAATTACGCTGATTTACTATTGTCGATCTTGTGCTTATATAATATTTATTTATGTATTCAGACTGGTAAGATTCTATCAAGTGAGTATTTGTATAATTTATTTATAGAATTTAGACTCAGTTTTACTTGAAAATTAAACTTTAAAACATAGGGCTATTTAAAATAATTGAAGAATAAAATGACAATCAAATACTCTTTGAAAACTTTAAAATTATTAATGCACAAATAATTGTGCATTAATAATTTTAGAGTTTTTAAAGGGTATTTGATTCTCATTTTATTTTCTAGTTCTAGTTTCATTGTGTAACTTAGTCCAGTACAAGACTTCAATAGTTTTATGCTGTATAAAATTAGATGAAAATATGATTTCGACAAACGAATCAGTCGAATTTTTGGAAATACAGCTAATAGAGTAGTATAGCTATAAAGGCTGAGGACGCACTGCCGGTGGGTAGAGCCTGGAGGGTGGAGGGTAGTTGGTAAATCTAGAGAACATACACACCATCCACAGTAATACATTGTATAAGTGGTATGTGTTCAGCCGCCATCTTGAAATTCTTAAATATGGACAACATAACCTCAAAAACAGAATGACGTCGTAGCATTCATACAATGTATTACAATACAATTTTATTACAATTCGTACAATGTATTACTGTGGATGGTGTGTATGTTCTACAGATTTAAAAACTACCCTCCACCCTCCAGGCTCTACCCACCGGCAGTGCGGCCTCAGCCTAAAGTACAGTAGTATGGTTTTCAAGAGAAAGTGTATAGTAGGAAAATTCTTATTTCCTATCCTGAAAAGTGTTCACAAAGCCATCAAAGTGAATAGAAAAATATTCTGCTGAAGCTAAACCTTGTATGAATTGCCGTTTTTTACGATAGAGCCACATTCCATACATAAATGTATTCCAGCACCGGGAATACTTGAACAAAGAAGGGAAAATACTGGAAAATCTATCAGACCGTTACAAAACGAATGACAAGAGCATTCAGTTTGATATTCAGCATGATTAAGCTCACAAAGGAATCTGTAGTCAAATTCTATTCGGTAGTTCGCTCAAGCTGTGAAGACACGCCAAAACAATGCAAAGCTAATTGAAACGGCGTGTCTTCTCAGCTTCAGCTTCTATTCGGTAGTTTGTGCAAGCTGTGAAGACACGTCAAACAATGCAAAGTTGATTGAAACGGCGTGTCTTCTCAGCTTTGGCAAATTGTAGGTATTTTTCAATTGAAGTCATATGAAGCCGCAGCAATTTCCAATGGATTTTTCTCTTGTATGAACATTAATGTCTTTCAGTATTTCAAATATTCTGATCGATTTGGAATGTGATGAATATTGTTCGTGAATTTTTCAAAAAAATGTGGTGAAAAAGCTGATCTGAGGCAAAAAATTAGTACAGAGTAATAGAGAAATTATAAAACAGCACTGGCGTCTCGTGCCCACGAACCAGGTGAAGTGCTGTATAGTAAAAGATACGGGCACTTCACTTGTTTCGTGGGCACGAGCCGCCAGTGTAGAACAGATCTTTTTTATGGAGAGCTAAGAGTTTATCAAATGATCAATGAATGAATGAACCTTAATTGGCTCCTATAATAGAACAAAATCATATTTTAGAGATGAAAGACCAAAAGTTTATTAAATGAAAGGAGAGAAATGGAGATGTTGAAGTAATGAAATCATGCGATTGGCCAATGATCTGAGAGGTTGCCATATTGATTTCCCAACCAATAAGGAGCCAGTATTGTGAGTTGGATCAGTGCTGGTCATTGCCCATTTTTCAAACTCAATTTTTAAATTACCCACCTCATCATTATATCACACATTCATCCCTTATAGATGTCATCACTTCAAACTTGTTGATGAACTGTTCAAAGCCTTTGTAAAGTTATTTGTTAAGTTTTCAACATATTTGAATTCATCCACCCCATCACGCTTCTTATACCGCTTCAAAGATACATCACTTTTATCTCCTGAAAGAAATATTACATAACCTACAATCGTTGAAAAACCTAAATCGTTGGTACATAACCCTTTGGAAAAGTTTTTATCTTTCGAATGTCATGTTTCAATAAGATCTTTCAATAAGATCCTACCTCGAAATCAATCAAACTCGTCTCATCAGTTGCACACCAACTTTAACATAGGTGGCATTGCCATGGTATATTCTTTCCAAGCGAAGAAGACATTCTGGCAAGATGGGAAAATTACTCCAGCTCGGCCAATATTCATTTAAAAATGATAAATTTGGTTCCAAATTGTAGGGAACATTCTAATCTACAATTTGAGACCAAGTATATAACTTTTGAACCAATATCGACCGAGCTGGAGTCACTTTCTCATCTTGCCAGATTGTCTTCATTGCTTAGACAGACTACAGCATTGTCATTGACAAAGTTTCTCGTGAATTTGCTCATCTCACTTGAAATTTCCTCGTTTCATTGGAATAAAGTCTTGTTTGTTGCAGAATGTTGAAAGTTGAGTCCATATAAAAGGTGAAAGGATGAGAAACAGTATTTAAGGTTTCTGTGTTGGCTTGCAGGTAGCGCTAGTGTAGTTCGGCCTGAATTAAATTTCCTCAGAGTCACGTGACACCGAGGGTGGAGTTTGCTTATCAAGCAACAAGTAACGGAAATTGATTGTCTTTTCTTTCTCTTACTATAGCTTTGTCTTGCTTTTTACAGGCTTGTTACAAAGTTTGTGGAGATAAACGCATACTGAAGTTGGAGGTCGAGTGCCATGACCTCCTTTTTTGTGTAAACAATATTGCGATAAATAAGTTTGGCAACAGGTGTTTGATAGTTTCCATGAGCTGCTGAATCAGCTGGTTGAAAAAAATGTAGAAAAATTCAGAAAATTATCAAAAACAACACTTATAAAGAACTTTAAAACTTAGGGCTGTTTAAAATAATTGAAAAATAAATAAAAATCAAACACCCTTTTTTTTGAAAACTTTAAAATTACATGTTTCGGGAGCTGAGCCCATTCTCAATGTGGATAAAAATAGTTATGAAATAAATAAACAGAATTAAAATATAAGTAAAACAAATCATATGATTACAATTGAAAGCATATGTACACATCAAAATCTAGGTTTTTAAAATTTTCTCAAAAATTGGGTTATTATATTCTTAAAATTGGTTAATGGTGATAAAATATTAAATGAGGAAAATTTGAATAATAACCCAATTTTTGAGAAAATTTTAAAAACCTAGATTTTGATGTGTACATATGCTTTCAATTGTAATCATATGATTTATTTTACTTATATTTCAATTTTGTTTATTTATTTCATAACTATTTTTATCCACATTGAGAATGGGCTTAGCTCCCGAAACATGTATGTGTGTTTTATAATTTTAAAGTTTTCAAAAAAAGGGTGTTTGATTTTTATTTATTTTTCAACAACACTTATATCTATATAACACTTATTTTTACTGTTATAGGAACTTTGACTCTATTGACTCCAGCTCAGTCAATATTTGTTCAAGAATTATCAATGTGGTTTTAATAGTAGATCGAATTGTTTCCTACAATTTGAGATCAAATTTATAATTTTTGAACCAATATTGGCCGAGCTGAGTCATTTTCCCATCTTGCCAGAGAGTCTTCTTTGCTTGGACAGACTACATCTCTATGAAAGACAAGGTAGTAGAGTTGAAATATTATAAATTGATGAATATTCTTAGTAATAATGATGTTAATAATTGTAATAATATAATAATGATGATGAAAAAATCTTCTTATATCTTAATTAATGATTGAAATTAGTTTCTCAAATTTTGTGAATTAATTGGTTCTTAATGAGGTTTGTTTTGGGTTAGAGCTGTCAATATCTGATTGTTCCAAGTTTACATTATTTTGATGCCATCATTTCATGGCGATCAAATTTTCAGCAAAAAAAAAATGGGAAATTCCTTCGAGTTGTGTAATAGTTTCCCGCTGTTAGCAAGAATAATAGAGCTTATATGAGAGAAGAATGGTAAAAAAATGGATAAGCAACATCATGGCAACAAAACAATAATAATTCACGATTCGCTACAGTGTTGAGGATAGAAACATTGAGCAAGGAATTTTCGCAAACGAGGTGTGAACTCATGTTTGAAATTGATTTCCTCGAGTTTCTCCCACTACTGGAGCACCCTTAACTGTCCCATTTCATCCCTCAGCTTCATTATATAGATATACTGGGTTCGTTTTATAGTTATACCAGGTCAATTATATAGATATACAAGCTTTGCTCCAATCCCAGATGCAGAGTAGCTGGAGGTTCATTAATTGAAACGGTCGAGTAAGATAAATGACGTCATTCAAGTGACCTTGTTGGATGTTGGCGACAGATTTATGGAGGTGCTTAGAATTGCTTGGTCATGGGTGGTCATAGAAGTGTCAAGGTCAGCACTTTATGGAATGCATTCAACGTTTTGATAAATAACTTGACGCTCGATAGATAAAGTTCAACGGTAAAAATAGTGAGCGCTATTCTGTCAGGGTAGTTCTTTTATAGTCTTTCCAAGCAAAGAAAACATTCTGTAAAGATGGGAAATGACTCCAGCTCGGTCAATATTGGTTCAAAAATTATCATTTCAGTCTCAAATAATGTAGATGAGAATGTTCGCTACAATTTTAGATAAAATTCATAACTTTTCAACCAATATTGACCGAGCTGGAGTCATTTCCCCATCTTGGGAATGTCTTCTTTGTTTGTGAAGAATATGATCAATACTATACTTTTGAAAGCGTTATTGAACTTGAGCTTAGAACTTGACCTATAACACTGAAGATTGAATGACACCCACGCGGGAAAAGAGTTGATTAATTAACGTGGGAGAGGAATACGTTGATAAACGGGAGTTTGAAACTAGTTGATTACGGAGAAAAGAAAATAGTTGATAAACGGGAAAGAGGAATGAGTTGATCAACGAAGGAGAGAACAAGTTTGTTAACGATGAAAATGAAAGAGTTGATTTTAGATTTTTCAAAAATAATTGTGTAATAATCAAGTTGATATGCGGAAGTACAAACAATCTATGAGAGTAGTATTAACGGAAAAATTGTTACTTTCTTATCAAATAGGGAATAAGAAAATGTAGTAGAATACAAAAAAAATTCATTATGTTTGGTAAACCTGTTAGTTTGTTAACGATGAAAATGAAAGAGTTGATTTTAGATTTTTCAAAAATAATTGAGTAGTAAACAAGTTGATATGCGAAAGTAAAAACAATCTTTGAAAGTAGAATGAACGGAAAAATTCTTACTTTCTTATCAAATAGGGAATAAGAAAATGTAGTAGAATATCAAAAAAATGTATTATGTCTGATAAACATGGGAGATAAAGGAACAAATTGAAAGACTTTGATAGAATTTAGTTGTTCGATCACGGACAAGTATTGAAATTATTAAAATACTTTGAGTCTTTAATAATTAGTCTATCAGGCAATTATTATGGAAAAATAAATTATTGGTCAAAGGTTTCGAAGAGACAAGAAATAGATGATAGCAAAAGAGAAGTCACAACACAAACAAGGATAAGCAGTAAGAAAAAAGCAAAATTTGTAAAAATATTGATTTAGAAATTATAAATTTAATCTTATATTGTAGAGAAAATTTCCATCCACAATTTGTGAAATAATACTGACTTAGCTGGTGGCATTTTTGTAACCTGCCAGAATGTCTTCTTTGCTCGACCAGTCTTCATTAGAGGTTGATAAGAAGGGTAGAGAATAAAACAGAAAAACGAGGAGTGAAAAAACAGTTGATAAACAAGTTCAAAATATAAAGTTGATGAATGTTGTTGTTTTTGGTACTACTACTACTCACATTGTGGGTGTGGCTACTTTTTAACCTTCACACCTCCAATGTAGTGACCACTATCCTAATGAAATTTTTATCCCATTGTTGTAGGTACATTTAATATTTTATTCTGTTCGATCTACTACTGTTTACATTTTTATTCAAGGTCGTCTAAGTACATTAATTAAAAAAAAAAAAAAATTCTTAGTGTGCCTCTATCCTTTTCTTTTTTACAAGACACCTATTATAATTTTATGAAATAGTACCCTGATCCCCAACAAAATCATCCTCAATATGCCCAACAGCTCAATAAAATTTTTCAATTGATGATATTATTATCCTTGAAAATTAATCATTGGAGAAAAATCTTTAGGCTAATAATTATTTAACAAAAATTGTAACTTTGTTACAGCTCATTCGTATATTTTTATTGAATTCCATAATTGAGTTCCATGATTAATTCAATAAAATACAAACTAAATCCTGGATTCCCTTTCCAAATTTTTACGTATTTTCCCTCTACTTTTTCAACTTATGAACCATTCCATTCAGAATCTACGGTTCGAACCACTGGCGGCTCGTGCCCACGAAACAGGCGAAGTGCTGTACAGTAGAAGATACGAGCACTTCACCTGTTTCGTGGGTACGAGCCGCCAGTCGTTCAAACTTCTTCAGTGAATGATTTTACCAGGATTCCTGAATAGAAGTTTGAATTCATTAAATTTCGCCCTGGTTCCATTCTTGTAAACTTGATCCAATCAGTTCAGGGATAAACAAACAAGCAGTAAGGACTCAGATTCTTCTTTTTCTTCTTCCTCTTTTTCTTCTTGTTTCCTTCTACTTTCACAAAAATTCTTCAGGCTTCCTTGCTCTCGATCTGTTATTTTGAGCTTCATTATTGCCAGTCTACTGCTTGGGAACATCTAAACTTTGAACTTTTATGAAATAAAGTTGAACAGTGAAAACTTTGCAGGCTATAGTATGACTGCTCCTTCTATAATAATAATAATGTAAAACAGAGCAAAGATATTTCCTTCCTTGTACATTCCATTTGAAATCAGTTTGTTCCTTATCATCAGTCCATTTTTCTTCATAGTTATCTCTCTTTTTCTCAGTTATCCTTATCTTCCATCATTTTCATAATATTTCCTACTTTTGCCTTGAGTGAAGTTCAAGAATAAAGAAATAAAATAAGAGTACTGGAGTATTCTCAGTAACTTTCTTACATTCTTCAAGATTCTTACATTGTTCTTCATCATCTTCTATTCTTCTTTCGGTTCTTCTATTTTTCTTAAAGATCGTACTCCTCCTTCATCTCCTTCTTCTCTTACATTAAATTTCATTTTCTCCATAACTTTAGCTCTTTTTCTTCTTTATCTTAATCTCGTCCGCTCTCCTACTCCTTCTTCTCTTCCCTCCTTATTCTACTTATTTTTCTTCCTCCCTTTTTTCTTTCATCTCTCATTTACACCAATTCTTCTCGTATTCTTCCTTCTCGTAATTTTCCTTTTTCTGCTACATTTTATTTCTCATCTTTCTTCATTTCCTCCTCCTTTTTCTCCATTCTCTTCTTTTTCTTCTCATTCTCCTCTTCCTTTTTCTTCTGTTCCTGAGCTTATTCTTCTTTCTCTTGTCCGATCTCCTACTCTTCAACTTGATTTTAAGCCATGATTGAAGTTTGATACAAGCTGTGAGAATAGGGTCCAATAACTGCCTCTCAAACTGAAAAAACCCATTGCATTCAAAATAAAATACAATTATCAAAACAAACGGATTGGAAGAATAAATAAATTCTTGAATTTAGAAGAGTCATACGCAGAGAGAATAGAATATAGAAATTTTCAAATTCTATTCTCGCTGGTCATACGTGGCTCATTTATGAAATTGGACCCAGTTGGAGCACTGTAATAGGAGGTACTGAAGCCTTTTTGAAACTCACAATGATTGTACAAAGTAATCATGAGAGAATCTCTCTTTGAACTCGCTTTTTCTTACTTTTGACGACCTAGTTCAAACCACTGTCAACAGATTTAAGAGACGAGATAAATATTCCATTAGAAACACCAATGTAAACAGACACCTCACCTAAGTATTCTGTGAGACGTTTTTTAGTCTGTCCAAGCAAAGAAGACATTCTGGCAAGATGGGAAAAATGACTCCTGCCCGGTCAATATTGGTTCGGAAATTAGAAATTTTGTGTCAAATTTTAGAGAACATTCTGATCCACAATTTGAGACCAAATGTACAATTTTTCAATCGATATTTACTGAGATAAAGTCAATTTCCCATCTTGCCACAATGTTTTCTTTGCTTATACTTTCAGAATCCAACTTGTTGATTTTGAAAAGTGTCCGGTCAGCTTAATCTGATCAATGTGGAGTTGAATTTACGACCCATTCAAACTTGAAAAGAGCTAACTTCTCTTTAAAATAAAACTTTTTCAAAAAGCAACTTGAATAGAAAAAGTCAGAGTAGATGTGCTAATGTAGAAAGTTTCAAATGGGATTTGAAAAAAAGCTTTGCATTAGAACTTTGCACTTGCCTTTTGTTTGGTATTTGGGAGGGAAATAATGATTTCAAATCAGAGTGTGAACTGTGAAGCAGTGAGAATTGAATAGAAGGATGAGGATGATAAATGGAGAATGACGAGTTGAAATTATAAAAGTGCATAATTAACACAATTTCTCTTTGGCTAAGGATATCATCAATCGGCTCGTGCCTATGAAACGGGTGAAGTGCTGTACAGTGAAAGATACGAGCACTTCACCTGTTTTATGGGCACGAGCCGCCAGTGCGAATTTATGTTAATAGATAAAAATGAAAATCGCAGAACCCTTCTAGTATTTTTCATTGATTTTTATGATTTGAAAATTATATTTCGCTCAAATTATATCTGAATTCATCCACCATGTAATCAATTGACCAGTTCCAAGAAATCTTAGTGAAGTCAATCGTCCAAGATTCATATTTCCAAATAGAGGCAATTGAATGAAAAACCAATATTATGTCAAAACCAATACAAGAATCCTATTTCAAAGTCAAAGCTATCACATTACTTCATAGTGGGAAATTGAATTTTATTTAATAGAAGAATATTTCACCATTGTATATTTGGAAAAATAAAATTGAATTGAAAAAAAAAATGAATTGAAGAGAGTGTAAAGTGTCTGTCACTTTGAGCCCATAAGCCTAAACCTAAGCCGAAAGATTGAGATTTTTTTGAACAACTTCTTTCAACCGAGTTCGAGAAGTAAAATATGTAATGACAGACGATAAATAGTCAGCCAACTCAATCTATCGGAGATTTGAGCAATCAACAGGCCAGTATTCGTTCTCCATTGCTGGCTTGTGATTGGCTGGAGGCGTGGCCGAGTGGGGGCTGGGCTTGATGGGAGACGACCAATCGTATTGCGTGATAGTTTACAAGGTGTTCTGACTGCTCACCCCCACAACAATTGGCTTGAATTCTAAATTTATATTCTCAGTTCAATTCCCCTTTTTACTCTCAGTGAATCTGAACAACTACCATGAACTAAGCATAAAGAATACCTTTAGTAACTATTAGTATACCTATTGTTCATGATAGTATTTAAACTTTGTAAGGCTATTCACTATTGAGACTGCTTCTTCGATTTTTACAAGAAAAATGAGTAAGTATGAATTTTTCATGATGGAGAAGCATGGTTTTGTTATCGTTCAATACATACTATAGTCTTCATATCTCTCTTTAAATATTTTCACGTAAGAGTTATTCATTCCTATCATTAACAAAAAATATTATTTGATTATTAATCACCAAATAAAAATTGTAGACCATTGGAGAAAAGTTATGCAATATATAATATCTAATATATCATATAATATCTTCCGGCTGGCGATCATGTGATCAAGCCGTAAATGTGTGTTTATAATATTTTTGTATTTATAATGTGGAGGAGAATAAAAGCATTTTTCTATTCTATTCTATTCATATAATATCAAATGTATTTTAAAATATCTTATATTGCTGTGAAGAGTAACATTTTGTGAAGAGCTATCATCCATTTCTATTCGATGAGAGATTGAAATAGAAAATACTCCTATCATAGTATGTTTGTCTATTCACGACTAACTATTTCTCATAAATTATTCAAATCAAAGCACATATTCCTATACCATTTTTCCCTATCTTAAGTTGTTTTGTTTTGAAAGTTTAGTGTATAGTTCTTTGGTATAACCACAGAGGACGAAGAACCCTTCTCTGTGGTATAGTATCTATAAGTAAATCGACAAAGAAATTGAATCCATAATTTTATTTGAATTGCAATTTATTCAGGAGTTGACTACTCGAATAATCACCACGAGGTTTCAAAAATATCACTAACTGTATCCCCTAATTCCTTGCTCTTAAAAAGATATTCACTTCTACAGCAAATTAATTTGAAAATTTTTTATAACTTTGAATGTAAAAATTATACAAGAAGTATTGAAAATCCTGAAGAAGGATTTTATCAGTTTGGAATACAATAATAATACTATTAGATATAAACTTAGTTACTCACTTTTTTGTGTCGATCTACAGCTCGATCTATTCAGTTTCTAATGAAGCGTACCACCATAGCAGGCTTCTGTAACACAGAATTATGAAGAATTGAATACAGAAAATGAAGGGTGGCAAAAACCATTTTTACCATCATACAATACACAATGACATACTGCTCACTGGCGGCTCGTGCCTACGAAACAGGTGAAGTGCTGGTCTAGTAAAAGATACGGGCACTTCACCTGTTTCGTGGGTACACTCCGCCAGTGATACTGCTCTATCCATAGAATAACCTACAAGATAACCCCTTTAAGAATAACCTACGATATCGAGAACATTCATACATTCTTCTATTTCCCGACAAGAACAGAAACACATCAGAATTCGAAAATTTGGTAAAAATATGTTAGGAGAAAATATTATTCCGCTGAATTTTTACTAAGCACTCCACACCAATGGGCAACACTGTAATTGTACAATATCTGTAGACTGTATTATCGCTACAGATACCCTAAAATGTCAGCCCATAAACTCAAAAGCCCCATTATAGTTTATCCAAGCAAACAAGACATCCTGGCAAGATGGAAGAATGATTCCAGCTCTGTCAATATTGATTCGAGAATTTTAAATTTTATCGGAAATTGTAGTTCAGAATGTTTTCTACAATTTGAGAACAATTTTATAATTTTTACCGAGCTGTAGTAGTTTTTTCCTTCTTGCCAGAATATCTACTTTGCTTGTACTATAATATGTCATCCCATAAACTCAGAAGCCCTATTACATAGCGGGCCACGGTTGAGTAGACATGGAGCTGTCGCTAACAGCTTTTGACGGCGATCAAAGTAATTCGCCTGTCAAACCACGATCAAAGCTAATAGGTTTCACAGTACTTAGTACTTACTGGCTTGCCACAGTTTCGGTGTAACTGATAGTCATACCACCACTATGGGGAATCACAATGTAAGCTGTATTAATGTAGGATGTAGATACTTACCTACTCCATAGATGGAGAAAAACTGCAGCTCGGTCAATATTGTTTCAATAATAATATACTATACTATACTTACTGGCTCACCACGGTTTAGGTCGAACTATAGTCAATAGTCATATCAACACTATGAGGAATAACATTGTAAGATATGAGAATTCAGATAAGTGGAGCATAATTTTTAACATGTAAATCCTTAAAACTAGACCACAGAGCTGTTCACCTTGTTTTAAGGGTTACTAATCTATATCTATAAAAGCGAAATGGCACTGACTGACTGACTGACTGACTGATTCATTCATTCATCACCAGAACTAAAAATCCACTGAACCGAATGCGTTCAAATTTGGCAGGCATGTTCAGTTGGACGTTTAGACGCGTGCTAAGAAAGGATTTAAAAAATTTTTCAAGAATACGCCAGATATTTAAGTTTTTCTATAGTTTTCCGGCGTTTTCTCAATTTTTTAGAGAACCAATCGGTAAAAAATGTTGATATTTGGTAGGTAGGTTCAGATAAGGTCTAGAAATTTTGTGTTGAAATATTTTTGCAATCCGTTCAAGATTACGCAGGTAATCAGGTTTTCAAAATTGTAGATGTGTTGCGGGTTGCATGTCTTTCGCCTTGATACGACCAATCCTAACTGTAAATTGAATGGTTCATCGAGATTATAGATGAATTAATTTGGAAGATATTGAATCAAGTTTCAAACTATGTCCGATATACTTCCCAAGGTTAAGATCAATATTAGCGTTTTACTATTTTATTAATTTTCGGAGTTTTTCTTAGATTTTTCTAGAACAAATTGGTAGAAAATGTTGAAATTAGGTAAACAGGTCCATATTAGGTGTAAAAATGCTATGCTCAATAAATTTCTAATCCCTTCTGAACGGAATTTGCAGGCGAGCGAAGCGAGCCTGTCTGTCTCAGCTGACACTGACAGAGGTTTTGCAGGCGAGCGAAGCGAGCCTGTTTGACTCACTTACACTGCCTATACTGTCGGGGGTCCAGGCGGCGGAGCCGCCGCCTGGCTAGGCAGAGAAGGCGAGCAATGCGAGCCTGCCGGCTTGTGTATAATAAATTAATAGATCTTTGAGAAGTTTGATGTGTATTTATTTGAAAATTCAAAATTGTTTGACTCATTCTCGGTGTAGGAGTAGGGTTAATTAGTTATATTGTTTACCAAAACCTAGTTTAGACTTTAGGCTGTTTGTAGAAATTAGAACAAGAACTGTTTCGTGGTTAAGACTGTTTACTTTTAGTTGTATTCTTTCTCCTCTTTTTGTGTAGTTGTGGGAAAAAGTTCTTTTCTCAGTATCTACTTTTTCATATTAATTTATTTTTATTGTATCCACTGACCACCTGATGAAGGGGTATAAAGGTTTGTCAATTTGTTATTAGTCAACATAAAATGTTATCATCTATCTACTTAAACCTCCGTCTTGAGGTTTGTTATAATTTCTGTACTCCTCCACTGAAAATTGAACTTCACAATAATTGAATCTTCAAAATTGATAGATGAAATAAAAATAAGAATCAAATATTTTTCTAAACTTTGAAAATATTATTTTTCCAGAAACATGTTTCATACCTTTAGCCCATTCATTGACATTGAGCTAAAGCTCAATTTAAAGCCCATTGAATGGGCTAAAGCTCCGAAACATGTTTGTGGAGAAATAATATTTTTAAAGTTTAAAAAGGTATTTGATTTTGATTTTTATTTTATCCTTCTCTGAGTATGCACAAATGGACAGCAGCTCTTTTTCCAATACAAATCTGGAAACCTTCCCTGAAGTTTTTTTATGTGGGAGGGCAATAAGTTATACATCCGAATACCTAAACTTCTTTGCTCAAGCACTTTGATGTGCATCTTATCTTCTCTCAAATCCTTCCTGAATCTAGTTGAATATTGATGAAATGTTTCACCTGTATTCATATAGTATGTTTAGGCTATAGTATGTGTTACAAATACTGGATTAAATAACCTGTATTCAATTCGTTTATGTGTTTTTAAAAATTATTGGCTTAGGAACTGAATTATATTTTTATTGAATATATAATTTTTTTTTGTATATCATAGTTATTAATTTATTCAATCAATCAGAGGTTAGTACAACAAGCATAATGCCCAAAACTGTTCCTAAACCAATTTATAATAAAAGTCCAAATAAAGGTTATGCTGTCATGTAGTAAATCTTCAAACTAATTCTACCACCGGAATAGGAGACAAACAATTTCAAATTTGGAAGAAGATACATTTAATACTAATCTGATATAATTCAATACTGTTATGATTAATACTAATCTATACGCTGTAAAAAATGGTTTCAATACGGTTTCAAACAGAATAGAGTATAGAATTTGTTAATAAGGTAGAGTATGTGATAGAATTAATGCTATTACAAAAGACATCAATGTTAGCTTTCAGCAGTAATAGTCTGGCTTTTTAGCATGAAAGCAGTATAAACGAAGAAATAATTATTAAGAGTTGATCGATTGAAATATAAAAAATTTTAATTCGGCTCACTAGACTCGAATTATTTTGAAACAAATACACCGAACTCTATTCTAGATTGAACTCACAGGTCTAAACTTTTGAAGCTTGAACCAATTTCATCCAGCTGAACGGTTCCAATCGAAATCAATTGATAATAAAACTCTTTTGAAACATTTCTCGAACTCGGTCTAAAATATACAGTTCACTGAATTTCGGAAAAGTCGATACGCCAGTCGAAAACCAGTACAAACATTGTAGCCTACACCTGTTTATAAGTGCTCAATGTCTATTAGTGAAAAATTTATATATAGTAGGCTACCCCTTGTGAAGTATACACGTATGAAAATGTATCTAGAGTTCGAAATATGTTGTTCTCAAATAAAAAACTTCTAAAAGGGTACTGTGATTTTAATTTCCTATACAGAGTGTTCAGAGGAATGTGCAAGTAGACAAAAAGTTCCATGAGACCATCCCAAAACGCTTTGTTACTGAGAAACAATGGCGGAAAATTGATATTTTCAAAATATATTAATTTTTATAATTTTTGAGTTTAGTGAGGTTCTAAAATAATCAATATGTAAAATTAGCTGGAATTCAATAAAAAATTCCAGGTAACTTCAACGGTTATTGAGATAATTGGAAAAATATGCTAAAAACGCCATTTCAACAATAGTTATAACTGGATAGGGAATGATAAAGTATTTTATTAATGGAAGTTGAGAGAGCCTGTTCTGAAGAAAAAGTTGATTGTAATATATCTTACCCAAATCTCAGAAATAGCGATCAAAAATCGCAAAATCGCTACTAAACACAAATTCATCACTTTTGTCAATTTTGCGATTTTTGATTGCCATTTCTGAAATTTGGGTAAGATTTAACAATCGCCGCCATTTAGCTTTTTTCAGAATCCGGCTCTTCAACTTTCATTAATAAAAAATACAATTTTATGATTCCTTATCCAGTTATAATATTGTTGAAAAATGGTTTTAGCATATTTCAATTATCTCAATAACCGTTAAAGTTACAAACTTGGAACTGGTTTCATTGAATTCCTCAGCTAATTTTACATTGGAATTGATTATTTTAAAACCTCACTAGAGTCTCTAAAAAATTAGAAAAATCAATATATTTTGAAAAATCTCAATTTTCCGCCATTGTTATCTCGTTAACGAGCGTTTGGTGGTTGGTCCCATGGAACTTTTTGTCTACTTGAATCAGCCTGAAAGTATTGCATTCCTCCTGAAACACTCTGTATAGTAGGCTACCCTTTGTGAAGTATACACGTATGAAAATGTATCTAGAGTTCGAAATATGTTGTGCTCAAATAAAAAACTTCTAAAAGGGTACTGTGATTTCAATTTCCCACTAATATATAGAATATAGGGCCCTGGATAGAAAGAAACCAGTGTTATATGTCTATATAATTTTATTTATATAGTTCAATTATTTATGATTTGGTTCTCAGTCTTATTACTCTAAACTCAAAATATTCCAGGGTCAGAAATTATTGTGTGAAGTGCGGAGAAACCACATAACTTTGTTCTGACTAAACATACAACAAAATTGAGGAATAAATAACACAGGCTCAGCTTTTTTTCCATCCTATTTCATAATAATTATGTTATGATTGGTGTTTCATGTCAATAGATTAATAAATAAATAAACTAAATAATATTTAAATACATAGACCTTTGACTGAGAATACAATTCATTCACTCATACAATTATACACTGGCGGCTCGTACCCACGAAACAGGTGAAGTGCTGTACAGTAAAAGATACGGGCACTTCACATGTTTCGTGGGTACGAGACGTCAGTGCAATTATACTAGTCTAGTGTGTATCAAAGTTTTGATTTTTTCCACTTTTGTGGTCTTTATCCATTTGGATTGAAGAACGAAAACGATTCGAATCACCCTTGTTTTACTATTTCGTAATCTTTCCAGAGCTCATACCACTTTATTTGAAATTTGATAACATTTCTAGTCAAATTGTAATTCATAATTTGGTCACAACAATATTGTAATTTCAGTTACAACAATTCAATTATTTTAAGTGGGGACCAATAATAATTCAATCGTAATTCGAGAACAATATTATTCAATTCACTTTGGTATCACCTTTTGTATGTAATTCTTCTTGTGCTAACTCAACTTGTATTCGTATAGTTTTGTCAAGCACAGAAGAGCCTTTGACAACATGGCTGCCATTCACTGCTGCCAGTAGTCGAAATGGAAATTGTTCTAGTATAACCAAATTTAGGAAGAAATAGTACTATACAGGCTTGGAGTAATTTTTTCTGTCTCAGTTCATAATTATGTTAAGATTTGTGCTATCATTATGTCAATAATTAAATAGATAAAAAAAATTCATTTGTGAAATTAATATTATACGATTAGTGTAAAAACGGTAGGTTGGCTGAAGTGATTTTACCCTGGAATTTCAAGTTCTGCGCATGCGTAGTTACACTCACACTTCCCTCCGCCATCTTTCAAGAGGCTCTTCTGTTCTTGGCACTACTATAGGAGTGAATAGGGAAGTATATCTCTCCATATTCTTTGCTTGACGTGGGTCGTGGGTTCGAATCCCACCAGAGGCATGGTCGTTTGTGGGTTAAGTGGAAGAGGGGGCTTGCATGCCTCAACTTCGCCCACTAAACTTTTGTAAAGTATTTACAAAATGTAAATAAAGGCATTTATCTATCTATCTATCTATCTATCTATCTATCTATCTATCTATCTATCTATCTATCTATCTATCTATCTATCTATCTATCTATCTATCTATCTATCTATCTATCTATCTATCTATCTATCTATCTATCTATCTATCTATCTATCTATCTATCTATCTATCTATCTATCTATCTATCTATCTATCTATCTATCTATCTATCTATCTATCTATCTATCTATCTATCATCTATCTATCTATCTATCTATCTATCTATCTATCTATCTATCTATCTATCTATCTATCTATCTATCTATCTATCTATCTATCTATCTATCTTGTAGTCAAGTCAAAACATTTTCTATCCGCCATATTTTTGAAATGCTCCCCTGTGCAGCAGGTGTGTGATTTGAAGGAGACTGGAATAACTTTTTGAACGGGATGAAAGTGTGCAAGAGAGAGTGAGTGCGTGAGAGGGGTTGATGACAGTGTGGTAGTGGTGGAGGGGGCATTCGAGGGTGGTTTTGCTGTCAGGGGGGTCAGCCATGAGTGAAACGAGAAGGTAGTCCCAGTACAAAATAATGTGTCACCTAGAGATAGAATAACGGAAAACCCTTGGAGCGTACCTAGAAGAAATTAGAGAGCTTAATAGGTTCGGATAGAGCTACAGTATGTCCAAGCAAAGAAGAGCCTCTGGCAAGACGGGAAAATGACTCTACCTCGGTCAATATTGATTCAAACATACAAAATTTGGTCTCAAATTGTACATTAGAATGTTCCCTACAATTTCAAACCAAATTTATCATTTTTAAATCAATATTGACCGATCTGGAGTCATTCTCCCATCTTGCCAGGGGGTCTTCTTTGCTTGGATAGACTATACTATGACGTGATGTTTCCTCAAGGTTTGTATGTAACTATGTGAGCTTGCTCTTTCTTATTTCTATTTTCAAGTTTTCTTTCTTCTCTTTTGTTCTTCTCGTTTTCCTCTTCTTCCTTTTTCTTCTTTATTCACTTTCTTATTATGATCACCTTCATCCACCACTTTTTATTGCCTTCTTCACATTTACATTCATCTTCACCACCTACTGCCTCATCATAATATTTTTCTTTCTTCATATTCTCCTTCTCCTTCCTCCTCTTCTCCTTCTCCTTCTTTTTCTTCTTCTTCTTCTTCTTCTTCTTCTTCTCCTTCTTCTTCTTCTCCTCCTCCTCCTCCTTATTATTCTTCTTCTCCTCCTCCTTCTTCTTCTCCATCTTCTTCCCCCTCTTCATCTTATTGTTGTTGCTGTTGTTGTTGTTGTTGTTGTTCTTCTTCTTCTTCTTCTTCTTCTTCTTCTTCTTCTTCTTCTTCTTCTTCTTCTTCTTCTTCTTCTTCTTCTTCTTCTTCTTCTTCTTCTTCTTCTTCTTCTTCTTCTTCTTCTTCTTCTTCTTCTTCTTCTTCTTCTTCTTCTTCTTCTTCTTCTTCTTCTTCTTCTTCTTCTTCTTCTTCTTCTTCTTCTTCTTCTTCTCCTCCTCCTCCTTATTATTCTTCTTCTCCTCCTCCTCCTCCTTCTCCATCTTCTTCCCCCTCTTCATCTTATTGTTGTTGTTGTTGTTGTTGTTGTTGTTGTTGTTCTTCTTCTTCTTCTTCTTCTTCTTCTTCTTCTTCTTCTTCTTCTTCTTCTTCTTCTTCTTCTTCTTCTTCTTCTTCTTCTTCTTCTTCTTCTTCTTCTTTTCTACTACTACTTCTTCTTCTTCTTCTTCTTCTTTTTCAATATACATATAACATATATGAAAAGCTAGTTAAAAACAAATTTCAAATTTTCTGCAAATAAATATCATTCACTGCATTTACCTTTAATTGAAATATTGTGGGTTATGAACATGGAAAAAATAAGAATTGAAGCTCATACTTTTCCTGATTTTTCTCTAAAATTTTTTTTCTATATTCTTTCTCAACTAACCCTCGTTGCACTGGCGGCTGATGTCCACGAAACAGGTGAAGTGCTGTACAGTAAAAGATACGGGCACTTCACCTGATTCGTGGGTACGAGCCGCCAGTGCTTTGTTGAGAATTTCTTGTGAATACTGTATCGTAAGATACTAGCATAGACTGGTCATTGGGTGAGACTGACGTAAGACTGATAAAGTATTTTCTACATTGCTGTGTCCTTTCTTTCTTCCCTCTCCTTTTTCTTCTTCTTCTTCTACTCTTCTCTCCACTTTCTTTCCACAGCTCTCCGTAGTAATTCCCCCGGATGGGATCAGCCACCCAAATCTAATTCAAGTCTCTCTGCTGTTTCCAATCTTGAATTATTTTGCTGCCGGCCCCTGTCTCAGACTCAGGACATACCGCGATTTCACAGATCGATACATCGACTCTGAACTTATCGATTACAATTTCGGTACCTCGACTCTCTACTTATCAAATTCAATTTCGATATATTGACTCTGGACTAATCGATTTCAATTCAGATAACTCGACTCTGGACTTATCGAACTTAATTCTGATACATCGACTCTTGACTTATCAAATTCAATTTCAATACATCGACTCGCAATTATCGGTACTTATTGAATAATTTATTGTTGTTTGGATTGAGACCAAATAATAATAATAATAATAATAATAATAATAATAATAATAATAATAATAATAATAATAATAATAATAATAATAATAATAATAATAATAATAGACAAATAAATTGAGACTAATAAATTGTCAAGTAAAGTATTACTTACTTTACTTACTTTAAAGTATTACTTACTTAGTCTGTGGTTAGCTTATAGTTTGAGTTGAATAAATAGTTCGATTTAAAATTGTGGGAACGCCAATAATCCAAAGAATCAAAGTGCCAAATCGAGTCTTTAGGCTATTCCGCGGCCCAAAATTGCCATAGTCATCAAAACCAAATCAGCGGCGCGTCTCCAACCTAAATTTGTGAAGCAAATCACTTTCGAAAGGTCGATCTTTTTCATCCTTGCAGGTTCGATTCAGAGAGAAAAGAAAGTTCTTTCTATTGATTCAACTGACTAAGGTTTCAAGATCAGGCTGCTATTCCATTTAGATTTACATCTGATCGAGAGAAAACTACTAACAAAATATCGAACATTTATTTAAATTTCTCCTATCTTCTATATCTTAAAGCAGATGATAATCCGGAGAGCAGGAAATCGAGAGTTTACGTCGATTCCATTTAATCTTCTTCTCCATCTTGTTCTTGTTCTTGTTCTTGTTCTTCTTCTTCTTCTTCTTCTTCTTCTTCTTCTTCTTCTTCTTCTTCTTCTTCTTCTTCTTCTTCTTCTTCTTCTTCTTCTTCTTCTTCTTCTTCTTCTTCTTCTTCTTCTTCTTCTTCTTCTTCTTCTTCTTCTTCTTCTTCTTCTTCTTCTTCTTCTTCTTCTTCTTCTTCTTCTTCTTCTTCTTCTTCTTCTTCTTCTTCTTCTTCTTCTTCTTCTTCTTCTTCTTCTTCTTCTTCTTCTTCTTCTTCTTCTTCTTCTTCTTCTTCTTCTTCTTTCTTCTTCTTCTTCTTCTTCTCTTCTCTTCTTCTTCTTCTTCTTCTTCTTCTTTTCTTCTTCTTCTTCTTCTTCTTCTTCTTCTTCTTCTTCTTCTTCTTCTTCTCCTCCTCCTCCTCCTCCTTTTCTCTTCTTCTTTCTTCTTCTTCTTCTTCTTCTTCTTCTTCTTCTTCTTCTTCTTCTTCTTCTTTTCTTCTTCTTCTCTTCCTTCTTCTTCTTCTTCTTCTTCTTCTTCTTCTTCTTCTTCTTCTTTTCTTCTTCTTCTTCTTCTTCTTCTTCTTCTTCTTCTTCTCTTCTTCTTTTCTTCTTCTTCTTCTTCTTCTTCTTCTTCTTCTTCTTCTTCTTCTTCTTCTTCTTCTTCTTCTTCTTCTTCTTCTTCTTCTTCTTCTTCTTCTTCTTCTTCTTCTTCTTCTCTTCTTCTTCTTCTTCTTCTCCTTCTTCTTCTTCTTCTTCTCTTCTTCTTCTTCCTTCTCCTCCTACTCCTCCTCCACCTCTTCCTTCTTCTTCCAGAAAAAAAGTTGTGACTTTCTCCCAAACGTTCATTTTCATCCTCATTCTTCATAGGCTACCTTTGAGAAATTAATAATTCATAACTTCCAACAATATATAAAAAGAAGACGAAGAAATATGATGGAACAGTAAGTAATTCATTCTCTCCGATTATCACCGTTCTCTTTCCAAGTTAGAAAAGATACAGGTATGGGTGAAAAAGTGGAAAAAGACTGAGTTCTAGATGAAAACTGCGAATATTATAATTATTCCTCCTCGCCAGCACAAGTCTGTCCAAGCAGAGAAGACACTCTGACAAGTTGGGGAAATTACAGCAGTTCGATGAATATTGACTCAAAAATTATACATTTGGTCTCAAATTGAAGAATACATCCTGCTCTACTGTTCAAGACCAAATTTATTATTTTTGAACCAATATTGACTGAGATAGAACAATTTTCCCATCTTGTCAGAATGTCTTCTTCGCTTCGACAGAATATACCAGCCAGATAAAAAGTGGAAAGATGATATAATGTGGCAAGACATGTGGTGAAATAGCTTTTCTGCGATGCTGGAAGAGAAAAAACGAAAGAGAGTGAGAAAGGAAGAGAAAGAGGGAGAGCGAATGATGAAAAGTAAAACACAAATAAAAAGGAGAACCGTGACATTCATCGTCAGAGTGACTTATATACAGAATGTGGCAATTTTTTCATACACGGCAAATTGTTATTTACTGTAGACGGTATGAAGTCAAGCTTTCATCTTATCAAACATCATTGGAAATTCAGGTGGTGCTTACTCTAGTCTGTCCAAGCAAAGAAGACATTCTGGCATGATGGGAAAACGACTGCAGCTCAGTCAATATTGGTTCAAAAATCATGAATTTGGTCTCAAAATGTGGGAAACATTCTGATCTACAATTTGAGCCCAAATCAATAATTTTGAACCAATATTGATCGATCCAAAGTCATTTTCCCATCTTGTCAGAATGTCTTCTTTGCTTGGACGACTATACCATGAAGCCTAGATAGACTTTTCCAGTCTCCACTTTTATCATTCTGACACAATTCCTCCACCCCTTTCATTCGTTACTTTCTCTCCCACTTCCTTTTCCCTTCTCTCAAAGAAAAATTCCTCTTGCCTCTTATATTTCTCCAATAATATGATTAATAATAAATTATTATAATCATTCCTTTTTCTCTCAATTTTCGTCTTAAAGTTCTCGATTTCAATATATTTTTTCACTTGTCATTTTCAACTTGTTCTATTTAAATTTTTTCTCTCTTTCCTCTTCTTGTTCCTTTTTATTTTTCTTCTTCCTTCGTTGTAAGCTTTGTGAGATAGGAAAACTCAAATACTGAAAACTCAAACACTTGAATACTGTTATGAATAAATAAATCGTTTTAATGCAGGAACAAATGAGCACATCAAGTCGTCAAATGAAAATATACATGCGAATAGAAAATATTAGACCCGAGTCAGAAAAATATAGATAAATATAAGTCAGAAAAAATACAATAGGTACATCAAAAAGAAATATCACTACAATACCCACTTATCAACAGAGAGATAAAAAAACCATTATGCACTTAGAAAATAGTGCTCGTGTACGCTTATATATTGTTATGACACTTAAGTGATCATTCCCTTTAAAATCAATCTGAAAAAATCCATCAATCACATAATCTCATATAGTCTGTTCAAGCAAGGAAGACTTTCTTTCAAGATGAGGAAATGACTCCAGCTCGTTCAATATTGGTTAAAAATTATTGATTTGATCTCAATCGTAGGAAAAATTCTGATCTACGATTTGAGACCAAATTTTCTGAACCAATATTGACCAATCTGGAGTCATTTTCTCATCTTGCCAGACGGTCTTTTTCGCTTGGAAAGACTATACTACCAGCATTAATATTTTTACTTATATCTTGTACAATGAATTCCAATTATAATATTATTATAAGACGAAATTAATAGAACTATGAGTTTTTTATGCATGTTGACTGCAATCTAGCACTTGGCTAATGAACAGTTCAGTTCTATCCTAGATTAATTACATGGGAACTTACACTAAAGAAGATCTTTCAAAGTCAATCCTCCTTTGCAATTAGGCTGAGGCCGCACTGCCGGTGGGTAGAGCCTGGAGGGTGGAGGGTAGTTGTTAAATCTATAGAACATATACACCATCCACAGTAATACATCGTATGAATGGTATGTGTTCAGCAGCCATCTTGAAATTCTTAAATATGGACAACATAACCTAAAAAACCAGAATGACGTCATATACCATTCATACGATGTATTACTGTGGATGGTGTGTATGTTCTATAGATTTACCAACTACCCTCCACCCACCACGCTCTACCCGCCGGCAGTGCGGTCTCAGCCTAAGTGAGTAATGTTCTTAAACACTAATCACACACTTTTAGTTTTATACATTCTGACTTCTGCAATCACACTATTCACATCACACAAGACCTGTGGGCTTCTTCCTTTTCAGCATCCTAGAACTATTAGTAAGCCAAAATAGTGCAGCAAAAAGCCACAAATTACATTGAATTTGATCTCAAGTTGAAATAATTCAAAAGAATTATAGACTCGTTTATTTGTCCGCTACATGAAGAAAAGGTTTTTGACAGTGAGAGTATCTCATATAAGAAACTAGCCACAAACCATTCCCCAATATAGTCTGATCAAGCTAAGAAGACATTCCGGCAAGATGGGAAATGACTCCAGCTCGGTCAATATTGGTTCTAAAATTTTCAATTTGGTCCCAAATCGTGGATCATAAAGTTTCCTTCAATTCGAGACCAAGTTTTGGACCAATATTGACTGAGCTGGAGTCATTTTCTCATCTTTCCAGAATGTCTTCTTTGCTTGGACATACTATACCCCTACCGATTTCCCTCATCCCCCTAGGTAACACCCACAAAACGTTCTCCATGAAATATGGACCAGCCCTTATCACTTGTGCGGAATTCCATTTCCATTTTCAAACAACCAAAAAACCCAACTCTGCCCTTCCGTACTGATAAGAGAATGCGTGTTGTCTCAACCTCCGACTAGGTGCTAAAACTCCTTCAATTAGGACTCTCTCTCTTATCTGGCAAGCGCATACACACTCATGCGTTTATTTAGTATTCACGTGGAGTTTGAAACTTAATAATTATATTATAGATTTTATAGTCTATGCATATGCTGATACACTAGCCTATTCATAGAACTAGATACATAAATACTGTTATACAATTATACATGACAGTCTGTCCAAGCAAAGAAGACCCTCTGGCAAGATGGGGATATGACTCAAGCTGGGTCAATATTGGTTCAAAAAATATAAATTTGATCTCAAACAGTATGAAACAATTTGATCTATTATTAAGACCACATTTATAATCCTTGAACAAATATTGACCAAGCTGAAGTCATTTTCTCATCTGGACAGACTATATCATATGTACGATACTTGCTGCATACGCAATTACGTACCGCAATCGCTGCATACCCAGCATATGGCGAGTTTATACGATGCCAATTGGCGAGACAACTGTCATGAGACAACTGTTGTCGGGCTCCAAAAGCTACTGTTGTCAATAGAGTTTTCATTCAGCCTAGATGATAGTTTAAGAATCAATAGATACTCTACATCAGCTGTACGTTTCAGTAGGCCAATCGAAGTCTCGCCAATCAGTATTGTATAAACCCAAATTATTGTAAGTTGTATAAACAAATTATTGTAAGTTGTAAGAAGTGCATGTATGAGAGATAAATTTCTATATAAATGCAGATTTGGAATGCATAATTAGTATACAAATTATTTCTTATAATAAACAATCACAATTCTATCATCTATATCTATGAAAGCGAAATGGCACTGACTGACTGACTGATTCATTCATCACCAGAACTAAAAATCCACTGAACCGAATGCGTTCAAATTTGGCAGGCATGTTCAGTTGGGCGTTTAGACGCGCGCTAAGAAAGAATTTTGAAAAATTTTTAAGGATACGCCA
Organism: Sogatella furcifera; assembly: GCA_017141385.1. Lineage (NCBI taxonomy): Eukaryota > Metazoa > Arthropoda > Insecta > Hemiptera > Delphacidae > Sogatella > Sogatella furcifera. The sequence continues at coordinate 50,101,141 of CM029550.1, read as the reverse complement.
AATATTTGAGTTTTTCTAGAGTTTTTCGGCCATTTCCTCATTTTTCCGAGACCCAATCGGTAGAAAATGTTGATATTTGCTGGGCAGGTTCAGATAAGGTCTAGAAATGTTGTTTTGAAATATTTTTGCAATCCGTTCAAGATTACGCCAGTAATCAGGTTTTCAAAATTTTAGATGTGTTGCGGGTTGCATATCTTCCGCCTTGATACGACCAATCCTTACTGTAAATTGAATGGTTCAGCGAGATTATAGATGAACTAATTTGGAAGATATTGAATCAAGTTTCAAACTATGTCCGATATACTTAATATTAGCGTTTTAAAATTTTTGGAATTTTCGGAGTTTTTCTTAGATTTTCCTAGAACAAATTGGCATAAAATGTTGAAATTAGGTAAACAGTTCCATATTAGGTGTAGAAATGCTGTGCTCAATTAATTTCGAATCCCTTCGGAGTTTGCAGAAAGCGAGCGAAGGAGCCGTTCTGTTTTGACTCACTTTACACGGCCGATACTAGGCGGGGCCAGGGGGCGGAGCCCCCTTTGCCCTGGAAAAGGCGGAGAAGGCGAGGCGAAGCGAGCCTGCCGGTTGTGACACTACATACAGTATTAAAATACTGTTCTTGCTGAATGCAGCTTTGTAAGTAGATGAGTATTAACATTATATTATACAGTATAGCCTATATTTTATAGGTATGAATTGATAATAATATAGAAACGAATTACATATACTTGTAATTTACCTTCTTCTTTGTATAAAGTGAATGAATGCTTATCTATAATCTATATTAAAACTGATTGTACTTATCGCATGCATTATAATAATATCCTACAACTGCTATATAAACAACTAGACTACAGGCTCGCTTCGCCTCGCCTTCTCTGCTCTAGCCGGGGGCCTCAGCCCCTGGACCCCGCCAGTATCGGCAGTGTAAGTGAGTCAAACAGGCTCGCTTCGCTCGCCTGCAAAACCTCTGCCAGTGTCAGCTGAGACAAACAGGCTCGCTTCGCTCGCCTGCAAATTCCGTTCAGAAGGGGTTCGAAATTTATTGAACGCAGCAATTATTGACCTAATCTAGACCTGTTACCAAATTTCAACATTTTCTGCCGATTTGTTCTCGGAAAATCTAATAAAAATTACGAAAAATAGTAAAACGCTAATATTGAGCGTAACCTTGGGAAGTATATCGGACATTGCTTGAAACTTGATTCAATATCTTCTAAAATAGTTCATCTATAATCTCGCCATTGAATTTACAGTAAGGACTGGTCGTATCAACGCGGAAGATATGCAACCCGCAATACATCTTCAATTTCGAAAACCTGATTTCTGGCGTAATCTTGAACGATTTCAAAAATATTTTTAAACAACATTTCTAGACCTTATCTGAACCTGCCCACCAAATATTAACATTTTCTACCGATTGGTTCTCGAAAAAGTTGAGAAAACGCCGAAAATCTATAGAAAAACTCAATTTAGCTTATTCCTGAAAAGTTTTCAAAATCCGTTCTTAGCGCGCGTTTTAACGTCCAACTGAACATGCCTGCCAAATTTGAACGCATTCGGTTCAGTGGATTTTTAGTTCTGGTGATGAATGATCGAATGAATCAGTTAGTCAGTCAGTGCCATTTCGCTTTTATAGATATAGATAATACTTTGTGTGTCGTGAATGATTTCTAATCTTTTTATAATCTAGGAGCTAAATGTAACAAATTCATTGGAAATAATATATTATCATGCTATAAGTTACTTGTTTCTCTGTTAATTTTTACCAGGGCCCTTGCGTGGGGTATGCGGAGTGTGCGACCACAAGGGGGCGCCGCGGTGGCTGATGCGAAACAGGAATTAAAAAAATTCCAGTTGGGCTATTAGAATAATTTTTCCACTATTAATTTTGATGAAAACCCATTTTTACCAATAACTTGAATCCACAAGAAATTATTTCCTCTGCATAAACTCATTTATCATAATGAATTAATCAATTGAAGAACCACGGTCAATGTATGAAGCAAGCCAAGAAACGCCCCTCTTAAATTTAATTCTATTGTTGGCTGACAACCACCTAACACTCTGTCGACCAATCACTAGCCAGTTTCTGATAAAAACTCCTCCCTAATATTTATACCGGATTGTTGTAGTTATTCAAACTTTTTTCTGTTAATAGTCGGTATTAGATAATCAATAGTTTGAGTTCTATTTAATTATATTCATCGTATAAACATAGAATTAATGAGTATGTGATGGAAGTGTGGAATCATATTTTAATCTGATTTCATACAGCATAAAACTATTGAAGTCTAGTAGCTTACTGGCCTAAGTTACACGATAAAAGTAAAACTGAGTCTAAATTCTATAAGTAAATTTTCCAAATACTAACTTGATAGAATCTAACCAGCCTGAATTCATAAATGAATATCATATTAGCACAAGATCGTCCATAGTAAATCGGCGTGATTTTTTGTGTATGATACACCATCCATGATTTCTGGCTAGCAGCTATTTTCTGAGATAGAACTCACTAAATACTGTAAACCAATAAGGAAAGAGTAGGCGGGGCATGAAGGCGTGTCCAAGTCAAAATTCTGCCAAATCAACATCTGTCAAATGCTGCCATCTACTGGTTGAATTTGGAAACTTTTCTAACCGATGTTTTCGCCAATTTTGATCGTAGGTGGAGCTTTGAGGCGTGTCCAATGGAAGTCGAAGCAAGTCACCCTATTGCTACTGCCATCTGCTGTCTGAATTCGGAACTATTTCGCAAGTTATTCAAGAAAGTTGGGTAGAGCAGTGAAAATGGCTGAAATATTCAATTTGTTATTGAGTTTCCGATTTTTTGAAACAATACGTTAGGATACATTGAAATAAGCAAGTCCCTACTAGAGCCAATCCTTTTTGCCACACCACATGCAACATTGGGATTGCTTATGATAAAAATGTGAACATGCAAGGCAGCCAGAATCATGTTTGTCTTTGAACATATTATATTACTAGCCGTTACAGTAAGGATTGATCGACTGATTGACAGTAAGAATTTTTCATTCCTGGTATGAAAATTAAATTAATGAAACTCGGTCAATATTGGTTCAAAAATTACCAATTTGGTCTCAAAATGTAGATCAGGATGATTCCTACAATTTGAGTTCAAATTGATAATTTTTAAAACAATTTTGACCGAGCTGAAGTCATTTTCCCATCTTGCCATAGGCTCTTCTTTGCTTGAACAGACTATACTATACTCACTACAGTTACTAGTATACTATACCTACTTACTACAGTATACTACAGTATACTATACTGCTACTACATGCTACTTTGTATCTGGTAAATGTAGTAAATATAGGCTGTATATACCTGTATTCCTTCAGGTTTATACTCTATAGGTCCTGTAGTTCTAAGGGATGTATACAATATAATAGTTCTAAAGGATTCATTTAGGTCTGTGGAATGTATTTATAGTTTTATAGAAGTTAACACTTCAATTCAAGTCACATTTGTATAATAGTTGCACAGATGAATAGACATAACATCTTGGATAGAAAAACACATATAAACTCGGAAATATTTTGGTGGGCTGTGCCGTGTGCCCCCTTCCTAGGTTCACAGTAGAGTGGGTCCTATACAAGGGTCCTGTAGCAGAGTGCTATAGTTCTACAGAAAGCTCTATAGAAAGTTCTATAGCCTGTAGAAAGTTCAAAATAGTTCATGACGTATTTACATACATACATAGTAAGCTTCTTCTATTTCTATAATAGGGTGTATATATATAAAATGTTGTGTATATAGAATGTATGTATATAGGATGTAGGACTGTAGAATATTTACAATAGTTCATTGCGTATAAGTAGTATATGTATAGTAGGGTGTATACTGTATATAGGTCTGTATATATGTAAAAGTATATACTTTGATGTTTGTTGAGTGGTGAATTATGACAAAGGTGCTTTTACTCCGCTAATTACTGGGAAACACCGGCTGCAGCTAACCTACAAACTTTGACTGGGTTTAAGCTGATGACGTCATCTGAACCGAAATTTGAGGACTGTTTCTATAGTCTGTCCAAGTAAAGAAGACCCTCTGGCAAGATGAAAAAATGACTCCAGCTCGGACAATATTGGTTCAAAAAATATTGATTTGGTCTCAAATTGTAGATCAGAATTTTTCCTACGATTGAGACCGAATCAATGATTTTTGAACCAATAGTGACCGAGCTGGAGTCATTTTCTCATCTTGCCAGAGGATCTTCTTTGCTTGGAGAGACTATAAAAAAATCTTGCCACATTTGGCTCAATTCATTATCTTCTAACGTGATAGTTGTTACTGATAATGCAGATAGCTTGTTGACATTTTTTAACGTGATGATTCTCTATAATAGTCTGTCTAAGCAAAGAAGCTATTCTAGAAAGATGGAAAAATTACTCCAGCTCGGGCAATATTGGTTCAAAAATTATGAATTCGGTCCCAAATTATAGAGCAGAATGTTTACTACACTTTGAGACCAAATTTATTATTCATGAACCAATATTGAGCAATCTGGAGTCAATTTTTCATCTTGTCAGAATGTCTTCTTTGCTTCGACAGACGAATAACAGCCATCATCAGTGAGTAGACTATAGCCTATAGCACTTGAGCCGGCAGGGGAGTATAGAATAAGATTCATAGATGAGTACAGAAAAATAATTTGGCCGTACTCTCTCTGGCAACCAGTAATTAATTTGTACATGTATTTTTGTTGACTTTTTAGAAATTGAATCTACTTTGAATATAAAGTACTTGCTCACGAAGAAAATCTATATCTATATAAGCGAAATGGCACTGACTGATGCATTCATCACCAGAACTAAAAATCCAGCGAATGCGTTCAAATTTGGCAGGCATGTTCAGTTGGACGTTTGGACGCGCGCTAAGCAAGGATTTTGAAAGATTTTCAAGGATACACCAAATATTTCAGTTTTTCTATAGTTTTCTCAATTTTTTCAAGAACCAATCGGTAGAAAATGTTGATATTTAGTAGGTAGGTTCAGATAAGGTCTAGAAATGTTCTGTTAAAATATTTTTGAATTCCGTTCAAGATTACGCCAGTAATCAGGTTTTTCAAAATTGTAGATGTAGTGCGGGTTGCATATCTTACGCCTTCATACGACCAATTCTTACTGTAAATTCAATGGTTTAGGGAGATTATAGATGCACTAATTTGGGAGATATTGAATCAAGTTTCAAACTATGTCCTTTATACTTCCCAAGGTTACGCTCAATATCAGCGTTTTTCTATTTTTTGGAGTTTTTCTTGGATTTTTCGAGAATAAATTGGTAGAAAATGTTGAAATTAGGTAAACAGGTCCAGATTAGGTGTAGAAATGCTGTGATCAATAAATTTCGAATCCCTTCTGAACAGAATTTGCAGGCGAGCGAAGCGAGCCTGTTTGACTCACTTACACTGCCTATACTGTCGGGGGTCCAGGGGGCGGAGCCCTCTGGCTAGGCGGAGAAGGCGAGCGAAGCGAGCCTGCCGGCTAGTCACTGATAAACAACTGATTGTTACAAAATATAACTCATTCAAATAGTTCAATAATGTATTATCTAAGATATCATTACACTACTTATTCCTAGATGTTTTGATAAGCTTGACATCAATGAATCGTGTAAAATTGTATATCGTGTATATTTACATAAATAATACATCAAAAATCCGGATATGATATCGGAAATGATATCAAAATCCGATAAATTGAGTGCTTTATGTGCAGAATATCAATAAGTTATTCATTATGCTAATTCAATAACAGAAGATTTCTGTGATTTCAATGAATTTTATGAGAATTGTTCTTGATATGATTTCAATGTGGATAGGCCTACATCAAGATTTGATTAATTACAATTCAAATGCTCTTTAATAATAATATATAATAATATTATATTTACACATGATAATGATATGAGGTGTAAATAATTAAATGCAACGTAAAATAAAATATGACATTGCATTTGTATCCATGATACGCCTCAATAAGATACAAAACGTGTTATAAATGATATAGTTTTAGAAGCCAATGGAACTTACGGTTGGGCAATGTCTGTTATCAATGCTCAGCTCTGTCAGGACAGTTTTGAAGCGGTCTGAAAGAGCAGAACGGACTAGCTGAGGCTGCTCTCAACTTGATAAGCTTTTGTAGACCGCTGACCGATTGTCTTGACAGAGTTGAGCATTACTAACAAACATTTGTCAATCGCCAGTTTCATTAGAATGTGCTGAAAAAGACGTTTGAATAATTATCCTACTAAATTATAGTTTATACAGGTTGTTTCAGGAGGAATGTGCAATACTTCTCAGGCTGATTCCTCACACCAAGTAGACAATAAAGTTCCATGGGACCAACCCCAAAAACGCTTTGTTACCGAAAAAATATGCTAGAAAAATCGCAAAATTGACAAAACATAGGACAAGCGATGAATTTGTGTTTAGTAGCGATTTTGCGATTTTTGATCGCCATTTCTGAGTTTTGGGTAAGATTTACACAATCGCCGCCATGTAATTTTTTCTTCAGAATCCGACTCTCTTCAACTTCCTTTAATAAAAAATTCAATTTTATGATTCCTTATCCAGTTATAACCCTTATTGTTGAAAAATGGCGTTTTCTAGCATATTTTTCCCAAATATCTCAATAACCGTTGAAGTTACAAACTTGGAACTGGTTTCATTGAATTCCTCAGCTAATTTTACATAGAATTGATTATTTTGGAACCTCACTGAAGCCTCTAAAAAATTAGAAAAATTAATAATTTAATTAAAATTTTAATAATTAATATATATATAAAATTTTGAAAAATCACAATTTCCGCCATTGTTATCTCGTTAACAAAGCGTTTTTGGGGGTTGATCCCATTGAACTTTTTTGTCTACTTGGTGTAAGGAATCAGCCATACTATGTAACTAAGATGTTGCTCTAAGGTACAGGTAGCTTCTTGTTGGAGAATTTAATTTTTTAAAAGGCTATAAAACATAATTTAAAAATTTAAATACATAATTTTTGATTTATTTATTGTTAAGATTGCTCACAATATACGAAAACTGTAGAATATGGAACTTTGTACGTTTGTCTTTGTATCAGTTTATTAGTGTATTAATGTTATAGGTTTGTTTCATACAGAGATTTCTTCGAGTTTGTATTAATTATTACAAATCCAGGTTGAATATAGTGTCAAATCAAATGTATAGATTGAATAAAGTGTATAATAATATTCTCGTTAAGTAATGTACTGAATAGTGTTACGAATTCAAATATCTACTCTGCTGTGATGAGTGACTGTTGAAAGCCCCTAGTAGCATTATCAATCAAGTTTATTATTGAGTACTATCACATGACCTTGTACTGTATCGTTCGTTACATTTCTACTTTCCTACTATTATAATTTTGTCAAAAATTAGAAGATAAGGATGAGATTGATATAAAATAACTACCAACTCTGGCTGACGGCTTCGGCTACGCCTAAGAATTTTTTATTATTTGAATTATATTGATTGGAAATGAATGGTTTAATTCTAGTTGATTACAGTACTGTTTTGTACCGTTTTTTAAGTAAACAATAAAATATTTATAAAATTTTAAAAAATATAAGTGAACATAATAGTTTCGATTGTATTAAGTTTCAAGTCTTTTGTCGTCCCAGTGTTTACTATTCTCTTTCATCCATTTATTGTACTGTTTGATACTACTCCAGATAAACTGTTTGTTTTCGTCGTCGGAAATGTCTTCGAAAACCGGAATATTTCCATGCATACCTACCAATACTCCAGCTAATGAATATTGAAAACTACCAGTAGAATCATAATAATGAGTCACTAATCCACTTCCAATGTCTGCTGGAATAAACTTGTGATTGTTTGTTACAGTACAAAACTGTCTGTCAGAGATTTCTCTTGTTATATTTCCTGGTCGACAATAATTTGCATTCATGCATTTTTTTGTGAAGCATTTAGCATCGTTTGGTATCGACAGAACCATTCGTGCCACACAACCCAATTCATCTTTGCCCCAAACCACAATTTGCCCATCAAATTTCAACTCATCAACACTTTTTCCAAAACAAATACTTGACACTGTATCACTGAATTCTACATGTCTCCCAATTGCTAGCAAGACTATTGTTTGGGACAAGAAGACTTTATTCACATCGAACATACGGGATAAAGGTTCCGTATTATTATAATCTTTGTAGTACTTGCCGAAAGCAACTCTCAGCTCTCCCACGTTGTACCAATCTGGTTTGACACAGTCGATCGCCGTTACAACCATGAGACTTGTAAGCAATGTCCCAACACACAGTTGATTCCATTCATCATTTTTGTAGCGATAGATTACAGCATGCCAGGGAAATTCATTGAGTACTTTCAAACTTGAATTATCACCACTTTTTTCGTACACTAGACCACATTTCAGCTCACATTTTTCAAACCCCTCCCACTCTCCACTATCAAGGCAAGTCTTCTCCTGTAACATTAGACCGGATTTAAGGTATCTCCAATGTATACACAGAACTCTCAATTTTGTCCCAGGTCTAGCCGGTAATAAACAGCTCACTTTAACACCTTCAGGCGTTGTGCATGAATAACTTGTTGTAAATGTGTTTTCCAGACCAATGGGAGAACATGTTTTCTGTACACAAGTGTGTTCACTGGGATACCACAGGCCGTCGAAACAAACAGCGAAATCGTCCGGCTTAATTATTCTTGCGGAGTCGAAACATTTCACTTTAACCACCGTCTTGCCGCATCCGTCAACGTTTTCATTTGGATCCAAACGGTTTCCTTTCAAGGACAAGTAGTAATGCTCCTTTGAATAGGGGACTTTACATGGTTTTCTAGGAGGAGACATCAGAGATTTAGATGCAATGCTTGAGATAACTTCTGAACATACGATATCTGTAAATTTAACATACTGGATTAGAGTTTATCGAATTGAACAGTTTCTATCTATTGGATTATATTTTGGATTATAAATTGATAGATTATATATAATTATTAATATATATTATTAGTTATAGATTAGATTATAAATTGGATTGTAGTTTTATTTCTATCTCTGTTTACATTTGAGCAAGGCGCACACAACAATAGATGGACATATAATATAGAGACGGACGGAAGAAATATCCCTTTCAGGTTATTGAATGATGTAACGTACACAGACGTCTGTCTGTCACTGGCGGCGGCTCTTGCCCACGAAGCAGATGAAGTGCCCGTATCTTTTACTGTACAGCACTTCACCTGTTACGTGGGCATGAGCCGACAGTGCTGTCTGTGCGTTGCAACATTCAATAAGAACATTATAACCCATAGAGACAGTATACAATTTTGATTCAAGAGCCATAAAAGAATTTAAAATTTTAAAAATTAGAGATTAAAATCAACAACTTACCAATAATACTTGCAAATAACACAAAAATACAACAATAGTTTCTATGAAACATGATTATCAGCTTTCTTTATATCTTCAACTTATATATTATATACTGTAGTACTATTAATTGTCAAACCGTATGTTATATTCCATTGTCTACATGACACTGATATTTTTCAAAGTTTAGTGAAACATTTAACTTCCTTAGTGATAACAGCCACATCCTTATAGAGATAATTTCTACTGATAGCTTCCAATTTACACACTAAGGATAGGTTTATTGTCGGTCCAAGCATAGAAGACATTCTGGCAATATGGGAAAATGACTCCAGCTCGGTTAATATTGGTTGAAAAATTATAAATTCAGTCGTAAATTGTAGATTAGAATATCTTCTACAATTTGAGACCAAATTCGTAATTTTCGAACCAATATTGACTGAGTTTGAGTCATTCTCCCATCTTGCCAGAATATCTTCTTTGCTTGGACAGACTATAGTTCCTAGGATCAGTGAGATTCTCTCGGATTAACACCAATCCAATTTGTTCTGACAGAATTCTACAACGTGAACATAACCATTGAGAAAAGAAAGCAGGAAAGGTCTCGGTCGAATCTGGGGGGCAGTGCCCCCTGAATAGCCCCACAAAACCCCCTGAGACCAATTTCCAGGGGACGCAAATCCATTTCTACCGTCTCTATTCTAAATTATTGCCTGCTATAGTCTGTCCAAGCAAAGAAGACATTTGGACTGGGAAATTAACTACAGCTCGGTCAATATTGGTTCAACAATTTGAAACTTGGTCTCAGATTGTAGGAAACATTCTGCTCTAATACTTGAAACCAAATGAATTATTTTTGAAACAATATTGACCACGTCGGAGTAATTTTTTTATCTTTCCAGAATGTCTTCTTTGCTTGGACAGACTGTACCACTATTTTCCATGTTCCAAAGCCTCCTATAAATCTTCTACTTCCATGTTACCATTTCTCATGCTATTCTTGTGTCCACTTGCTATTAATTCCAATATTCATCTACCTATTGCTCACTCTTTGTCTTTTCTTTTCTCCCTTCCACCTCTACTTATTCTTAGTATTTTTCTTCCTCTTCTTCTTATAAGTTTTTTTTCTCATTTTTCATCTCCTTATTCACTCTTCTCCTGCTCTCTTTATGAATACTTTTTTTTTCCACCATCTTTACTGTCCGTCTTCTATTTTCTTTCTTCTACCTCTGCCTATTCTTATTTCTTCTTTTTTGCATTTTCCTTTCTCTTAATTCTCTCATTTTTTATTATTCCTCCTCATTTACTTCTTACCTGTCTTTTCCCTTTCTAATAGTTCTAGTTACAAGAATTTTTCCATTTATCTTAGAGCGCCAAATTTTTAGGAGCATAGGCGCGGACAATTTTTTGTGCTTTTTCAACATGTGTGCCCTTTCTAGAACAGCAACCTAGAAAGTGGTGCCTTCGCCCTTAGTATTTCTAATAAATAAGAATACAATATTTATATTTTTTAATTATTGTTATGTATTCCAATGTATTGTGATGTATAGCTTGAAACACATATTGCACATTGAAAATTATCAATTCTTCAAGGAAAAAATATTGGAATATCAGGAATCATAATGAATCTTGCATTTCACTGAAAAAAATATACATGTATCGACAAAAGATCGGTAACTAAATAACAAGAAAGCTCAATTGTATTCATTTCCACTGATCTCCCCAACTCTCTTGACAAAAACATTGAAAATCGTTCCGAAATCAGTCAGCAGATGGCAGTAGCAATAGGGTGACTAGCTTCAACCTCCATTGGAACCGCGTCCAAGCTCCGCCTACACTCTGAATGGCTGAACACATCGCTTCGAAAAGTTCTCAAATCCGACCAGTAGATGGCAGCAGTTGTCGGGTGATGTTCCACATTTGACTTGGGACACGCCTTCATGCCCCGCCTGCTCGTCTTTGATTGGTTGACAGTGTTTCGTGAGTTCTGCCTTAGAAAATGGCTGTTAGCGAGAAAATGGTGGATTGTATAGCATTCACGCAACGTAAATTCTGAGTTCACTATTCACTATCTTATGCTGATATATTCGTTGATTCATTTGTCAAGTTAGTATTCATGGATTATTCTCTTATAGGATTTTCTTTAAATTGACTATTTTAAATGAACTATAATCCACATGGTTTTCCATGTTTTCATTCCTGAAAAATGAGGTTATAGTATTGCGAAGTGGAACAACCCTTTGGGTCTCCCCACTAATGAAAGCATACGCTAAATAAATAAGGATTATTTATTCATTTATTCATCCACTTAGTGAGAATTGAGATTTAGTGTTACTTTTATCCTATCCTATCACTAAGGACAGTAATATACTTATTCAGTTTTATGCTGTATGGAATGAGATGAAAATATGATTTTGCAATTCGCATCAACAACTTCCCTTAATATATTCTCCTTCTTCTCATTTCATACGATGATAGATAACACAAAATTATAATCCAATATAGCCTACCGTTCCAATACTGGAGAATTGTTTGAAGAGCTGGAGCAATCTAGTAGAAATATAAAAGAAAATGATAAATTGAATTTTAATCATTATGAATTGAAAATTGGAAGAATTGATTAGATTGGTTTTGAAACTCTTAGTACATAGAAATCTTCAACGAATTGTCATTTTGTGGAGAGTTATCTTTTCTCAAGGTCCTTGTATAGTCCGTCCAAGCAAAGAAGACCCTCTGGAAAGATGACAGAATGACTCCAACTCGGTCAATATTGGTTCAAAAAGTATTGAATTGGTCTCAAATTGTAGATCAGAATGTATTCTACAATTTGAGACCAAATCAATAATTTTTGAACCAATATTGACCGAGTTGAAGTTATTTTCTCATTTTGCCAGAGGGTCTTCTTTGCTTGGACAAACTATAGTTGTAATGGAACTGACTCATAAAACTGAGGAATAATTTTTCGATCCAAGCATAGTTTGCCCAGCCAGTATAGCATTAATCAATCACATACACTATTATCTGTTCTACTCAATACACATACATTATTCCAAAGTATCAAAAATACATTGTTTGTGTTCGAGTTCCAATATGCTCCAATTTCACCTGGGAAATATCCTAGATGCATGACCCAATTTTCAATTGGAGAATTAATCTGAAATGATATAGTCAGTCCAAGCAAAGAAGACCCTCTGGCAAGATGGGAGAATGTCTCAAGCTCGTTCAATATTGGTTCAAAAATTATCAATTTGATCTCAAATTGTAGGAAACAATCTGATCTACAATTTGAAACCAAATCAATATTTTTTGAACCAATATTGACCGAGCTGGGGTAATTTTCCCATCTTGCCAGAGGGTCTTCTTTGCTTGGACAGACTATACCATTCTCTGGATAAGAGAGACCTCCATCGCATCTTTATCAGAATTTTCATTTACAAAATACTTTATAAAATGTATTTTACGGCAATGATATTCCGATAGACGTTGCCATTTCGTCAGATGTATTTTGAAAATATGAATCTATTTTCAACTATAATCAGTTGAATTGGCAACGTTGCTTCAAATCTCACTGGACTATTTTAATGCGTTTAGCTATAGTACTTACAATTTTAAATTGATATCAAAACAATGTTCATGATTTTTCAAGAGTTTTAATGTTCTAATGTTAATCATCGTTTCAAGGAGTAATACTCGTAGTAGAGTCTGTTCAAGCAAAGAAGACCCTCTGGCAAGATGAGAAAATTACTCAAGCTTGGTCAATATTGCTTCAAAAATTATCAATTTGATCTCAAATTATAGGAAACAATTTGATCTACTATTAAGAACCACATTTATATTTCTTGAACAAATATTGACCAGGCTGTAGTTATTTTTCCATCTTTCCAGAGGGTCTTCTTTGCTTGGATAGACTATTATAATAATATGCGTGATTGCTAATTACATTGTGCCCCAGGCATTGATGTGCACCTGTTCTCTTCCGTTGTTCCACTTGGATTAATTTGTTCGCCTCATTAATTTTCCAAAATCTCAGGGGGACACATGCCTCGTGTGTCCCAATTGCAGCCATCAAATTAGGTTTGGTTGGTGATGGAGGGGGAGGGGTTTGGAATGGTGCAATTTCCATTCAACTTTTAATGAAAGCAATACAGGTAGAACACAAATATTCTTGCAGATGTCAATATTTCAGATGTCAAATCAAAATCAAAAATCAAAATCAAAATCTTTATTGTTGAAAACATTGAATATATACGTATATGATATTGTATGACACATTTTTAGGGTAACTGAATCATAAGTTTATCGGATTTCTTTCTTATTTAGACTTTCACTGCGGAAATAGAATTAAAGTATCATTATCGACTGATATAATAATTATTATTATTACTTTACCAAATTATTACCAATAATTCACTATCATTCGCATAGCTACCTATAATGTATTTCAGCTACCTACATGAAACATCAGAAAAATAATAATAATCATCATAATAATATTATTTTAAAACTTTAAAAACGAATAAAATCAGAGTACCCTTTAAAAAATATTTTTTATTTCACAACAAATAATTTACACTTGAAAATGGCAAATTAGCCGAAACATGTTGTGAAATAAAAAATATTTTTTAAAGGGTACTCTTATTTTATTCGTTTTTAAAGTTTTAATATTATTTTAGTTTATTCATATAAGCTATCAACTTCAAAATCATTTTCTGGAATTGAAAACCTTTGGCAACAACAAAAATTTGGACTTGACCTAACAATTACCATGTTCTTTCCTACCTAACCTGTTCTTTCTTACATCATTCATGTATGCTTGACATTGGATAAATGGATATATAAATAGATAATATGGAAATAAGAAAAAAATCACGAAAGAATAGATCAACGTTGAGATTTTCATTCAATGTTTTTCACATTGCACAGGCGGCTCGTGCCCACCAAACAGGTGAAGTGCTATACAGTAAAAGATACGGGCACGAGCCGCCAGTGTCACATTGTTAACAGTAGGAAAATTTCACCATTAGACCAGAGACAATGTATTATTATAATAATACATTGTCTCTGATTAGACGTAGAAAAAAAGTAGATTAATATTGTGTTATTTGAATAATTCTTATATTGGGAATCAACAAAATAAAAGATCGGAGATCTCTCGTTGAGAAGTTGTGAGAGTGATATTTTGGTGTGATTATGATAGATTTAGAAATAAGGATTCTAACTTCGCTAAACTTTTGGTAGCGAAAAATGAAGTTTCAGCATTTTGATAACGAAGGCCAAGGCATAATTCTCAACATTACAGAAGCTTTGAAATTACTAGAGTAACAAAAGAAAATTCACAGTTGAGTTTTAACGACCAGATTCGTTCCAACCAGTACAACACCACAAATCTAGTTTCATCATAAACTGTTAGTCATTTGTTAGAGTATTATCTTCTACTTTTTTCTATTCTTACTTTTCTCTATTTATTTGGAATGTTATTGAAACTCTCTATAGCTATACAATCAATATGTTTGTTGCTGTTTGAATCGCGATTTTGTGACGTTTGTATGAACCACTAACCGGGGAGGAGCTTGTCTGGGCCAATGGCAGACGTTCACTGTGATTGGTTCAAGCAACTACCAATAGCGGTGCTCCACCATTAGTATAAATACTGCTGCTCTTCTTCTCCTATCGACAGTCCGAGGCATGTGTCCTGAGGCATGCGTGGCACATGCGAACTGTCAATACGCGGCTTTATTTTAAGTTTACCTGAGATTGTTACTGGTACCCGAAATGGTATAATGGAATAGATTGGTTTCTTTATTTCTTTAATAGATTGGTTTTGATATTGGTTTCTACCGGAAGCCGATATCTGATAACCGATTTTCTAAAAAAACTATGATTTGACAATTTCTTGTCTTTTCATTTAATATGATTACAGTTCTATCATACTTATGTTCTAATATCAAGATTGAAATTTTATTATAAGATAAGATTGTTTATTACAGAAATCAATAAGTCAAGGAAAGCTGGAACTATTTTTTATTGTTGTCAGTTTTATTTAACTACTTCTTCTAAATTGTGTTAGTGAGATTAAATAATCCCGATTCATTCACGATTAAAATTGATATAGCTCGTCCAAGCGAAGAAGACATTCTGGCAAGATGGAAAAATGACTCAAACTCGGTTAATATTGGTTCAAAAATTATAAATTTGTTATTAAATCATATGAAAAATTCTGATCTCCAGTTTAAGATCAACTTTTTATTTTCTGAACCAATATTGATCGAATCTTAGTCATCTTCTCATCTTGCCAGAATGTCTTCTCTGCTTGGACAGACTATAATATCAGACCCTAAAGCCAGAAACCTATTTGGCTGAGTGTTGCATTAGCTTATCAGTAGTCCGCCATTATCAAATTCAGTGAATTTGCACAATTATACTACATTACATAATGGGAAACTGTATATGGACCCATGTACCTCTAATCATATATGGACTACGTAATACATGTATACTACGAATAATGCAATACTCGTCTTTCCAAGTACACCATTGTTATTTGTATTTGATATTTATATATTTATTTGATTATTATCTATATCTATCGTATCATGAATATTGAATTGTTGAACACTCGAGCAGTATTAATTTGGATGCATATGCATATATCTGTATCTCTTATCATATCAAACACAGGTTTACACAGAGACAAATGATGAATCAATAATATCCAACAAATGCATTACAGTTAATACGAGCTGGTCTCTTCCAGCCAATTGATCCAAGTTTAGTCTGTATCAAGGTAATGATACAGTTTAGTGCAGTCTGTATCAAGAGAATGATACAGTTAAGTGCAGTCTGTATCAAGATAATTATATACTGAGTATATACTGTATACAGTTGAGTTGAGTGTAACCTGAATGGGAAGACAGGGCCCTCCCGTGGGGTGTGTGGAGTGTGCGACCGCACAGGGCGCCATGGCCAAAGGGGCGCCGCGGCGGCTGATGCGAAACGGGTATTTAAAAAATTCCAATTGGGCTATTAGAATAATTTTCTCATCACTTTATGGAAAACTTATTCTACCAACAACTTGAATCCACAAGAAATTATTTCCTCTGCATAAACTCATTCATCATAATGAATTGATCAATTAAAAAACCACGATCAATGTATGAAGCAAGCCAAGAAACGCCCCTCTTAAATTGAATTCTATTGTTGGCTGACAACCCCCTAACACTCTGTCGACCAATCGCAATATTAAATAGTATAAAATGGAAGTGCGAAATCATATTTTCATCTCATCTCATACAGCACAAAACTATTGAAGTCTAGTACTGCCCTAAGTTACATGATTATAATAAAACTAAGTCTAAATTCTATAAATAAATTCTTTAAATACTAACTTGATAGAATCTTACATGAATAAGTCTCAATAAATCTTGATATATCAGCCTGAATACATAAATAAATATTATATTAGCACAAGATCTTCAATAGTAAATCAGCGTAATTTTTGTGTATGATACACCATCCATCATTTTCTTGGTAGCAGCCATTTCCTGAAACAGAACTCACGAAACACTGTCAACCAATAAGAAAAGAGCAGACGGGGCATGAAGGCGTGTCCAAGTCAAAACTGGAACACCACCCTGCAACTGCTACCAGCTACTGGTTTAATTTGGGAACTTTTCTAACCGATGTTTTCCGCCATTTCGATCGTAGGTGGAGCTTGGAGGCGTGTACAATGGAAGTCGAAGCTAGTCACCCTATTGCTACTGCCATCTGCTGGCTGAATTCGGAACTATTTCAAATGTTATTCAAGAAAGTTGGGTAGATCAGTGAAAGTGACTGAAATCTTCAATTTGTTAGTTATTGAGTTTCCGTTTTTTTTTTGTTAAAACATCTTCATCTCCAGTGAAATGAGATATTTATGATTATACCTAATATTTTTTCGTGAAAAATTGATCATTTCCTCCCTTATGTGCTTTCAAGCAAACTAATAAAATTAATTAATTAATAATAAAGTGCTGTGCAATATGATAGTTTTGCTAATGTAGGCTTTTGCTTATCACGTCTCCAATACGAGACAATACGTTGGCATACATTGAAATAAGTCCTTATGATCATTCCTTCTTGCCAGACCACATGCAACATTGGGATTGCTTATGAGAAAAATGTGAACTTACAAGGCAGCCAGAATCATGTTTGTCTATGATAATATACCGTATTATAATCATATTATAATTATGAACGGCGCCACCCAAAATTTCGCACAAGGCGCCAAAAACCACCCGAGGGTCCTGTAGAAAGATAAAAAAATGACTCCAGCTCGGTCAATATATTGGTTCAAAAGTTATAAATCTGGTCTTAAATAATTGAAGAACAGAATGTTTCTATTGAATTGAGAATCAATTTATAATCTCTGAACCAATTTTTAAGCTGAAGTCATTCTCCCATCTTGCCAGAATATCTTCTTTGGTTGGACAGACTATTGCCCGGTTTTCAAGCACACTCAAATTTGAGGACCCTCAAATTTTGATGAACAGCTGATATTTTCTATGATAAGTATAGTAAAGTGTAGTAAACTTGAGGGTCCCTCAAATTTTTGAAACCGGGCATATATCTCTCAAACAAAATAGAGATTCGTAATCTGGTAATCTAGAAGATCTAGTGATCAACGAACTCGGTCTTCCCATTGGCGGCTCATACCCACTAATCAGGTGAAGTGCCCGTATCTTTTACTGCATAACACTTCACCAGTTTCGTGGGCACGAGCCGCCAGTGTCTTCCAGTTTATTCATCTTCTTAATGCTTGAATCAAACTCATTACCTAGGCTATCATACAATGAAAATACAACTTTAGCTGTAGTAGAAAAAATAGAACCTTTCCCAGTCTGTTTTGGAATGAGCACCTTTTAGTACCCAACAATAAAACGTGCTATCGCCTTTCTGGAGCTAGCAGTCGGTGACCTCTTAAATCATAAAGTCGTTTCAGCAAATTGCATTCACTGCCTCGCCAAGCAGAACTGAGAAGCTACTAATTTCCGCCTGTTGTCATTGTCTCTGCCGAATAATTTATTAAACATTTCTTGACTGGGTGAGAACTTCTACCCCAACGTTTGTTTGCCACTGGAATGATATTTTGAACGTTTTTGGAAACGTTTTGAGCATTCACAACCGTACCGTTCTCAAAACGGATTAAAAAAAACCAGAGATAATCTTCTTCTAAGTTTGATACGTAGCCCACAATTTCAGTACCTATACATGAAACAATACTATGTTGAAGTGTATTGTCTTTGGTGTATTGTATATTATGTCCAATCAAAGAAGACATTCTGGCAAGATGGGAAAATGGGGAACGCGACGACTCCAGCTCGGTCAATATATTTTCAAAATCATAAATTTGGTCACAAATTTTAGAGCCGAATGTTTTCTAGAATTTTAGACCAACTTATGTGCCAAATCATTTAGATATATTTTAATTTAAATTTATTATGCATTTTGTATGTATCATTCATATTTTGTAATTAACTACTGTATGTAATTTTTGGCGAAATAAGTATATTATATTATATTATATTATATTATATTAGATTATATTATATTATTATTATATTATAATTTTTGAACCAATATTGACTTAGCTGAAGTCATTTTCCCATCTTGCCAGAATTTCTTCGTTGCTTGGAGCTTGGACGGACTATATTGTGGCAGTTGAGATCTAGTGAAAGATCTTGCATAGTTATACTAAAATATACATACTAGGATGAACTATTTTGGAATATACTGATAAAAATCGTTCATGGCTATATCTATAAGGCTAATACTTGAATTACATACTAGTATGAAGTGTTTTGGAATGTACTGATAAAAATCGTTCATGGCTAACGCAGCTGTGTTTTGTATCATTAACTTTTAGAAGATATTTTTCAAGATTTTCGGTAAAATTTTCTTGTACTGGCGGCTCGTGCCCACGAAACGGATGAAGTGCTGTACATTAAAAGATACAGGCACTTCACCTGTTTCATGAGTTCGAGCCGCCAGTGTTTCCTTGTTAAGAATTTGAAGCTGAAACCCAAGTGATTTGGACGAAATTCTTCTGATTAGATATTTATTTTTCCAACAAATTGAGGAATTTATCATCTCAGATTTAAATTGTGATATGAATGGTAACTATTATATGATAAAACATAGGCCTGACATCATTTTTGACTTCATGATAAAATTTTTGGGAGAGGAATAGGCTAGGCTATTAGGCATATATAGGCAGGCTATGTCTATTTTTTCCTCCCAATTCAAGTAGTTGTATCGATGTATGAATAAAGATTGAAGATATCAATGATAATACTAGAAACATCTCACACTGAAGTGATCACATCTATCTTCAGAAAATAGATTCATTTTCACACTGGACAAGTACTGTTAAAATGTTCTTAGATTGTTGAAGAGATTTTGGATGAAACATTCAAGTATTGTAATGCTGTATCCTGTATTTTTCACCAGCCCGCAGGCAAACATAACTCTTTCAAAAAATCTATCTCATTTTTCTGCGAGTCACACATTCCTACATTGCAAAGCATTTTACTGTTCTTTCTCCTGTTCTACTTATTATCTACCTGTCATTCTCCCACACCTCCACACTTTCCGTTCTTTACTCTCCTTCCCCTACTCTTAATTTACTTTTCTTTTCCGAGTCTTAATTTATTCTTTCTCTCTTCTTCTGTCCTACACTCACTTTGTCGCGATCTTTCTCATTCTCTTTTCCTGCTCTCTTAATTTTATTTTTTTCTCAAGCTTTTCTCTGTTTAATGCTCCTCCCTCTCTATTTTCCATTCCAAGTGTACGTATTTTTCTAGAAAAATACTAAAAATGTTTTCAGCACAATTCTTGACAGCGCTGGAATGTGTTTCAAAGTCGTTGTCCATGAGTATAATGCCCGGTTTTTCCAAGCACACTCAAATTTGAGGGACCCTCAAGTTTACTACACTTTACTACATTTCCTATACTTATCATAGAAAATGTCAGCTGTTCATCAAAATTTGAGGGTCCCTCAACTTTGAGTGTGCTTGGAAAAACCGGGCATTAATATTGTAGAGGCACTCAACTACAGTAGCATATTATTTGAAAATATTTGGTATAGTCTGTCCAAGCAAAGATGGCCCTCTGGCAAGATGGTAAAATGACTCCAGCTCGGTTAATATTAGTTCAAAAATTATCAATTTGATCTCAAATTACGGAAACGCTTCGATCTACTATTAAGACTTCATTTATAATTCTTGAACAAATATTGACGAGTTGGAGTCATTTTCCCATCTTGCCAGAGGCTCTTCTTTGCTTGGACAGACTATACTTATGACATACCCATGGAACTGAGAAATAAATAAAGCCTTTTTCACAAGTTTAAAATTGTCTCAGGAAGGAAGAACTATTTACAATGCTCTTTGATCGCTGCCATATTCATGAAAAACTGATTCTATTTCTCAATAAGTAAAAATTTTCAAAGAAGGCCTATACACACTTAGTTCAGGTATATTGTGAGTTGAATCAGTAGAAAAACGCACCAAGAATAAAGCACCAAGTTTCAAAAAGCCGATAGTTATTTTTCCCCGATTTTCAAAAAGCTAAACTCATTTAACCCCACGATGACAATATTTTGTGTCAATGAGCTTCCTTCTGGTAGGATTGAGTATCACTTCTAAGTCTCGAATCACTTCTGTATCACTACTGCGTACAGGAAGCCGCCGTGTGAAAAGACCTTGGAAGATAACATTTTAGAAATATTTTCATCAAAATTTGGAAAGAAGACGATTCGGACATGCGTTTGTGTTAAAGTAATACTGGCGGCTCGTACCCACGAAACAGGTGAAGTGCCCGTATCTTTTACTGTACGGCACTTCATCTGTTTCGTGGGCACGAGCCGACAGTATGATAATTGCCGCCTAATATCTCTCATGAATTGTAATATAATCGTCAAGAATAAAGTCCAGTTTGAAAATTTCCACATCTCTATACACAAAAATGAGCAGAGCTCTGACTCTAGAGTTTGAGGTAATAACATGCAGTTTGTATGTGGGGGGTTGAAATAGATTTGAGGAACAAAATCAGAGAACAGGGATTGAGTAAACAAAGTTGATAGGGAGGAAGGGGCGATGTACAGTCTGTCGAAGCAAAGAAGACATTCTGACAAGATGCGGAAATGAATCCAGCTCGGTCGATATTGGTTCAAAACTTATAAATGTGGTCTTCAATTGTAGGAAACATTCTGATCTACAATTTGAGACCACATCTATAATTGTTGAACCAATATTGACTGAGCTTGAGTAATTTTCCTATCTTGCCAGAACGTCTTCTATGCTTGGATATACTATAGTCAAGAAACAAGAACAAGAATCGGGGATTGAAGAGACAAAGTTGATAGTGGGAAGCTTGTTTCTAGAGAGACAATTCGATTTGAGAGAATTGCCACAAATCAAGATTTTTGTGGCGGAATAATCCCGCTACTATGTTTGACTCAACTCCCGTCTCTAAATAAATCGTATTCGCTGTTTCCTAGCGAAGATGCTATGTCGGATGTTACATCAAATAAAGAAAATATGCTAGGAGAATGCAAGATCGGGGAAATGCACTCGAATAAGTTTTCCTGAGGATAAGACGTGTGTACTAGATTCTGTCGAGAAGTTATATTTGTTAGATAACACTGTTGTTGGCTAGCTCGCCAAAATCATTGAGTTTTGAGTATATTCTGGGATATTTTTGTGTTTTGAGACCAAAAGTATTTTTCGAGCTTTTCGATAGAGTAGCGCAGAATATATTGAAAGTTAGGCTATTGAAAGGAATACTTTGGTACAATATTACTTATCCATTGATTATTATAATGATTGGTATAGTAAGTAGAGCTCTAATTGTCTGATTCAGTACATTCCACTGACGGCTCGTACCCACGAAACAGGCGAAGTGCCCGTATCTTTTACTGTACAGCACTTCACCTGTTCCGAACCACCAGTGGTACATTCCTTTCCACGAATCAGAGTTTTCCGGTTCCAATCACTCTCCCATTCAAATCAATAATTTCAACTTTTCAAATAAGTGTATCATCTTTCACAAATTTGAATTTTGAAATGGTTGACTCACGAGAAGACTGAGTTTCACAAGTTTGCCTGATACAATAACAATTAGATCATTCACTTTTTTGGGGTGAATGACTGAACTATTTTATAGTATTTCTACTTCATTTTTTTCTATTCATCCTTAATCATCAACATCTTCATCGAGTAATTTCACATGGAAGATTACAACAGACATAGCCCAAAACTCCTACAGTAATAAATAAATTATTACTACTTTGTATAAATGATAATATTCATACAAATATACTAAAATAAGGTTATGTCGTAATTAGCACATATTCTCCTCACATCAGAATCAAAATTACAAAAATTCGTTCCGGCAGCTGGCGGTCGGAAAGAGTGCATTTCAAATGCAATCCTATGATGGCTCAAATCATATGACTTATAATGAGCTATTCAGGATATGAATTCAAAGGTGCCGTTTTCGAAAAACGCATGAAAAACACAATTTTCGGCATATTATTCGCAATTTTCTCCTCCATTTTTGATTGGATTTTTTTCGTTGATGGCTCAAATTGTAGGGCATAATAAGGGTATTATAAACACCAATTTTCAAAACGATCAAGTCATTGGTCGATTTGTAGTGATTTTTCAAAATTTGCATCCCCTAATTTCACCCCCGACCAATTTGGCTGGTTAACGAACTTGACCGAGATATTAACACTAATGATTTCTGTGCAAAATTTGGTCGCTCTCCGACAAGCCCTTCGGGAAAATCGTGTTAACAAGAATCTGTACATATATAAATATATATATATAGATATATGAATTTGAAAGGACATCAGATTAGTGTTCGGGGGGCTCGGAAACATGTAGAAAATATACCGCATCATATATTTGCGATTATCCGGTCAAGACTAACAGTGCATTTTTTTCAAATGAAATGCACTAAAAAGATCTTGAATTTTGAAAGTTATTGAAATGATGAGAATTAATAACAATATTAAAAAAATATTCAAAATAAAGAAAAAGTTCTATGAATAATTATGTATACAGATAATGAACCTCTCATTCATCCATAGAGTCATTCAATTACTACTATAACTATACAACTGCTAGCATAATAAACGTTGAGAGTATGTGATGCCATGTGACAATGAATTTATTTATTTATTTATTCATTGACTTTTTACAAGGCGAAGTTAGGACTCATAGGTCCTCTCTTACACTTAACCTTAAATATGAGATTGTAACCAATGACAATAATGTTTGAAACCGTGAGTGGAAAGTCTTGTTTCTTGGATGATGCCCAATGCTATATCTTCTCCTTCATCACCTTTTGGTGTGTGAGAAAGATAGATTTCATTACAGAAACAATAAATTCAAATAGAGCAGAAATAATCTCTGTCGTGATGTATTTTCAAAGTTTGAAACAGTGAAGATTCTTGGAAGGGAATGTCCAATGTTGTATTCTCCATCATAGCTCCTGAACTTGGTGTGTGAAAAAGATAGATTTTATCAGAGAGAATAATCGCTTTCGTGTTGTATTCTCAATACATGAGCTCCAGTTTGGAGCGTTCCTGCTCCTAAACTGAATGATACCAAAGACAATCTTAGTATCTTAGTTAAGAGAGATGGCTATAATTCTATGATAATACTCTTGATCATACAACGTACGAAACAAACAAATGTTCGGGACTATTCGTCACTGGCGGCTCGTACCCTACGAAACAGGTGAAGTGCCCGTATCTTTTACTGTACAGCACTTCACCTGTTTTATGGGCACGAGCCGCCAGTGCTATTCGTTTGAAACAGAGTGGAACAATCTCTTTGCACATGCGTTTTCTCACACACATATTATACAGTCTGTTGTCCAAGCAGAGAAGACATTCTGGCAAGACGGGAAACTGACTCAAGCTCGGTCAATATTCGTTTAAAAATTGAAAATTTGGTTTCAAATTGTGGGGAACATTCTGGTCTACAATTTGAGATCAAGTTTATGATTGTTGAACCAATATTGACCGAGCTGGAGTAATTTTCCCATCTTGCCAGGATATCTTCTTTGCTTGGATAGACTAATCTGTGGATGCCATCCGAGATACCTTCGGGCGATGATAACTGAATGTCGCCGTCATTAGGAACGAAAATCTCGCTCTCAATTACAAATTCCGAACCAAAAAGAAGAAGCAGAATTAGCAGAAAGAGAGAAGAATGGGAAGATGGAAAGTGGAAGGAGGAGGACAATGTGTGGGGGAAGAGCGAAAAAGATGAAAGAAGGAATAAGTCGGGGAAGTAGAAGAGGGAATAGAGTAGATGAGTAAGAAGAAGAAGTAGAAGAAGAAGAAGAAGAAGAAGTAGAAGAAGAAGAAGTAGTAGAAGAAGAAGTAGAAGAAGAAGAAGAAGAAGAAGAAGAAGAAGAAGAAGAAGAAGAAGAAGAAGAAGAAGAAGAAGAAGAAGAAGAAGAAGAAGAAGAAGAAGAAGAAGAAGAAGAAGAAGAAGAAGAAGAAGAAGAAGAAGAAGAAGAAGAAGAAGAAGAAGAAGAAGAAGAAGAAGAAGAAGAAGGAAGAAGAAGAAGAAGAAGAAGAAGAAGAAGAAGAAGAAGAAGAAGAAGAAGAAGAAGAAGAAGAAGAAGAAGAAGAAGAAGAAGAAGAAGAAGAAGAAGAAGAAGAAGAAGAAGAAGAAGAAGAAGAAGAAGAAGAAGAAGAAGAAGAAGAAGAAGAAGAAGAAGAAGAAGAAGAAGAAGAAGAACAAGAAAGGCGTTTGGAACAGATGGAGTGAAAAAGATGAAAGAAGGAATAAGGCGGGGAAGTAGAAGAGGGAATAGAGTAGATGAGTAAGAAGAAGAAGTAGAAGAAGAAGAAGAAGAAGAAGAAGAAGAAGAAGAAGAAGAAGAAGAAGAAGAAGAAGAAGAAGAAGAAGAAGAAGAAGAAGAAGAAGAAGAAGAAGAAGAAGAAGAAGAAGAAGAAGAAGAAGAAGAAGAAGAAGAAGAAGAAGAAGAAAGAACAAGAAAGGCGTTTGGAACAGATGGAGTGAAAAAGATGAAAGAAGGAATAAGGCGGGGAAGTAGAAGAGGGAATGAAGAGATGAGTAAGAAGAAGTAGAAGAAGAAGAAGAAGAAGAAGAAGAAGAAGAAGAAGAAGAAGAAGAAGAAGAAGAAGAAGAAGAAGAAGAAGAAGAAGAAGAATGGGAAGAAGCAAGAAACGAAGAAAAGAAGAAGAAGAAGAAGAAGAAGAAGAAGAAGAAGAAGAAGAAGAAGAAGAAGAAGAAGAAGAAGAAGAAGAAGAAGAAGAAGAAGAAGAAGAAGAAGAAGAAGAAGAATCTGATATGTGCGTGTCTGTCATCGGCCATTATTTTCTGCTTACACGGTACATTTAATGTATGTGACACACTCTAGGGAAAGACGCTATAGGGTGACAATTCCTGCTACAAAATGTAGACTACAAATACACAGCATCTGCAACGTATAGTCTGTTCAAGCAAAGAATGCATTCTGGCAAGATGGGAAAATGACTCCACCTCGGTCAATATTAGTTCAAAAGTTATAAACTTGGTTTCAAATTGTAGAACAGAATGTTTCCTCCAATTGAGACCAAATTTATAATTTTTGAACTAATATTTACCGAGCTGGAGTCATGTTCCCATCTTGCCAGAATGTCTTCTTTGCTTGGACAGAACGTACCTATCCCCGATTTTGCACTATCTTGCTCCCTATGTAGTGACATCCACTTTGGATTCCCGTCTCTTCTGACTTAACATCTCCAGTCATTTGACAATAATCATCTTTGTCATTAACTCTTACTTCATCTCATCGCAAATAACGCCATCAGTTTACAGTTATCTGTGAGACGGAATTTTATAGCAGAGTTGACCCTCTGGCAAGATGGGAAAATGACTCAATCTCGGTCAATATTGTTTTGAATTTTATAATCAATTTATATTGATTGATATTAATCAATCAATATTGAACCTTTACAATATTGATATTAAATTGTAGGAAACAATTTGATCTTCTATTGAGACCACGTTGAAAATTCTTGAACAAATGTTGAACAAGCTGGAGTAATTCTCCCATCTTGCCAGAGTGTCTTCTTTGCTTGGACAGACTATACAAACGTTCATTGTATTCGAATACATGTTGAAGCAATTGGATGAAGTGTCACTTGTTCTTCTTTAAGATAAAAATTTCAAAAAGTAGACTATTGTGTTCATTTATTATGAGATTTCAAAATACTGGGATCTAGCAACGTTATAATAGCTAACTGCATAATTTTCTAGTCAGCACGAGACATTTTATAGCCTGTGCAATTTTTTTCTATTGTTAATAATAATTATTTTTGTTATTATTTGCATTACATTACAGAGTGTTATCAAAAGAGAGGGACAAACTTTATGAGATATTAAATATTAACCAAAGAAATTTTCTTTAGAGCAATATAAAAAAGTTCTGAAATGCTTCTGACCAAGCAAAGAATACCCTCTTGCAAAATGGAAAAATGACTCAAGCTCGGTCAATATTGTTTTAAAATTATAAATAAGATCTCAAATTGTAGATAATATTTTGCTCTACTTCTAGGACCACATTTATAATTCTTGATCAAATATTGACCAAGCTGGAGTCATTTTCCCATCTTGCAAGAGGCTCTTCTCTGCTTGGACAGACAATACCAATATAATGAGTGCGAAAGATAGAAAACATTTTTTTCAAACTTCCAATTTTCAAGAGTAGGCCTAAGAAGATTCTAACTCTGATGATTATTGAGATGATGGACAAAATACGCTCAAAAACTTTTCAACTTAAAGGAATCGGAATAGAATACTGTATGGTTAACCTGATATCTGGTATTTTTAATAATGTAATGTTTTAGAAAATTCAATTTCAATACTGAAAAGAATGTACAGTAACTTCCTCATCTGAAACTTGTTTACTGGATCTGTTTTCTTTATTTCGATGTAATGCCAGGGGCACACGAGCCAGATAAACTGGCCGGATCCGGCAGCAATTGGGAAAATAGGATCTGGCGACAAGGTAGAGTCTATCCAAGCAAAGAAGACATTCTGGCAAAATGAGAAAATGACGCCAGCCCGGTCAATATCGATTCGAAAAATTAATCATTTCGTCACAAATTGTTGATCAGAATGTTTCCTACAATTTAAAACCTAATTTATAATTTTTGAACCAATATTAACCGAGTTGGAGTCATTCTCCCATCTTGCCAGAATGCCTTCTCTACTCGGACAGACTATAAACTTGCTTGCAAATCAATAGACAACAGAGAATTAATACGCCTTGGATGGAATTCATCCCTTCTGTATATAACTGCTGAGTATTCAAATCAACGGAAGCCACTTTCAACGTGAATATTAAAGTACCTATATTATTTTTTATATTATTATAATCTTATAAAATTTGGAAAAGTAGCATTGAGAGGGTACGCTGCATTTCAATGGATTTACTGAGGTCACCAACCAGAATTCATGAAGCTCCTAATTTGAGAGACCCTAATTGCTTTATTGAAGTCATTCATTGATCTCAAGCTGGCATTTCACAAACGAGAAAATAAAGAACCAATTAGTTAGGTATAATTAATTTCCTCCCATTATAACTCTTCAACGAAATACCTCCCAAAGACCTTTGCTGAACAAATGTTGATAGTTAGTCATCAAGTCGTTTACTTCCTCAAAACATAAACTAGAGAAATTTCAGTTTGGAATGATAAATTTCTCTTCTAATATAACTTCTCAGAGAAAATAATCCGTTCACTTCCTTAAAAAACACTAGAGAAATTTCAGTTTGAAATGACAAATTTCTCTCCCAATATTACTCTCCTCTACAGTATATTGAGTTAAGCTCATTCCAGAGGAATTCTAATTCCTTGTGAACATTACTGCCAGCTCTTGAGTTGACACTAGAGTATTCAATTTACTACCCACCATGGAGACAAATTGGAAGTAGTTTTCACAATTTTTCAACTTCTTGAGGGTACTCTGCATTCTCCAACTACTGGAATTTGTGTCTTCTTGAAGCTCGTAATTTTTAGTGCAATTCATCAATTTTTTTATTAAAAACATGTCACATCTCCGACTTTATTTAGTATTTTTCCTGAGATCATCTACTCACTTATCTACTTCCTAATGACTCATTTCAAGTCGAACCATTATTTTTTCAATTTTTAATCTCATTGGTCGACAAACAATCAAATTCATTACTGTTATGAATATTATAACATTTCAAAAATACAAAAATGTATTCGAATATCGTTAATTTTACTGACCAATTTTTAATTATACTACGTTTAATTTACCGATACCAAATGAATAAAACATTCAGTAGATATAATTGGAAAATGTAACTCTTGAGATCTCCATTTTGCTTGTTGAATAAATTATGATTAACGGCCGGTTTCTCCAAGTACGTTTAACTGAAATTTCAGTTTAAACTATCAGCTGTCAGTATATGGTCACTTTTATTAACTTGTGTTTCAATTGAGCCAGCTGATGGTTTAATCCAAAATTCAGATTAACTTTTTTGATTAACAAAATTAACAAGATTAACAAAGTTCAGATTAACTTTAGTCTGTGAAAAGCAGCTATTTTCTGTCGTGTGTAATAGGGACAGTAATAACAATTAGTCATAAACACAATTTATTCTACTCAAACACATGGTATAATCTTTTCAATCGAAGAAAACCCTCTGGAAAGATGATAAAATGACTCCAGCTAGGTCAATATTGATTAAAAAATTATTTATCAGGTCTCAAATTGTAGAAAACATTCTGATCTACAGTTTGAGACTGAATCAATATTTTTTGAACCAATACTGACCGAGCTGAAGTCATTTTCTCATCTTGCCAGAGGGTCTTCTTTGCTTGGACAGACTATATTTTCACCTTTCATGGTACTTTCGGCTCATAGTTCTCAGGCTATCTACATATTATCTATGCTCATAGATAAATTAAATGAAAAGTCAAATACCTTTTTAAGAAAACTTTAGAATTATTATTCCACGTACATGTTTCGGGACTCAGCCCATTATCAATGTGAATAAGTTTTTCAAAAAGGGTATTTGATTTTTCATTTAATTTATCAATCATTTTAAATAGCCCTAAGTTTAAAGTTTAATTTTCAACTATGCTCATAGTTCTATTGTTATCTAATAACCATAAACAGTAATATTCAACGTGCAGTTTCTATTATTATGCAAAAGTATTCTAGCAGAAATAATTTTCCGAAGCTCTTTAATCCACAACAGAAACTCTAATTACTCCGATATAGGCCTATGTAACTTCCATATTGGCGTAGCATGTATTATAATAAATAATAGGATTCATTCTAATTTGTAAGATATAACTTCCAGAGTATGTTCATGTTTAATTTACATTAATGAAGATGAACTCTTTTCTCGCTTGCACTCGAGTTTCCCTAATAAAAACTGAAAAATATATGATCCTTAAATCCCCTATCTAATTGTTCAGTAATGAGTTTGCTCGTTGCAGGATGTAATTTGTAGATTTTTTTTTTATTTTAGGCACTTAAAGCTTCTCTACTACTCATATTAATATATGATATACTCATATTTATATATTAATATAATAATATGAGATAGTGCTATATTGCTTTTTCGCCATACTCGTATGTAATACACAACTTTCCAAGCTAGATTTGCGTTTGGAAAATTGCCGTTTACAGGAGAATCAGAGATCAGCTGTTCTGAATGCGGGAATAATCATTTTGATGATTATTACAGCACTAAATCAAATCAAATCAAATCACTATTTATTTCACTAGTCATCATCACGATGATAATTACAGCACTGAAAATCTAGCCCAGCTGTTTTTTCCAAACTCCGACTTATGAATAAACAAGTCGAACAAGCCGCCATGACAGTTCACTGTGTGCGTTTGTGCTAGTGTTGTGTTGAGGTTATGTTGGCTTCAGTTAATGTTTTCAGTTCTTTGTGGTTTTAATAAATATTTCTCAGTCTAGTATGACAAAAAAATGTACATAATTCGTGTGGAAAAGTTTATAAACTCATAATTATTTTCCAAACTCGCCTACAGCTCGTTTGGAGAACATAATATTCGTATGTAAAAAAGACTTTTCCACACTCATTATGTAATATACTATTATCGGCTGTACACGTTTCTATTATTAATTTCATCATTTGGATAAATTGTGGATTGTGAAAAACTGGTATCAAAGAACTGTTTGCTCATGTGGGCTTCACCCTCATAACAAAACAAAACAAAACATACTTTAAATACAAAATAACTTGACTTTCCACTGGTCTTATAGTCTGTCCAAGAAAAGAAGACATTCTGGCAAGATTGAAAAACTATTCCAGCTCGGTTAATCATGCTTCAAAAATCATAAATTTGGTCTTAAATTGTAGATCAGAGTGTTCCCTACAATTTGAGCCCGAATCGTTCAACCAATATTGACCGAGCTGTAGTCATTTCCCCATCTTGCCAGAATGTCTTCTTTGCTTGGACAGACTATAGAACCTGTGGAAAGCCTTGTATATAGGTATATTTCACGTTATGTTTTTGAAGAGCAAAGTAGCTATGAGAAACTCTTGAAATTCAATCCGCTTGATAATTTACTCGAGGCGTTCTCTGTATACAGTAAAGGCTTTATCCTGATGCGCTAACAAAAACAAGAATTTTGACCTTATTGGTGCACTTCAAGTGTATCTGGTTACATAAAATCGTTGAAAAAATGGGAAAATCTTCTTATTTCTATTGTTTTTCGATGAAGGATGATACGGTCCAATGGAAGTTTCATGAAACGTACAAAAATGTGAATGTAAATCTCATACGAATCTATTACATGGAGTTCTATTATAATGATAGCATTATTGGAAATATTCATCTATAAGTGAGAATACAGGCTAATTATAAATATTTACTCGTTATTAAAAATATATTTTTTTCTAAATTCTATTTGGTCGAGTAGAGAAGATATTCTGACAAGATAGGAAAATGTCTATAAATTTGATCTACAATTCTAGGAAACATTCTACAATTTGAGAGTGAAATTTATAATTTTAGAGTAAATTTATAAGGATCGATACTTTGATATCTGAATAGCTCGAAAAGGAACAACACTTTTTGTTTCAGATTGATAAATCGACTTGTTCATAAAAATTAATGTTTCACAATTGATAGTTTCTACAAAATATTTTGAACCATTAGAAGATATAGTCTGTCCAAGCAAAGAAGGGCCTCTGGCAAGATGGGAAAATGACTCCAGCTTTGTCAATATTTGTTCAAGAATTATGAATGTGGACAATGTGTAGTAGATCAAATTGTTTCCTACAATTTGAGATCAAATAGATGATTTTTGAACTAATATTGACCGAGCTTCAGTCATTCTCCCACCTTGCTAGAGGGTCTTCTTTGCTTGGACAGGCTATAGCAATACTCTGTTCCATGTTAAGATTGGTGATTTAAATTGATTGTAGGATTGGTAATATTGACTATTAAAGAATGTTGAGCTAAATGAAATTAGGTGAATAATATCAATGGTTTAGAGTCGATGACTCTCAAAATCGATACTTACTGTTCGATATATCGATGTATCAAAACATCGATGTTTAGAGACATTTCCCTATACGGCAGATGACGCTCAAAATGTGGTCGAGTTTTATAACCGTCATGAAAACAAGCCCAAAATTACTGGTTTATGACTCATATAATATGTATGATTTTATGACAGTATGAGCCAGAAAATCTGGTTCCATAATAACCGGACAGGGGTAGTGGTCATATTATATAGCCTACAATGGCCATAAAGTTGACCATTTTTGAAACAGGGTGGGATGTCTTGTTAGCCACTGGCGGCTCGTGCCCACGTAACAGGTGAAGTGCTGTACAGTAAAAGATACGGGCACTTCACCTGTTTCGTGGGCACGAGCCGCCAGTGCTTGTTACTTTCATAGGAAATTGGATTATATAGTCTCTCCAAGCGAAGAAGACATTCTGATAGGATGGGAAAAAACTCCAGCTCGGTCAATATTTGTTTGTAAAGTATACATTTGGTCTCAAATTGTAGAGCAGAATGTTCTCTACAATTCGGGAGCAAATTTATAATTCTCAAGCCAATATTGAGCGAGCTGAAGTAATTTTCCCAACTTGTCTGAGTATCTTCTTTGCTTGGACAGACTATAACATTATAGACTATCAGACTTGAGAAAAACCTTGGTGAGCTGAGATTGGTTGACTGAATTTGTGACTTATCTTTCGATTTTAAAAACATCACTTAGCCAGAAAATGACCACTCCAATTGACAACATGAGCTGTTGAAGTGCAAGAGGAGCAGACGAAGCCGCCTAATGTTTTGGCATCAGCTAGACGAGAAGTTCAGATGATTTGGTTCAACTCTCTTCTATTTGAATTTGGTCTAAGTTCCGTTTCTAGGAACTGCCTGAAGTATCCTCCCACTCAGTGTTGCTTATTGTCAATAAATGAGTTGAAACCCTACTACTTTTCTTCTTATATTTTTACCTTCATATATATTTATTTCCTTCATGAACCAATATTGACCGAGCTGGAGTCGTTCTTCCAGGTCGGATAGGTCAGGTTA
The DNA here is from genome assembly GCA_017141385.1 of Sogatella furcifera. Classification (NCBI taxonomy): domain Eukaryota; kingdom Metazoa; phylum Arthropoda; class Insecta; order Hemiptera; family Delphacidae; genus Sogatella; species Sogatella furcifera. The sequence continues at coordinate 50,068,121 of CM029550.1, read as the reverse complement.
TATTTTTACCTTCATTTATATTTTTATCTTTTCTTTTGTGAATTCATCAAATTTATCTTCATCTACTGGTATAGTCCGTCCAAGCAAAGAAGACCCTCTGGCAACATGGGAAAATGACTTGGTCAATATTGGTTCAAAAGTTGTCAATTTGATCTCAAATTGTAGGAAACAATATGATCTACTATTAAGACCACATTTATGATTCTTGCACAAATATTGACCAAGCTGGAGTCATTTTCCCATCTTGCCAGAGGGTCTTCTTTGGTTGGACAGTCTATATATTATTTATATTATCTAAAATTCTAAATTTTTTAGTTCAAACGTATCCAAGAACAACGTATGATGCACAACAAAATGTATTTAATGTAATTTCATCCTCATCAAAGCTGATAGCGTTATAATATAGAAGAGTGCAGAAATTACAAGAGAGAAGGCTCAAGAAAATCGGTAGATGTAAGAGATTGAGGAAGATAGAGCCACTGTAGCCTTTCTCAATGATGTAAAACAAACAGGTTAAGTAGTTTTCTGATTGCTGTTCGCTCAGAAACGTGCTTTAAAATTTTATTAAACTCCTAGAAAGCGAGAAATTGATAAGTGGGGTGTTACCCCACCCCACCACCTCTTTGATGGCCTTCTGCTTGTTCAAGGAGTTTCGCGCATTTTATGAAGAATCACTTTTGAGAACATTGGCCAACGTTGAATAAGTAAACCTCCCTCGTTTCTCGATCACCCTGTCAGTATTTCCAGCTGTCTTACACTGTAGATGGAATTTTTAACGATGGTTGTAACACTGAGAGCTTATTTGAAATTCTCAGATTTTCTCAGCTCCAGTAACAGCTTCTTCTGCTTGGTAATCAAATATTAGATGGAAAGTTAAAGATTGCTCTATCTTTCTATGAGTTTCTTAAATCAATATAATTAATCATTTTATTTCGATTCTATAAATCTATAGTGAAACGCTTCGTGTGAAACGAAAAGATAAAAAGAGACATTTTGAAACACACCGAAGGTTTGCTCAAGAAAAGAAAGGAAAGTTAAATTTTAAAGTAATGAATTAATTTTGAACTCTCATCTAATTGAAAAGGAGCAGGAGGAAAACAATGAAATCCATAATTAGTAGTCGAGATTCATGTATTAAAACCAAATCAAATAAAAATCTTTACAAAAATATATTCAGAAAAATACCTTGTACGTAGCTAGTGTGGGCCCAACACTTTTTAATATTTATTTATACCAGTTTGCGATGATACGATGAATTTGATTGAAAGACCCGGGGGTGCACCTTCCCCATGAAGATGTAATTTGGATGACCACGTGATGATGGACCGTTGTGTCCAACAAACTCTCCACAAAGATGAAAACATCCGAAAACACGTCAATGATCCAATTTCAAGAATCCAATTTCAAGGAACCAATTTCAAGGACCGCTGTTAGGAAAAAATATAAACTAGGATATTACTCTATTCTTAATTCATCTATCCTGTCAAATACAATATATAATAACAAACAATACAGAATACTACTATCAAAACGTTATTAATTCTTTTTTTGAGAAATTTAAGTTAATACAAATCTTCAAATAACTAGCACAATAGCTTTACTAATTTAAAATCAGGTAATAGATAAGTTTCAACACTCCAAAGTTTAGTTTACATCATTCATAAAATACCAAATATGAATTTCTGATCTCAAAAGAAACTGTATGAATAATACAAGAATAATCATTGAGATTTTACCAAGCAAATAATAAAAGTAGTGAAATTGAGTTACCTTTTGAAGCGGATTTGCACATTTCCAAAAATAAAATAAACTGCTAAGGTCTCTTATAATATCATTTGAAAAAAGGAAAACTCGACTACTAAAATAAAATTTAAATTTCAACTATTTAAATTTTACCAAATAAAACTAAGGGAATTACATCCTGAATGGAAATTCAAATTTAAAGAGACTTTTGCAACAATGCAACAAGAAAGATGTTGACGAGACCAGGACTAGAAGCAGAATGAATCGTCTGTCCGACTAATAATTCACAATCGATAATTAGAATGGGATGAAAAAGCTTCTGTCTCTGTCTGACAATTCATAACAGACTATATTTTCAATGAAAATAGTTATACATTAGAGAAGGCTTTATACGCTAGAGAAGACTTTGATATCTAATCTTGCTCGAGAAAGCTACCAAAACAACTTGAATTTATTTTCAAAATAGAATTGAATTTAGTTGAAAATTAATTATATTGAAAGAAATCTGATAATCATAACAATAGTCTGTCCAAGCGGAGAAGACCCTCGGGCAATATGAGAAAATACAATAGCTCGGTCAATATCGATTCAAATATTATAAATTTGGTCCTTAATTGTTGAACAAAATGTTTTCAAAGATTTAAGTCTGAATTTATAATTTTTGAACCAAAATTGACCGAGCTAGAGTCATTTTCCCATCTCGCCAGAGGGCCTTCTTTGCTTGGACAGACCATTCCTTTTTTCATTCAACTACTTTCATTTGATTAAAAAATTGTGATTTAATTTCATCATTATTATCTATAGCTAACGTGACGAAGTATAATCTGACAAGCAAAGAATACCCTCTGGCAAGATGGGAAAATGACTCCAGCCCTGTGAATATTGGTTCAAAAATGATTGATTTTGTCTCAAATCACAGATTGGAATGTTTCCTACAATTTTAGATCAAATCAATATTTTTCAAACCAATATTGATCAAGCTGTAGTCATTTTCTCATCTTGCCAGAAGGTATTCTTTGCTTGGTCAGATTATAAGCGGTTGGCGAATGACTGTTATCAATACTCAGCTCTGTCAGGTCAGTCTGAAGCTGTCGCTGAAGCGAATTAGTGAAGTTGGGGAGGCCCTGGCTTCGATGAACTATCGCTGACAGCTCGCCGACTGTCCTGACAGAGCTTAGAATTGGTAATAGCCGTTTGTCAACTGCTTATCTTTGTTGTATCAGCTATATCCGGCGCTTGTTACAGATTAGTGTAGTTATGTATTGCCAAATAACACTACAAAATGTTTTGTATGATTGTATAGTCTGACCAAGCAAAGAAGACCCTCTGGCAAGATGAGAAAATGACTCCAGCCCGGTCAATATTGGTTCAAAAAATATTGATTTAGTCTCAAATTCTAGATAAGAATGTTTCCTACGATTGAGACCAAATAAATAATTTTTCAACCAATATTGACCGAACTGGAGTCATTTTATCATCTTGCCAGAGGGTCTTCTTTGCTTGGACAGACTATACTAAAGTATGCTGAAAGCGCTCAATTGATCAGTATACTGTAATAATAGAGATCCAACATTCAATGCATATTCTACATGAAATGTATTTTATTTGAGATTTCATATCACAGATTATTGGAAATCGAGATATCGGTTTCGGTTGCTACACCATTATCAATCTATGGTGGATTAAAACTTGGATTGAAGAGCAGTAGTTTTCATACCAACTCAAGCACTGCCATTGGTAGTTGCTTGAACCAATTACAGCGAACGTCTGTCATTGGCCTAGACAAGCCCCTCCCCGACTACAAAATGGCTATTCAAACAGCAAAAACAACAATGAAAGATAGCAATGGCGACTCGTATCAACGAAATAGATGAAGTGCCCGTATCTTTCACTGTACAGCACTTCACCTGTTTCGTGGGCACGAGCCGCCAGTGAAGGATAGTAACAATTACATACGAGATTAATAAGATAATGTTACGAAATATTGAGAGAACTATAGAATAAGATAATAACTTAACAAATGACTAGCAAATTAATTATAAAACTGGATTGGTGTACCGGGTGAAATTACAGTGGCTATAATTATAAGAGTTTCTTATAATATAAGAAATTATTACTATAATATAAGAAACTATTACTATATTATAGTCACTTTTGGTGAAATGAAATCTCTAGGCCAATTACAGACGTTAGCTGTGATTTGTTCAAGGAGCTACCAATAGCAGTGTATGAGTTGGTATGAATACTGCTTTTCCTAACTATAATTCGAATTTACCAGAGATTGATAATGGTGTGGCAACCGATTTCAATTAATCTGTGGTTTGAGCGTTTGACAATACCTTGTCTTACCACTGGCGGCTCGCGCCCACAAAACAGGTGAAGTGCTGTACATTAAAATATATGGACACTTCACTTGTTTAGTGGGCACAAGCCGCCAGTGTGTCTTACTCCTGTCTTCTCATTCAATATGAATAGCCACCACAATATATACAACTACTCAACATTTCATGATATACAATTGAATGTATATCTTCTCATCCAAACCCCGTCATACTACTAATTATTCTTGGGAGACTTCAATATAATAAAAATGTGATAAGAGCGTAATCTGAGTGAGAATACAATAATTCCATTATTACATAATTCAATAGAGAAATAGTTTTCTATCACATCTGATATCTACCTCCCTTGTCTGCTTCTGTAGTCTGTCCAAGCAAAGAAGACCCTCTGGCAAGATGAGAAAATGACTCCAGCTCGGTCAATTTTCATTCAAAAATTATTGATTTGGTCTCAATAGTGGGAAACATTCTGATCTCAATTTGAGACTAAATCAATAATTTTCGAACCAATATTGACCGAGCTGGAGTTATTTTCTCATCTTGCCAGAGGTTCTCTAGCTGGGACAGACTATATCACGGTTTCATAGCTCTCTGTTTTTTATGGCTTCATTTATTTTCTGTAATGTATTTGTGTCAATCATCCCTTTCTCAAAATATAATTACATCTATTCTTCTTACGCTTCCACAAAATGTTCAGTTTTGATTTCACTAAGACGAGGCCACTGCCGCTGGGTAGAGCCTGGAGGGTGGAGGGTAGTTGGTAAATCCATAGAACATACACACCATCCACAGTAATACATCGTATGAATGGTATGACGTCATTCTGTTTTTGAAGTTATGTTGTACATATTTAAGATTTTCAAGATGACGGCCGAACACATACCACTCATACGATGTATTACTGTGGATGGTGTGTATGTTCTATAGATTACCAACTACCCTCCACCTTCCAGGCTCTACCACCGGCAGTGCGGCCTCAGCCTAACAGTTAGTAGTTACTAAGTAGAAAATGAAGAGATGATGACATTTACGAATACTCCTATAAATCATAACCATCTATCAATTCTCTTTTTACTGGTTTATGACTCATATAATATGTATGATTTTATGACAGAATGAGAAAGGAAATCTGGTTCCATAATAACCGGACAGGGGTAGTGGTCATATTATATAGCCTACAATGGCCATAAAGTTGACCATTTTTGAAACAGGGTGGGATGTCTTGTTAGCCACTGGCGGCTCGTGCCCACGTAACAGGTGAAGTGCTGTACAGTAAAAGATACGGGCACTTCACCTGTTTCGTGGGCACGAGCCGCCAGTGCTTGTTACTTTCATAGGAAATTGGATTATATAGTCTCTCCAAGCGAAGAAGACATTCTGATAGGATGGGAAAAAAACTCCAGCTCGGTCAATATTTGTTTGTAAAGTATACATTTGGTCTCAAATTGTAGAGCAGAATGTTCTCTACAATTCGGGAGCAAATTTATAATTCTCAAGCCAATATTGAGCGAGCTGAAGTAATTTTCCCAACTTGTCTGAGTATCTTCTTTGCTTGGACAGACTATAACATTATAGACTATCAGGCTTGAGAAAAACCTTGGTGAGCTGAGATTGGTTGACTAGAAGTCTGAATTTGTGACTTATCTTTTGATTTTAAAAACATCACATAGCCAGAAAATGACCACTCCAATTGACAACATCAGCTGTTGAAGTGCAAGAGGAGCAGACGAAGCCGCCTAATGTTTTGGCATCAGCTAGACGAGAAGTTCAGATGATTTGGTTCAACTCTGTTCTATTTGAATTTGGTCTAAGTTCCGTTTCTAGGAACTGCCTGAAGTATCCTCCCACTCAGTGTTGCTTATTGTCAATAAATGAGTTGAAACCCTACTACTTTTCTTCTTATATTTTTACCTTCATATATATTTATTTCCTTCATGAACCAATATTACCTTCATTTATATTTTTATCTTTTCTTTTGATGATTAGTTTGTGAATTCATCAAATTTATCTTCATCTACTGGTATAGTCTGTCCAAGCAAAGAAGACCCTCTGGCAACATGGGAAAATGACTTGGTCAATATTGGTTCAAAAGTTGTCAATTTGATCTCAAATTGTAGGAAACAATATGATCTACTATTAAGACCACATTTATGATTCTTGCACAAATATTGACCAAGCTGGAGTCATTTTCCCATCTTGCCAGAGGGTCTTCTCTGCTTGGACCGACTATATAATTATATATTATCTCAAATTCTAAATTTCCTAGTTCAAACGTATCCAAGAACAACGTATGATGCACAACAAAATGTAATTTCATCCTCATCAAAGCTGATAGCGTTATAATATAGAAGAGTGCAGAAATTACAAGAGAGAAGGCTCAAGAAAATCGGTAGATGTAAGAGATTGAGGAAGATAGAGCCACTGTAGCCTTTCTCAATGATGTAAAACAAACAGGTTAAGTAGTTTTCTGATTGCTGTTCGCTCAGAAACGTGCTTTAAAATTTTATTAAACTCCTAGAAAGCGAGAAATTGATAAGTGGGGTGTTACCCCCACCCTCTTTGATGGCCTTCTGCTTGTTCAAGGAGTTTCGCGCATTTTATGAAGAATCACTTTTGAGCACATTGGCCAACGTTGAATAAGTAAACCTCCCTCGTTTCTCGATCACCCTGTCAGTATTTCCAGCTGTCTTACACTGTAGATGGAATTTTTAACGGTGGTTGTAACACTGAGAGCTTATTTGAAATTCTCAGATTTTCTCAGCTCCAGTAACAGCTTCTTCTGCTTGGTAATCAAATATTAGATGGAAAGTTAAAGATTGCTCTATCTTTCTATGAGTTTCTTAAATCAATATAATTAATCATTTTATTTCGATTCTATAAATCTATAGTGAAACGCTTCGTGTGAAACGAAAAGATAAAAAGAGACATTTTGAAACACACCGAAGGTTTGCTCAAGAAAAGAAAGGAAAGTTAAATTTTAAAGTAATGAATTAATTTTGAACTCTCATCTAATTGAAAAGGAGCAGGAGGAAAACAATGAAATCCATAATTAGTAGTCGAGATTCATGTATTAAAACAAAATCAAATAAAAATCTTTACAAAAATATATTCAGAAAAATTCCTTGTACGTAGCTAGTGTGGGCCCAACACTTTTTTAATATTTATTTATACCAGTTTGCGATGATACGATGAATTTGATTGAAAGACCCGGGGGTGCACGTTCCCCATGAAGATGTAATTTGGATGACCACGTGATGATGGACCGTTGTGTCCAACAAACTCTCCACAAAGATGAAAACATCCGAAAACACGTCAATGATCCAATTTCAAGAATCCAATTTCAAGGAACCAATTTCAAGGACCGCTGTTAGGAAAAAATATAAACTGGGATATTACTCTATTCTTAATTCATCTATCCTGTCAAATACAATATAGAATAACAAACAATACAGAATACTACTATCAAAACGTTATTAATTCTTTTAAGAAATTTAAGTTAATACAAATCTTCAAATAACTAGCACAATAGCTTTACTAATTTAAAATCAGGTAATAGATAAGTTTCAACACTCCAAAGTTTAGTTTACATCATTCATAAAATACCAAATATGAATTTCTGATCTCAAAAGAAACTGTATGAATAATACAAGAATAATCATTGAGATTTTACCAAGCAAATAATAAAAGTAGTGAAATTGAGTTACCTTTTGAAGCGGATTTGCACATTTCCAAAAATAAAATAAACTGCTAAGGTCTCTTATAATATCATTTGAAAAAAGGAGAACTCGACTACTAAAATAAAATTTAAATTTCAACTATTTAAATTTTACCAAATAAAACTAAGGGAATTACATCCTGAATGGAAATTCAAATTTAAAGAGACTTTTGCAACAATGCAACAAGAAAGATGTTGACGAGACCAGGACTAGAAGCAGAATGAATCGTCTGTCCGACTAATAATTCACAATCGATAATTAGAATGGGATGAAAAAGCTTCTGTCTCTGTCTGACAATTCATAACAGACTATATTTTCAATGAAAATAGTTATACATTAGAGAAGGCTTTATACGCTAGAGAAGACTTTGATATCTAATCTTGCTCGAGAAAGCTACCAAAACAACTTGAATTTATTTTCAAAATAGAATTGAATTTAGTTGAAAATTAATTATATTGAAAGAAATCTGATAATCATAACAATAGTCTGTCCAAGCGGAGAAGACCCTCGGGCAATATGAGAAAAAGACAATAGCTCGGTCAATATCGATTCAAATATTATAAATTTGGTCCTTAATTGTAGAACAAAATGTTTTCAAAGATTTAAGTCCAAATTTATAATTTTTGAACCAAAATTGACCGAGCTAGAGTCATTTTCCCATCTCGCCAGAGGGCCTTCTTTGCTTGGACAGACCATTCCTTTTTTCATTCAACTACTTTCATTTGATTAAAAAATTGTGATTTAATTTTATCATTATTATTTATAGCTTACGTCTCGTAGTATAATCTGTCCAAGCAAAGAATACCCTCTGGCAAGATGAGAAAATGGCTCCAGCTCGGTCAATATTGGTTCAAAAAATTATGGATTTGGTCTCAAATCACAGATTGGAATGTTTCCTACAATTTTAGATCAAATCAATATTTTTTAAACCAATATTGATCAAGCTGTAGTCATTTTCTCATCTTGCCAGAAGGTATTCTTTGCTTGGTCAGATTATAAGCGGTTGGCGAATGACTGTTATCAATACTCAGCTCTGTCAGGACAGTCTGAAGCTGTCGCTGAAGCGAATTTGTGAAGTTGGGGAGGCCCTGGCTTCGATGAACTATCGCTGACAGCTCGCCGACTGTCCTAACAGAGCTTAGAATTGGTAATAGCCGTTTGTCAACTGCTTATCTTTGTTGTGTCAGCTATATCCAGCGCTTGTTACAGATTAGTGTAGTTATGTATTGCCAAATAACACTACAAAATGTTTTGTATGATTGTATAGTCTGACCAAGCAAAGAAGACCCTCTGGCAAGATGAGAAAATGACTCCAGCCCGGTCAATATTGGTTCAAAAAATATTGATTTAGTCTCAAATTCTAGATAAGAATGTTTCCTACGATTGAGACCAAATAAATAATTTTTCAACCAATATTGACCGAACTGGAGTCATTTTATCATCTTGCCAGAGGGTCATCTTTGCTTGGACACACTATACTAAAGTATGCTGAAAGCGCTCAATTGATCAGTATACTATAATAATAGAGATCCAACATTCAATTCATATTCTACATGAAATCGTGATATGCATTTTATTTGAAATTTCATATCACAGATTATTGGAAATCGAGATATCGGTTTCGGTTGCTACACCATTATCAATCTATGGTGGATTAAAACTTGGATTGAAGAGCAGTAGTTTTCATACCAACTCAAGCACTGCCATTGGTAGTTGCTTGAACCAATTACAGCGAACGTCTGTCATTGGCCTAGACAAGCCCCTCCCCGATTACAAAATGGCTATTCAAACAGCAAACACAACAATAAACGCGATAGCACTGGCGACTCGTGCCAAGGAATATATGGAGAGATGTACTTTATATTCACTGTTCGTATCAACGAAACAGATGAAGTGCCCGTATCTTTCACTGTACAGCACTTCACCTGTTTCGTGGGCACGAGCCGCCAGTGAAGGATAGTAACAATTACATACGAGATTAATAAGATAATGTTACGAAATATTGAGAGAACTATAGAATAAGATAATAACTTAACAAATGACTAGCAAATTAATTATAAAACTGGATTGGTGTACCGGGTGAAATTACAGTGGCTATAATTATAAGAGTTTCTTATATAGTCACTGTTGGTGAAATGAAATCTCTAGGCCAATTACAGACGTTAGCTATGATTTGTTCAAGGAGCTACCAATAGCAATGTTTGAGTTGGTATGAATACTGCTTTTCCTAACTATAATTCGAATTTACCAGAGATTGATAATGGTGTGGCAACCGATTTCAATTAATCAGTGCTTTGAGCGTTTGACAATACCTTGTCTTACCACTGGCGGCTCGCGCCCACGAAACAGGTGAAGTGCTGTACATTAAAATATATGGGCACTTCACTTGTTTAGTGGGCACAAGCCTGTCTTCTCATTCAATATGAATAGCCACCACAATATATACAACTACTCAACATTTCTTGATATACAATTGAATGTATATCTTCTCATCCAAACCCCGTCATACTACTAATTATTATTCTTGGGAGAGTTCAATAAAATGAAAATGTGATAAGAGCGTAATCTGAGTGGGAATACAATAATGTCATTATTACATAATTCAATAGAGAAAGAGTTTTCTATCACATCTGATATCTACCTCTCTTGTCTGCTTCTGTAGTCTGTCCAAGCAAAGAAGACCCTCTGGCAAGATGAGAAAATGACTCCAGCTCGGTCAATATTGATTCAAAAATTATTGATTTGGTCTCAATCGTGGGAAACATTCTGATCTACAATTTGAGACTAAATCAATAATTTTTGAACCAATATTGACCGAGCTGGAGTTATTTTCTCATCTTGCCAGAGGGTCTTCTTAGCTGGGACAGACTATATCACGGTTTCATAGCTCTCTGTTTTTTATGGCTTCATTTATTTTCTGTAATGTATTTGTGTCAATCATCCCTTTCTCAAAATATAATTACATCTATTCTTCTTACGCTTCCACAAAATGTTCAGTTTTGATTTCACTAAGGCCGAGGCCGCACTGCCGGTGGGTAGAGCCTGGAGGGTGGAGGGTAGTTGGTAAATCTATAGAACATACACACCATCCACAGTAATACATCGTATGAATGGTATGACGTCATTCTGTTTTTTGAAGTTATGTTGTCCATATTTAAGATTTTCAAGATGGCGGCTGAACACATACCATTCATACGATGTATTACTGTGGATGGTGTGTATGTTCTATACCTATAGAGTTACCAACTACCCTCCACCCTCCAGGCCTCTACCCACCGGCAGTGTTAGCCTAACAGTTAGTAGTTACTAAGTAGAAATGAAGAGATGAAGACATTTACGAATACTCTTATCAAGTAGGCCTATTTTTCAATTTCATGAGACTTCTCATGCGAAATTTTATTTATCCTCATTGCCAGTCTAATTGATACAAATAGAAAAATATTGAGAAAGCATAGACCTACATAACTAAATGCATGTAAAATTTTCTATTACTCCTGATTCAAAATTTTTATTATATTTTTCTTGGACTAAAAATTCTTGTGTTATGTGATGTATTGCTTAAGTATAGGCTACAACCTCGTTTCGAACTTATCATTTTAAAAAAATTGACAGAAGACGTTTTGGAAATTAGACTGTATACTTGACCATTTAGTTTATTATTTTATGTCAAATGAATCCATAAATAAATGTACTAAAATCCATCATAAGAAATGATAAGAATGAACATGACGAAATGATATCTAGATGAAGCCTATCCGAAAAAGTATGGGCTATAGAATGAAGTTTATATCACTTTTAAATTAATTTATTCTTTAGCCTACGATAATAGAAATTTCGAAGTTTATTGAAATTTTGGATCGATGAGCCTAATTTCTACAGCAGAGACTCTACAGTAGAGACTCTATCTAGATGAAGGCTATCTGAAAAAGTAAATAGGATAAAGTTTATATCACTTTTGAATTCATTAATTCTTTAGCCTACGATAATAAAAAATAACTATTCCGAAATTTATTGAAATTTTGAATCGATGAGCCTAATTTCAACAGCAGAGACTTAATAGGCTGTATGGCTGACGCCAAAGAGTTGGGCGGTTTCACCTGTCCATTGTCCGTGATGCAGCCTACCAACGGTAGCCTATTTGTACCCTATTTGTATTTGTATGTTGTTCATTAATTTGTTTTGTTTTGGATGAGTCGAGTGTGAGTGCGACCTAATTGAATCACATGCAGCTTTCTACTGTTCTTTGTATAACAGCAGTACACTGAACTCTCATTCTATCTCTCTTCTCACTGGCGGCTCGTACCTACGAAATAGGTGAAGTATTGTATGGTAAAAGATAGGGACACTTCACCTGTATCGTGGGTACGAGCCGCCAGTGCTCTCTGACTCTCTCCACTGGCGGCTTGTGCCCACGAAACACGTGAAGTGCTTGTATCTTTTTCTGTACAGCACTTCACCTTTTTGTGAGCACGAGCCATCTCACTCTCTCTCTCTCTCTCTCTCTCTTCAAGGCCATGTTAATGGAAAGGATATCCTTATTATCCTTTCAAGAATGGACATATATATATGTCTAAACTTCGCCTTTTCACTTAGATAACTTACACTCCTTATTCATTTTGCAGAACCTCGAGTTAAAATTTTTTATAAATTTTGCATTCATTACTTCACCGTTTTATTGTATTTTTACTAGAAGTTTCTATTTTGTGAAATTTATAGGATAATTTTGTCTTACTCATATATTATATTACAATGTAGAATCTAAGCCGAATTTCGTTTTCTATTTGAATAAAGTAATCTAATCTAACTCTCACACTCTCTCTCTCTCTCTCTCTTTTGTAATTGAGGAGTTCAAATGGAAAACCATGTAAGTGCCAAAATTGGGAAAAATTATATTTTTGGTGAAAAATTATTTATGAGTTGGTAAACACTGAATGTGCCTTTGAATGTCTTAATAGTTAATATTGAGATTGAAAGATGTCGCTAGCGCTGAAAGTGCCATGCGGGGCGCTACCTAAGTCATGCTGATTGTGGTAGAGTACAATGAAAGTGTCCAATTACAATTGCATCCGTTTTTTGGCGCTCCTGAAAAATTTACTTTTTGGCACATACATTGTTTTCCATTTGTTGTGTGGTAGAGAGTTCAGAGTTGTGCGGTCCCTCGCTTTTGGGTTGTGTGGTGGAGACAGTGGCGTAACAGTATTTTACGGGCCCCCCGGCAAACATATTTTCGGGATGAGTTGGAAATGAAAAACTGTAGTACTGTATTAAAAACGGAAATTTTTTAGCGACTTATTGATTATTCAGTTTTCAATTATTAATTGATTTATTTGCTTGAAAGCGCATAAGGGAGAAAATTATAAATTCACAGGAAAAATATTGGGAATCATCATAAATCTTGAGTTTCACTGAAAATATACTTGTCCTAACAAAAATTGGAAACTTAATAACAAGCAAATTGAAGATTGTAGCCATTTTCAATGCCCTCCTCAACTTTCTTGAGAAAACATTGGAAATAAGTTAGTTCCGAATTCAGCCAGCAGATGGCAGTAGCAATAGGGTGATTCGCTTCGACTCCTATTAGACACGCCTTCAAGCTCCGACTATGCTAGACCATGATGACGTAATGGCATCAGCCAATGAGAGTGCGTTGTGGGCGTGGACTTGTACTGGCTTGTGATTGGTCGACAGAGTGGAGGGAGTTGTCAGCCACCAATAGAATTGAATTTAAGAGGTGCGTTTCTCAGTTTACATTGAGTAGTGTGAGGTGGTCAGCCACCAAGAGAATTAAATTTAAATGTACGATTGCCAAGCGGCAGCTAGAGCCGCGCGGTTTGAGCCAAAGATATTATAGATGTCTAGTTTATTCTGTTATTAAGGCTACTACCTGTATAGTGTATACACAATAAATGAATAGGGAAATTCACTTGAAAAGTGTGAAAGTGTGTGTGAAAAGTCTGGTCAGATCTAGCAGCGAATTTAGAGCCGGGCGTTTCTCAGCTTACATTCATCGCGGTTTTTCAATTGATCAATTCATGATGATGAATAAGTTAATACAGAGAGATGATGCAGAGAAAATAATTACTTGTGAATTCAAGTTGCTGGTGAAAAAATTTTCTTTCGAATGTTCTTTCAAATTCCTGTCAGTGAACAAAATATTCAAATAGCCATGAAATATTTTTAAAAAATCCTGTTTTGCTCTGGTTGCCGCGGCACCCTGTGCAGTCGCACACTCCGCACTCCCCACGCGAGGGCCCTAACTGGCATAGTTGAAAACAAATTTAATGTATGCTGTGCAAGCGAGAGAGTAATACTCAAGTTCACAAATTTCATTCACTGTTTTTTTTCTATTTATGATTGTAAAGTCCTTTTGAAACTTAGCATTTGATGGGGTAAATCTATTGTGAAGCATTGGCGGCTCGTGCCCACGAAACAGGTGAAGTGCTCGTATATATTACTATACAGCACTTCACTTGTTTCGTGGGCACGAGCCGCCAGTGTTGTGAAGTCTTCTTCATATTCAGTGTCATTCCCAGCTCACCGGATCGCGGGTTCCACTGGCTCTCGCCCCCCCCCCCCCGCATTGCGGGCCCGGCTGTTATGCCATTGGGTTGAGAGGACTAACTCCGCCCTTAATGAAGCCATTCAATCAATCAATCAATATTTTAATGAAATATCTCCAAAATAACACAATTCTGCAAGAACATATAAAGGGTTGGAAATTTATTCCAGCCGAACTTTCATGCAATAGTTTGTCCAAGTAAAGAAGAGCATCTGGCAAGATGAGAGAAAGACTCCAGCTCGGTCAATATTGGTTAAAGAATTAATGATTTGGTCTCAATCGTAGGAAACATTCTGATCTACAACTTGAGACCAAATCAATGATTTTTCAACCAATATTCACCGAGCTGGAGTCATTTTCTCATCTTCCCAGAGGCTCTTCTTTGCTTGGACAGACTAACCTTATCATTTTTCTATTCACATTTATCATTATATTTCAATACTATCCCATATAGCACGTAAGCTAATTTTAGCTGTGAATTAAGTGGATTATGAATTGGAAGTTCCACTTTGATCAAACCAGCCTAATTCAAACTTGTAAAGGCTGTTAGCAATCAAGCTGGAAGTTTTAAACTTGTAACAAGATGGAATTTTCATTCTTAAAATCGACCTTGAATGTTCCAGCTACAGTCCAGCTTTTTTCAAGCTAGAATCAACCTTGATTCCAGCTTGAACTTTTAATCCTGGATGATTAAACTTGATTCCAGCTTGAACTTTCTAGCTTTGAAAACAGCTTGAAACGTGGTAACTTCTTAACTTGAATCAAGCTGTATTACAGCTTTCAGACTGTAAGTTCCAAGCTTGAATCCAGCTTGTTGAATGGAACATTCAAGCTGGAAACCAGCTGGACCCCAGCTGTTTGGCTGTCACTACAAGTAACGAATTGATTCAAACCCCTTGTATTCCAATATTATTCTGAAAACAAAAGCTGTTGAAGACGGGAGGACAGAACGATATTGGAATTGGACATGAAAATATACACGCTTCTACCGTCAGAGGCTGAGGCCGCACTGCCGGTGGGTAGAGCCTGGAGGGTGGAGGGTAGTTTGTAAATCTATAGAACATACACACCATCCACAGTAATACATCGTATGAATGGTATGTGTTCAGCCGCCATCTTGAAATTCTTAAATATGGACAACATAACCTCAAAAAACAGAATGATGTCATTCCATTCATACGATGTATTACTGTGGATGGTGTGTATGTTCTATAGATTTACCAACTACCCTTCAACCTCCAGGCTCTACCAACCGGCAGTGCGGCCTCAGCCTTTGTGCTATCGGGGATTCATATTCCAAAAACTCTATTATAAAAGTTTTCCATTAGCCGACTTTTAAGAACCCATAGTCCACTCTTCGAGGGCTATATCCTACTTAGACTTAAAGTGAGTAAGACTTTTGAAAGTGTGAAAATAAGTTATAGGAGGTGAATGAACGGCACTGCAGTAGGCTACTTATTGAAGACACATGAAAGGCTTTCATCGAAAAGTCGTTACTTATGTAGCTGTCTTCTTTCGCTTCTATCAGAAGCTCTTCAATCCATCCTTCCCCCTCCCGACAAACAACCCCCTCTAACCCCCCCTCCCCACCACTTACGTCACAAGATTCGCTACACTCGGTGACTTTGCTTTCACACGCATCGCCACCATATAGGCTACATTCATCATTCATGAGACAAGGAGAGGGTTTTCAATTCTCTCTCTCTCTCTTTTACCTTATTGGAATTTGAAGAAGAAGATGGTGGAAAATGGGGTGGAGAAGAAGAAGAAGGAGGAGAAGTAGAGGAGGAAAGAGTTGTGCAAAAGGATGAGGAATGGTGTGATTCAGTATAGAACAAAAAGTTGGAACAAAAAAGAAATTTATGAGATAAAATAGAAGAATTAAAGAATGAAGAATAAAAATAGGAAGAAGAAGAAGAAAAAGAAGAAGAAGAAGAAGAAAGGAAGAAGAAAGAAGAAGAAGAAGAAGAAAGAAAGAAAGAAAGAAGAAAAGAAGAAGAAGAAGAAGAAGAAGAAGAAGAAAGAAAGAAGAAGGAAGAAGAAGAAGAAGAAGAAGAAGAGAAGAAGAACAAGAAAGGAAAGAAAGAACAAGAAGAAAAAGAAGAAGAAGAAGAAAGAAGGATAAGAGAAGATGGAGAAAAGAATGAGAAGAGGAGGAGGGGAAGGAGATAAGGAAGGATAAGAAGTAGAATAAAATAGTAAAACGGGGACAAAAGAAAAGAACATTAAAAATGATGAGAAAATGCGGAAAAAGAAGAATTAGAAAAGGAGAAAGGAGGAGAGGAAGATGAAAAGATAAGAGAAAAGTGGAAGATTAAGGATAAGGATGGAGAGAAAAATAAGAAGCTAGAACAATGGGAAGGAGGAGCAAGGGGATGAGTGGAAGTAAGGGAAGAGGAAGAAGTAGACAAAGAAAATGAAGAAGACATGGAAGAAGAAGAACAAGAACAAGAACAAGAAGACAAGAAATAAACGTAACAAAAACAAAAAGAAGAGTTTGAAAAGGTGGAAGAATGGTGTGATACATTACAAAATTAGCAAAAATGTTTTCAACGAAGGGTTTGAAATTCATGTTTATCTACATTTTTCTCTCCCTGCTGTTCAATTATTTCATCCTTAGTTCTGTAAAATGACCCTTCTGTGTTTTTCTTTCTGTCTTAAGTTTTCCTCCTCTTGGAATACTTGTCCTCAGCAATTCTCTTTCCATCACGCTCCACAACGGCATATACCTTTAATAATTATAAAATTATTCATCAACAAGTTACTTCAACTCTTTACTCTCCATCTGTCTATTCTCTTTTTCCATCTTATTCTTATTCATATGCCCAGCATTATTTTTCCTCCTTTTTACATCTTCTTCTTCTTTTTTTCTTCTTCTTCATCATCATCTTCATCTTGTTCTTGTTCTTGTTCTTGTTCTTGTTCTTGTTCTTGTTCTTGTTCTTGTTCTTGTTCTTGTTCTTGTTCTTGTTCTTGTTCTTGTTCTTGTTCTTGTTCTTGTTCTTGTTCTTGTTCTTGTTCTTGTTCTTGTTCTTGTTCTTGTTCTTGTTCTTGTTCTTGTTCTTGTTCTTGTTCTTGTTCTTGTTCTTGTTCTTGTTCTTGTTCTTGTTCTTGTTCTTGTTCTTGTTCTTGTTCTTGTTCTTGTTCTTGTTCTTGTTCTTGTTCTTGTTCTTGTTCTTGTTCTTGTTCTTGTTCTTGTTCTTGTTCTTGTTCTTGTTCTTGTTCTTGTTCTTGTTCTTGTTCTTGTTCTTGTTCTTCTTCTTCTTCTTCTTCTTCTTCTTCTTCTTCTTCTTCTTCTTCTTCTTCTTCTTCTTCTTCTTCTTCTTCTTCTTCTTCTTCTTCTTCTTCTTTTCTCTTTTCTTCTTCTTCTTCTTCTTCTTCCATCTTCTCCTTCTTCTTGAGAATATGAACACATACCATTCATACGATGTATTACTGTGCATGGTGTGTATGTTCTATAGATTTACCAACTACCCTCCACCCTCCAGGCTCTACCCACCGGCAGTGCGGCCTCAGCCTCTGACGGTAGAAGCGTGTATATTTTCATGTCCAATTCCAATATCGTTCTGTCCTCCCGTCTTCAACAGCTTTTGTTTTCAGAATAATATTGGAATACAAGGGGTTTGAATCAATTCGTTACTTGTAGTGACAGGTAAATTTTTATTCTCTTGTGAATAAATGTGACAAACAAAGAGTATGTTTCGAAAGAGCGTTATAACTGCAAACACAGCGCATCCGTAACTTCATTAAACAATAATATTATTGGTCAAGAATTGGAAAGAGAGAGAATCATTCTTTCTTCTATAAAATTAAACTTTATCAAGCAAAATAATAACGATGGAATTAATAATTTTATCGCAAATGTTTTAACGATAGTCAAAATTAATCAGAACTAGCTGGCAGCTCGCTTCGCTCGCCTTCTCCGTCTAGGGGCTCCGCCGAACCCCCGTCAGTATCGGCAGTGTGAGTCAAACAGGATCGCTTCGCTCGCCTGCAAATTCCGTTCAGAAAGGATTCGAAATTTATTGAACACAGCATTTCTAGACCTAATCTGGACCTGTCTATCAAATTTCAACATTTTTATGCCAATTTGTTCTTGAAAAATCTAAGAGAAACTCCAAAAATTCCGAAAAATAGTAAAACGCTAATATCGAGCGTAACCTTGAGAAGTATATCGGACATAATTTGAAACTTGATTCAATATCTTTCAAATTAGTTCATCTATAATCTTGCTGAATCATTGAATTTAA